>CM076570.1:128819312-129096914 GCA_034641835.2 Pinus albicaulis | reverse complement strand
AGGTAACCTCAATGTTACCTACTTTTTGAAGTATCAAGAAAAACACCCGATTTTGAAAAAGTGGCGATGCAGAATTAAGAAAAAAAAATTTGAGCATGTTTTTGGCACTTTAAGTTTTTTTCATTTTGTTTTTTTTTTTTTAATTAATTTTTTTTTTTTTAAAGTGGTGTTTTTTATGTCGATTTTGAATAGTGGTGGTGTATCATCACCAACGTTTTTTTATAGGATTGATTTTGACACTATAAATTTTCTAATGTCTTCTTCTTCTGTGAGATGTTTATTTTTAAGTGCATTTATGTACTTGTGTTTTAAAAATAAAAAAATAATTTTTTTAAAAATAAAAACTTGTAATGATATCTTCACTTTTTCACATACATAAAAGATGGAAAAAGGGTCAATATTATAAAGTTTATATTTTCTACATTTTTATGTATTGTTAAATAATTTTTCAATGCACATCAAAAAATTGTCGCTAAAAAACCAATATTTTGAACCATATGACAAAAAAATACAAATTTTCAATATAAATACAATGCAAAAAATACACTTTTACAGAGTTTTTGTTGAAAAAAACATGTTAAATAAACTATTTTTTTGGGAGAATCTTAACAAAAAAACTTAAGAAAATAACATTTTTATTGAATTTTATGTCAAAAAATAATAGCAATCACATGTTTTTTGCAAAAAAAAGGGTTGTTCTCATAAAATATCAAAGTCTAAACATTACAAGTAAAACTGATTAATAGTTCTAAAAATAAGCTTTGTTTGCAAGCATAACTTAAACATCATCAACAATATCAACTAATACATCTTCAACATCATCTAGAACAGCATTGATGGCTTCTTCCGCAGCATTTGCTTCTTCATTTTGATCATCGCCGTCTTCTAATGGATCTTTCATGTCAGCAAATCTTCCAAAGTGTCCCTTTCCAATAATTCCATATAATGGTGGTTGAGGTTCCTTTGCTTTTTTTGCCACACGTGATTCATTAAAATATCCTTTCCTCAAACCAACTTCTTGCTTCGCATCTGGAAGGAATTTAAGAGCATTAATTCTTTGCTGAATAAATTTGCATTGAACTAGGTCTTTCTCAATGGCAATGCAATTTCTTCTTTTTAGTAGGCAACATGCTAGTGTTGTACCTAATCATCAAGCACAAAAAAATAAGTAAGAAAATTAGTATGGAGACATAAAAAGTAAAAAAATAATATTTAAATTTAAATTTGTATAATAAAACTTACCTGAACCTGAGAATAAATCCAAAACCCATTCTCCTTCATTTGAACATAGATCTATAAGATATTTAATCAATGCTTGTGGTTTTTGATAAATGTTAACTATATCTCCTTTTGCATCTTTATCCTCATATGTTAGTTTTCTTACCACTGCATCATAAACCAATACTTGACTATGACTCTTCCCATCTACTCGATTCATAATAATATGCTTATAGCTATCTTCTTTTGTCCAAAATTCAACATGGATGAACTCACAATCATTTATAATAGGCTGATCTTCGGAAGAAACAATATTTGACTTTTGCCTGTAACATAACATAGTAAAACTTCAATTAAATTTTACATGAATAAAAAAATTTAGGAGGAATCAAACATACAATTTCAAAATTTTACCATGTAAGTTGCATCCTTGAGTTTGCTTTACCCTTGAAGCTTGTTAATAACATTGCAAACTGTGTGTCTGAATGAAATGTCACAAATCTCCAAAGTGGTGATGTTGTCACTTCTTGAAAACCTGTAACCACTTTACTAAAAGCTTGATAAGTATATGGTTCTCTATCATATTCAATGTCTGGGAAATTGAAACCATGAGGAATATCTGCAATAACTAGGCCATATTCCCTTTTAGGTATTAGTGTTGCAATGTCTTCACAGTCACCTTGTATTATTTGATATTGGACACTGCCGAGCCCATTCCAAATGTAATGATTAAGAGTAGGATCTAGTTCAACATTCATAAGACGCTTCCTTCTCATGTTCTCCATCTTAATTTTTTCAATAAAGATTTTGAAAGTATCTGGTACTCCATTTCCATCCTTCTTCGACATCTTTAATGACATAAAAATATATATATATAGATATGTATAAGTAATAAAATAAAAATAGTTAAAATATGAATAAAATAAATTTATAAATCAACATACCTTATTGAATGCAATACAAAACTCTTTTAGTGTTGATGTAGAACTTGCTTCTGGGTAGTTGCGTACAACATCATCCCAACTATCTTCATTCAACATTTTAACTATGTGTTCTTGTATTTTCATAAAAATTTTCTGACTGAATAAATCAAGTTAAAAACGTTAATATATTGACATGTATAACAAATTCTACCAACATCATTATGTTTTATTTAAAAGAAAATTATAATGAAAGAAATAATTCAAGAAACTTACTTTTGAAATTTTGCACACATTTCTTCCATTGATAATTCACCCGACTTCACATGGGCTAATACTGATTTGACTAATTTATCATCCTTCACACCTTGCATTGTTCTCCAAGGTGTAATAGTCATATCCTCTAGAAGTTGCTTCATTTCAGGACCCCCCTTACTGTTGGTACATATTATGGGTTTACTCTTTCTAACCTTCTGATTTTTTATGGAAATATTCTCCCATCGATCAAAAATCTCATCAATCAAATCCCATACCTCCCCAGTTCTAAATGCCAACTGAAAAATGTTATCTGTGCCTCTCAAGAGATTTGTATTCAATTTTCCATCTTTTGCTTTTTTTTCATCAATTTGATAACCTGTTTCCATTAAACATTCCTTTCGAAATGCTACACTAACTTGTGTTTTATCCCCACGACATTTTTCTATGAATTCACTATGAATAAATCTGACCCTTTGGATGAAAGTCATTTTCATTCTGTACTCATTATCTGCATTATGATCCCATGCCAATAACTTTGATTCCATTTCTGTTAAGCCAGCGTAAATGATGCATTTCACTGTTTGAAAAAGATAGTTATTGGGATATTCTACAATCAATTGTCTCTTAGCCTCTATTGAATGGTTCCCTCCAATTACATAATATTTATAATCAAAACATTTTGTCTTGTCAAATGCTTGTTTGTTGGGAACCTGACATGGATCGACAAGAACTACATAATCCACCACATGCGCATATGGATTGAACCTGAGCAATGTTTTTAGATTATGTGCATGTAGGTGATGGGCCTTTCTAATTTGATATTGAGATTGTCCTTCATCTGGGCCATAAAATTGGTTAACATTAAGCTCAAATGTTTGCCCACCAAGAATTAATTTATTCTTCCTCAACTCTTGTCGAATAGCATTTTTTTTTTTTTTAATAATGCCATCCTCTAACTCAGCACTTGGTGTTATGATTTCTCTGCTTCCGTAAGAGCTTTCAATTTGTTCTTCACTGCTGCTCACGACCTTTACAGGTTCACCAATATTTGTTTTCCTAGTCTTATTGGATAACATATCAGTTTTTTTATAAACAAGCTCTCCTTCATGAGGTACAAAAGAGACATCTTTGGCAATTTTTCTTTTTGGTGTCTGATTTGTTTTCTCCTTTTGCACAATAGTTTTCATCTCCTCCTCACTAATTCTATCATAATTTTTTGTTTCATGTTCGACACCTTCAAAAGAAACATGTTTAAGTTTACTAGATTGACCCACCTTAGTGACTCTTGGTTGATCCCCTCTTTGTACTGTTGCAGTGTCACGAGCTATTGCTCTTTGCTTCAATCTTCTTTCCTCTGCTTTGTCTTTGTGGAAAGTTTTGATCACATCCATAACATTTGGCACCAACATATAAATACCATCAAACATGTTTGAAAGACTCGGAACAAAATCCTATGAAACAAAATAAAACATGTCAATGATCAATACTTTATAAAAAATTGAATCATCCTTACAATAATGCATAGAGGAAATAAAAATAAGCATACTTACAACGTTATTTGCAATGTTGCTTGCTATTTCTTCAGAAAATTTTGAAGTTATTTCATCTGTGTCGTACTTGACGATTGATAGACGATATCTAACCTTCTCACGTTTCTGAGCCTTCCTTGCAAGAACATAAATAATGTTTGTATTCAGGACCATACATATGTCTCGTACTCTGCCCATCACATCATATTGCTCATTTAAGTCAATCATACCACAAATCAGATAGATGTGTATATCAGCCTCCGTTTCACTGTCTTCAAGATACCATGAGAAATCGGTTTTATCTATTTCCTCGGCGTTCTTCCAATCAGAAATAAGCTTTAATGAACCTGGTGCCCCACTTGCTTGACTTTTATTAGTGTGTGCAACAATATCGTTATTGCGTCCAACAGCGTCCATAGTGCGCCCAGCTGCAACTTTAGATTTGGGAGTTGTATCCATAGTGCGTCGAGCTGCAGCTATAGATTTGGGAGCTGCTGCCGTAGATTTGGGAGCTGCTGCCCTAGGTGCAGAAACATTCACATAAATCTTTTTTGATGTCATTTTCCTGATAATATATACATATATATATATATATATTAGTTAGTGGAAAAATATTGCGGATAAAATAAATTTAGTAAACAAAATTTATTTCTAAAACTAAATAGTTTGAAATTAAAGCAATAAAATTAACTATAAAAATTTTCATTTAAAAACAAAATATTATAAATCATATGTATATATATCTATATAATATGTTTTGAATACATTTTATAAAAAATTTAAAAATGTGTTTAAATTGTATAAAATAATTTAAAAAAAATAAACTAGTATTTTTAAACTTCAGTTTTTGTTTAATATTTAAAAAAAAAAACAAAAAAGTTACTAACTACTTATAACAAATGTTATAATATTATATATTTTTTTATTTTTTTAATTGTATTGTTATATAGTTTTTTTTAATTAATTTATTATATTGTTATATTAAAACAAATGTTTTTTTTTTAATTTATTATATTGTATTTTTTTTTTTAATTATATAATGTTTAAAAACAAAACATAATTGTTGTTTAATGAATTTTTTTTTTTGATATATATATATATATTTGTTATATTTTGAAATTTTTAACAATTATTATTTAACAATTTTTTTATTATATTATATAACAATTTTTGTTTTTATTTTTATATATAACAATGTTTCTATAAAATTAAAAAAAAAATCAAAATTATAAAATGTTTTGTTAAAAAAATTATTTAAAAAAAAAAATTAAAAAAAATTTAAAAAACAAAATTTAAAAAAAAAAAAAAAACCAAAATTTAAAAAAAAATTTGTTAAAACAAATTTAAAAAAAACAAAATTTAAAAATTTTAAAAATTTTAAAAAAAATTTAAAAAAAAAAAAATTTAAAATCAAATGGCGCGCGACCCGCCCGTTGGGCGTCGGGGGCTGGCCGGGCGGCGCCACGGGGGCAGCCCAGCCCGCCTCCCGGCCCCGCCTTGGCCGAGGGCCGATTCCGGGAATCGACCCTCGGCCTAGGCTGGGCCGCCCCCGTGGCGCCGCCCGGCCGGCCCCCGACGCCCAACGGGCGGGCCGCGAGCATTTTTATTTTTATTTTTAATTTTTTTTAATTTTTTAATTTTTTAATTTTTTAAATTTTCTTTTTAAATTTTTTTTTTTAATTTTTAATTTTTTTAAATTTTTATTTTCTTTTTTATTTTATTTTTTTTAATTTCGATTTTTAATTTTTTTTTATATAATATAATTATTAAAACATTATTTATTAATAAAAAAAATTGTTAAAAATATCAAAAAATAACAAAAAAAAAAAAAAAAAACAATTTATTAAATCACAATAATGTTTGGTTTTTAAATATCATATAATTAAAAAAAAAAAATATATATATATAATAAATAAATAAATAAACATTTGTTTTAATATAACAATATAATAAATTTAAAAAAAAAAACTATATCACAATACAATATATATATATATATATATATATATATATATATAACAAAACAATAATGAAAAAAAAAATTAAAGATTTAAAATTAAAAAAATAAAATAAAATAGAATATAAAATAAAAAAATTCTCAAATAAAAAAAAATAAAATTTAAATAATGAAATCACTGATATGTTTATGATAAAAAATAAAAAATAAAAAATGTTATAATATTACTTTTTTTTTTATGTGCATGGTCATTTTATGGATTTTTCTATCTAAATGAACCTATAAGTCTTAAAAAAGAAAAAAAAAATCTAAATTTTTGTTCTTAAAACCCTAAAAAATTTAGTTTTTTTTGCATTTTCTTCACTAAAAAAAAATTAAAAATCAAGGTTTTTGAACCTAAAAACCTTAAAAAAGTAGTTTTTGGACACAAAAAAACTACAGAAAAATAGATTTTCCCCAAAATCGTCTTTAAATTGACAGAATAGAAGGAAAACTAACCTTTGAAATGCAAAAAAATGCTGTCACCAATGCCAACACAACGCCTCCACAAAATTACGAATAGCAACACAATGCCTCCAATGCCAATGCAATGCCTTCACGAAGTTACCAATGCCAATGCAACACCTCCACAAAATTACCAATAGTGACACAACGCTTCCAATGCCAATGCAATGCCTCCACAAAGTTACCAATGCCAACGCAACACCTCCAGAAATTTGCTCTAACAAATACCAGAAAACTTGATGTGATGTGATGAATAGAAACAATCATTCCTTTTAAATAACGTATATTGTCTGATTGGTTTACTGTTTAACGAATGTGGGATTAAAATTTCAAATTTAAAATATTTACATTTAGTTTATTATAGTTCGTACTATAGTTAAAATACTTATTATTTGCATGTAGTTATCATAATTAATATTTTATTTAATATTTACATGTAATCAATGTTTAAAATCATGAGATTAAATTTTAAAATCTAAAATATGTACATGTAGGTAATTATAGTTTAAATAGTTAATATTTACATCATGTTATTTTTGTAAATATTTACATGTAGTCAATCTTAAACCATTCAAATAAGAAAATTATTTTAGTTTCAAAGACATGCATGAAAGGAATATTTTGTGGATATTTTGAATAGAAAGTATGGTGAAATATTTGAAGACCAACATTTTATTAATAAATTTTGAAATATATTTTAGATGAATATAACGTAACTTTAAAATTTAAAATTTAAAATATTTACATGTAGTCATTATAG
This sequence comes from Pinus albicaulis, assembly GCA_034641835.2. Lineage (NCBI taxonomy): Eukaryota > Viridiplantae > Streptophyta > Pinopsida > Pinales > Pinaceae > Pinus > Pinus albicaulis. The sequence continues at coordinate 129,089,768 of CM076570.1, read as the reverse complement.
TTAAAATAGTTAATATTTGCATGTAGGTATTATAGTAATATTATAGTTAATACTTACATCTAGTCAATATTAAATCATTCAAATAAAAACATTATTTTAGTTTGGAAGGTATCCATGATAGAAATATTTTGTGGATATTTTGAATATAAATATCGGTAAAATATTTCAACATAAACAGTTTATTAAAAAAAATGTTAAATACATTTTTTGATTAATATTTGTACTAAATATATGAAATGAAAATTTTGGAGGGAAAGTTTTTCGCGAAATTTTTTGGAGGGAAATTTTTTCGCGAATTTTTTTGGAGGGAAAATTTGGAGGGAAATTTTTAGTCTTTAAGCTATATATTGTAAGTGGGAGAGGAATTTGTATCATTCAACCTATTCTTGTTGAAAGCCATGGTTTCTTCTGATAGCGAAGTTTTTCTTTCTAGAACATCAACATCTTCGTCATGCAACAACTCTATTCAGAGTGATGAATATAACGGGAGTTCGTTCACCATGAATAGAGAGTCAAAAAATCAACTTGGTCGTTATCCTAAAGATGATGAGAACAAAATTGATGAGGTGCAGCAAAATGAAATTTCTGTAAATCGAGCGCCAGTTATACCACTTACTCTTAATCCTAAGGATTATGAAAGCAACAGTGATGAAGGTCATGATGAAGAAATTCCAGAGTCAAAAGTTTCACTTCGTCGTAATCCTAAGGATTATGAGGACACCATTGATGAAGAGGGAGATGAAGAATATCCACTTCAACTTAATCCTAAGGATTATGTGAGAACAACAAATGAAGAGGGGAATGAAGAATCTGTAGAGTCAAAATATCCACTCTATCCTAATCCTGAGGAGTATGCCAGCACCACTGATGAAAAGGGGGATGTAAAATTTCCAGAGTCAAAATATCAAATTCATCCTAATCGTAAGGATTATGCGAGCACCACTGATGAAGAGGGGAATGATAATGTTTCAGATTCAAAACATCCACTTCGTCCCAATCCTAAGGATTATGCCAGCACCACTGATGAAGAGGGAAATGAAAAATTTACAGCGTCAAAATTTCCACTCCGTCCTAATCCTAAGGATTATGCAAGCACCACTGATGAAAAGGGGGACGAAAAAATTCCAGAGTCAGAATTTCCACTTCGTCTTAATCCTAAGGATTATGTCAGCACCACAGATGAAGAGGGGAATGAAGAATTTGCAAAGTCAAAATATGCACTTCGTCCTAATCCTAAGGATTATGTCAGCACCACTGAGGAAGAGGGGAATGAAGAATTTGCAACGTCAAAATATCCACTTCGTCCTAATCCTAAGGATTATGCCAGCACCACTGATGAAGACGGGGATGAATTTCCAAAGCTAAAATTTTCACTTCATCCTAATCATAACGATTATAATTTAACCACCGATGAAGGGGGGGATGAAGAATTTCCAATAAATATAGATTCAAGGCATTCACTTATTCCCAATCCTAAGGACTATGAGAGCTTTAGTGAGGAAGGGGAGGGGAAGGATGAAGAAATTCTAGTGAATACAAATTCAAAGCTTCCACTTATGCCTAATCCCAAGGATTATGAGAGCACCACTGAGGAAGGGGAGGATGAAGAGTTTCTTGCAAATGATAATTTTAGAGGCACAGATCTGAATATTGCATTTTCTCCAAGTGACTATTTCAAAGACACTCATGGTGATGAAGAATTGAATCCTCCCAGGGAAGAATTTGAAAGCATGGGTCAAGATGGTGAAGAATTTATTTTGAGTCAGGGTTACAAAAGTGCCGATGATTCTTGTGAAATGTTTTCTTCAACTGATGATGGTAAAGAAAATTTTCCACGCAATGATGTTGATGAATTTCTTAACTATGTTGAGGATGATGATAGTGGGGATAATATTCCTTCTAATGGTGATGAAACTAATTTTACAAAGGATGATGGAATGATGAAGCCATTGCAAGAAAATATTGCAACTCGGAGTAGGAGTAGACCTTTTCATATCAATCCAAAGCATTCCAGTTATACAAGGGTGAGGACAAAATATCTCACGACAAAAAGTTCTGTCGTTCATTTGATTTCAAGTGCATGTTGTCAAAGGGATTGCTTGAAAAATATGGATTTCAACTTTGCTTTGGAGAAAAGGAAAACATATATGTCAATGAATAAAAGCATGCAAAATTCATATTTAGTGGGTTGCATGCAATCTACACTAGCAGGTTATGATTATCATATTGGAAATGTGTTTCTTTGCAGAAAGGAGTTCAAAATGTTGTACTCAATTGGTAATTGTCGTTTGTCAAGAATCCAGGATAGATTGGAAAAGGATCCCACATATTATTTAGAAGCACGTTATAAACGGGAGGTGGGGCCGTTTGCAAATACTGCTAAGACATGGATGAAAGACTTCTTTTCAAATCATGGAGAGTGTATGCCAAATAAAGACACAATACATATTCCAGATAATTTCTCGAGACGAGAAATATTCATGTTATACAAAGATTATGCAGAAGTTGTTGAAGGAATTGGTAATTTTATTACATATGCTTATTTTACAAGGATATGGAAAATTGAATTCAACAATGTTTGTATTCCTAAGAAGACAAGGATGGGAATTTGCAGCACATGTGATTCTCTTAAAGCAAAAAGAGATAAATTTCAAGGGGCAGAAAGAGGTATGTGTTCAAAACATTGTTTTTTAAAATTTGATACTTATCAACTATGAAAATATATTTATTCATATGTTTCTTTTATTTTATGTACATATTCCATTGTCAAAGAACTTCAAGACCATCGCAATCAACAAACAAGTGAAAGACAAAAGTTGTATAAACATCGAAAGAAGTGTTATGATCATCCAAATAAATATCTGGGATTGATAATTGATGGTATGGACCAAAAGAAAACACTTCTTCCACATTTTGTCCGCACGCAAAAAAAGTTACAGGAGGAAAATTTCATTCAATTTCACTTGGTTGGTTGTATGGTATTTAATGAGAAGATGTTTCCAAGAGTTTTCTTCACAACTCCAAATATTCACAATGATGCAAATCTGACCATAACTATAATCCATGATGTGGTTACTCATTGGTCCGGGATTCTTCCTGAAGTTTTGTATTTACAATTAGACAACACAAGTCGTGAGAACAAAAATCAAGTTCTTTTTGGGTATCTAAACATGCTCGTTGAATTGGGGATTTTTAAAAAGATAAAGGTTGGTTTCCTTCTTGTTGGGCATACTTATGATCATATTGATCAAATGTTCAGTCGTTTTTCAGTAACATTGAGGAGGAAAGGTGTTGGGAGCCTGCCATCATTAATTGAATGTATTAAGAAATCGTATATTCCAGAGCCTGTTTTTCATGTGTTGGAAGAAACTATTGACATGCGAAGGTTTATTTTTGGATCGCATGGTGAGGAGAAATGCATTGAACAACTTAACGACATTAGCTTCCAGCATCAATTTCGTATCAAAAAAATTTATGGGATAACACTTATATGGGGCAAGAAGTATTCAACTATTAAAGAATGGGGACCATCATCAGGTTTAGCATTTTTGAAGTTCATTCCAGAGCGTCCAATGTTTTCATCAAAGATATTGTTATTACAGTCAGTTTCCGAACTCCATAATGCACGAAGGCAGAAGAGAGACATAAATTATTTTGAATGTCTAGAGGAAATTAAAAGATGTATTAGAGATATATATGAATACTTCGATGTTGCTGATTCAGTTTGGTGGGAGTCTTTTTTCAGTAATCAAAGTGATATGATTTCAAGATCAGTAAATGAGGATACGCTTTTGAAGACTCCTTTTTTTGGCCACAAAATATGCCAAATGAACATGAACATCAGGAAACACACAATGTTGAACAACAACAGCCTCAAGCTATTATTAATTCCCCACAGGTAGAGGAAAGAGAAATCTATATTAGTTCTAGAAGATCACGTGCACAACGTGAAGCCATGGAAGACCTTTACAGGGGTTCTGTGCAGGATCTTAAGGAGGGTTGCATGATAGCAGTGTTAGCAGATGAAGATCCACTTGGCTATCCATTCTAGATTGCCAAGGTTATAAAGGTCATTAATGAAAATGAAGAGATTACAGCTGTTGATGTACATTGGTATGCCACAAGTACCCACCCTTTCAATGGTGTGTACAAGCCAGAGATGGTAGTGGAAAAAAGAATTAGCAGAAAGAGAAAAAGAAAGGGCGCAAATATAAATCGTCGCCGTACAGATGTCTTAAAATTGGAGGATGTTGACATACTTGTGTATGACTTCAATTTGACAAAAAGAGGAACTCTTCGGTTGCAGACCATAAATATTTTGAAGAAATTGCTACCAGAACAATTAATGTTGAAATGGGACTCTGCAGAATGTAGACGTAGATCTACAAGACTTTTGAACTCTGAAATGGTGGGCATGCATGTTGACTCAGATGGAGCACTAGTTGATGAAAGAGAAGAATATGGATCATCTTCATCTGCATCGAGCCATTCATCTAAAGATGTAGATTATGATGGTGTGCCAGAACCTATGGCTGATTTTGAATAACTATCTAAGACACTTTTCTGTAATTGATGTTTGCATGGTAACTTGAAATAAAATTTTTGACTTCCATCTCATTTTTCATGAAGTTCTGAGACATTTCTATGTTTGTTGGATTATATGTTTTAATTATGAAGAATTCATTTCTTTAGAATATCGACAATGTAACAATGAATTAAAAAAACAATTTATGTTATATTCAATGTCCCAATGTTGATATTTTAATTATAAGTAAAATAGAAAATAGAAACTAATGTTGAATTTTAGATTATGCAGTGATATTACCATGATATTATGTATTGTTACCATTTGGTATAAGATACTTTTAAAAGTTTTAATAATTATATGCATCATTGAAATAGAAAAAATTGTTTTGATGCTTGATTTTTAGGTTTTGGTTGAAATTATATTTAAATTTGTCTTATGCTAAGATTTGAAAAAAGATAAATTTTTATTCTTTAAAATTAAAATTACTCTTACTTGTTTCTGTTCAATGATAATTTTTTCATTTACTTGTTCATTTTTTTAAATTGTTAAGTCTTATAATTTCTCCATAATTTCATTGTTCAAGTATGCTGAACACTTAAGATTGAAAAACTTTAGATTTACAACTTGTCATTAAGGTTTTTATGCGCTACCAAATTTTATCTTTAAGGTTATGGTTGATAATAATTACAATTTTGGGGTTGTTTAAAGTCAAGATATTTTATGTTTAACAACATGGATGAAAATTGTTCGAAATGATAAGCCCTTCAGACATGTATTTTTTTATCTTTAACATCATCTATAAAAAATGTTAGAATGAAGCTCATACTCAGAGGGATGCAATGATGATGTTTTCAGTGCATGACAGTGTTCACAGGTCACGTTATGGGTCCTCCATTGTGCGGGACGGGGAATGGTAGGGACGGTGACAAATTACTGTGTAACAACTCTCTTCAATTTTGTTGCATACTCTCTCTTTCTCTCTCTCTGTTTTCGTAACCTTTTCGACATGGATATTACCTGCTTTATACAAATAACTACATGGTTGTTTGCATTCTACAGGGAATATGAAGTGAACAGGCACGGTTCTTGCCTTTCACCCACTCATTTCCTCACTCAGCATATTCTGACTGTTACAACAATATATACAATCATTACAGTATCAAATTGGAGTTTTGCTTTGCCTACGGAGACTTGCCTTTGCATCACATACAATACAAATAGTTAATTCATTTACAATTATAGTTACAACAAATATATTTCACTTAGCCCTTTCAGCTCTTGGCTCACTGTGCATTTGTCTTTTCTGCTGCTTTCAGAGTCGTTTCGGTTCCTACTATTATATTCAACACAGTTATGCATAACTGTCATTTTGGCCTAACCTGACCCAGCTGGTGTGTTTCCAATGGTGCTACCATATTCTCCTATTTCCCGACTCTACCTATTTTTTCTCGTGCCCACAGCGTTCAACCTTCACCACTCTTCTAAACACTCGATTATGCCCTTTTCTCTGTGTTGGTCCTTACCCAAGCCTTTCTACCCGCGTTCATTCTTTCTTTCATTATTAAGGCGGAACTGCTTTACTCTCTACACATAGTGTCGAGTCTTATTCTACCTGAGTCCTTCGGCTGTGTTCAACCTTTTCTTCATAAACTGTTGTTGCCGCATCAACCACTATTCTTCACGAGTGTTGGGTCTTACTCGAGTCTATTCTTGCGTTCAAGCTTTCCTTTTTGTTTTACGTTATAATCCTCCTTTTCTCTCCAAAACGATTTAATAGAGGAAATCCCATACTCCCGGACTTTGAAATGCTTTAGGCTTCAACATTGACCTGCATCGCATCCGCTTCATTATCGCACTTCGCACTTTGGCGTTCCAATGTGTTTCTTGCTATGCATAGTTCTTCCAACCCCCGGTGTGATTTCTCAAAGGGAAACCTTATACCTTCGGATTTGAAATCCTTTAGACTTTTTCTTTGAATTTGCATCCCATCTGGTACTCTTATCGCATTTCAGTGATTCAACCTTTCTCTTACAATTTTCACCCCTCCAATCTTGCGATTTGTGATGTGCAGGCTAGGTCCACGTCATCTCCATGTCATCGTGCCATGCCACCTTGCCACATCATCACCACGTCACTGCCACGTCATCTTTCCACGTCATCGCCATGTCATCGCACATCGTATTTTCTGTGACTACTGTGTTTGTGCAATTTTTATCCTACCCTGACTACGATGTGCGATGGTAATATCGCATCGCAATATCATTTACCATGCCGTGCGAACTCATATCTTATGCGATATGCGATATACGATTGCATCGCAAATTAGAACAGTGACCTTGTGACATGCGATTTTGATCTCCGTTGATGTGATCGTCATCGTTGAGCTGCCCAGATCTACGGTCCTTGCTGCTGCTGGCACTTCCGATTGATTTCTACCCTGCTTATCTTGCGATGACTTAACACTTACCTACTATACTTTGTGATTTTCACTTTTGATCTCCGCCATTGATATTCGAAAGATCCAACGGCCATCGCGTTATCGCGTGCCAACTAACCCAAAGGATAATGTCTTTGAACCTACGCGAATTAGGTGGTTTCAGTATGCCACACGTCGCCTTCTTAACGCTATCATGTTCGTTTCAAGATTTACCGCTTATCTTTCAAAAGCGGTGCGATAAAACCTTGATGGTTTTATAAACCGCCTTCATTGTTCCATCTTCGCCATTGACTCATGGTTCCGCTTTCAACTCTTCAATGCACTTCTCTGCATATTTGGTAAAACGTTAAAGCAAGCCATCGATTCATGTTTCTGCTTCTGTTCATTAGGTCCTCCATGCTACTCCTTCTGAGCTTGTTTTGTATTCTTCGATGTGATTCTTTCCTGAGATTTATACTATTGCCACTTTGCAACACCAGTTCTTGCTTCTCTTGGCTTCTTTGCTTCCTCTCTGATATCTCTGCTTCATTCGTTGCCTCTGCTATCTCTGCTGCTTCTCTACTGTGTTTGCTACCTCGGCGGTATCCGTTGCCTCTCTTCCTTCTCTACTTCATTTGTTTCCTCTGAAGTCTCTGTGTCCTTCATGCTCTTATGCCTCTTTGTTGCTTCTCTCTGCCCCTTTGCCTCTTTGATAATTTAGGTGTAACTCCTTTCTGATCCTTTGTTGCCTTTGGTGCCTTCTTAGCTGAATTTGTTGCCTCTGCTATATTTGCTGCCTCTCTACATTCATTGTTTCTCTGCCTTTGTTGCTTAGCTGCATTCGTTGCCTCTCTGCTTTTGCTGTTCCTCTACCTTTATTGCTTAGCTGCATTCGCTGCCTCTCGACTTTTGTTGCTTCGTTGTTACCTTTGCTGCCTCAACTGCCTCTGCTCCTTGTTTACCTTACTTCTCAGCTGCATTTGCTTCTTTGCTGCCTCTGCTGATAGTCTAATGTTGCTCCTTGCCTTTCTGCTGCTCCTTTGCCTCTCTTTTATGCTTTCTTACTACATTATTGCCTGATCTACTCCTTTGCCTTATTGCTGGTTCTTCTCTACTCCTTTGTCTTAGTGATAATTTAGGTGCTGCTCCTTTATGCTCCTTTGCCATCAATGACAATATTTCCAACAGTCTCCCCCTTTGTCATTGATGGCAATACTCCAATACTTCCTCCAGGACTTCCTCCCCCTTCTCATTCTGAGAAGTGTCTTGTCTTCCTCTGCTTGCTTTTCAGAAGAACCTTTCTTCTTCTGCTTGCTTTTCCTCCCCCTTTGACATCAATGGCAAAGGGTTGCACCTTTCCCAATGTACTTTCTATCTTTTCATTTCCTCTCTCGGAGTTGTGTTTAGGCCTTCTTCTTCTGACTTTGTACCATGCTGCTCCAAAATGGTGTACACGAGTTGTTGGGAGAACACCTTGAGAATCATTGAACTTGTATGTATATACACAGTAAGTTGATACCATCCCAAAGCTCAAAAATCTTGCACTTGTATAAAGCTGAAAGTGATGATAAGGACACTTCATAGAATACATTGTATTAGACTTATATAATCAGAGATGCATCGTTGGAATAATACTAAAGTACTGAGAATGGTCCATACGTCATATAAATTCTGCTCCAAATATACTTCAGTCCATATTATGATATTCTTCCGAGACACATATCTGTAGTACACATCTATTCAAATATGACGATGCCAATATATCTTTTATAGATGTGGTTCACCTTTACTTCCTGTTGGTGGTGATATGAGCTTGTCTGTTGACAAGGATATTACACTTAATAGCTGAAAGGTCCTTGTTACTGATGTGAACAATGAATCAAACCAGAGCTTACAACTTATTGTGATATTAGACAATATCTTTCAACCTAAGAGACCAAATGACTTTACTGCTTGTACAATGTACTTTCAAAACAAACCCTTGAGGCTAGATACATTCAATGTATTGGTCAGTCTCACTTATCAACTACGCAATTTTATTTATGACATAAGGCGGTATGTATGTCAATGATCAATCTCTCTTTAATGGTGAATTACTAGCAAATCCTTTATGTTGAAGTAGGATTTAGATAAATTAAACTTTTGAGCTTCAAATGGTAATCACAACTAGTCCTTCATACTTCAGATACTTTAACTATTCTGTCATGATGATTTTCAACAAAAACATCTTTAAGTTGTTTAATTGATATCTTCAGCCAACAGACTTCACATAGTTTTATGAATGATCTTAAGAAAGAGGCCTTGAAGATATATCTGTGCTGACTTGAGGAAGGCATGCAGTTAAATCTAGAAATGGATATTGCTTCAATGCTCAATATACTACTTCAAGTGTAAACAAGATAATGATCCTTTTTCCCTTTCATTGACCCTTTTATGCTTTAATAATGTAGATAACGCTGGGTATACTACCTTGATGTACTTTTGCCGTAATCCTTTGATCTTGAGGACCTGTACCATACCGCTGCTCTACTAATAACACATGATATTCTGTTGATAGGCATGCTGCTTGTACCAAATACCAATTGATACTACTTTGATAAACCATCCAGAGATTTCACTTCAACTCGCACATGAACCCATAGTTAAGACAACCTTCATAGTTTCTACTATTGAGCTTTCAACTGTTCACACCAACAATCATCAATATACTGAATTTGATCTTGGCATCATTAACCATTTTTTCTTATTCTGTCATTCTGTTCAAAGGAATGCCATTGCGTGTTCCTTTCTAGGACTGCTCCATAATCATTGTTGCTTTATATTCAATTCAACTGTTCTAACATAATGATCTTCGGGAAGACATCTTCAATTTCTATACTAGGAATCTTCATGGGCAGATCACTTAGAGATTTATCACTCACTTAACTGCATTCCTCCAAGGGGACCTTTTATAGATGAATGATGTAATGATATAATTATGATAAGCACTTCTCTTAATCATCCTTCTTAATGTGATTCATTGTTAATTCTAGCAGTATGATGCACAATGTGATCATCCTTAATGGGTCTTTCCAGTTTTGTAGCTCGAAGCATAACTTTTGTGATTTTAACCATTAATCACTTAATGCGCTGATGTCTTCTTAGCTTACATGTTCATGGTTGATGTGCCCTCTACCATCATGGTTGCTTGTTGCCTTCTCTCCTTCCATCAACCTATTGGCTATTGTGTGCTTAAGGTATTCTTCTTCCTCTATACCTCTGTTAGAGAAATTGTCCTTTCCCTTCCTGATCTTATAGTTGTTCTCATTCCAAGGAGCTCTTCTTAGAGTACTTTCATGGGGACTATTTATGGACTTCTCTCCCCTTGGGATGTTTCTTCTTAGAGCAGCTCCCCCTGAGACTGTGATGGATTCATTATGTTATTGAGTTAACAGGCTCCCCCTTTCTCTTTTCCTTCCAAACTTTATTAGGATTCTTCATAATGTTTGCACTTCTTTTTGATTCACAGTTTTGTCGGATTGGATTGGATTCCATCATCTGTCTAGAGTTCTTTAATGTATATGGTAGTTTACAGTCTTTTGCTTTGTGACCAAGCTTGAGGCATACATAACATCTTATTTTACCACGATACGATTGAGCTGATGTATAATATTTTGTTCCCCTTTTTTAACACAATTTACATTCAACAGATTTGTCCAAATTCATTACATGAAAAACAATAGCCATGGAATCAATTAATGTACCTGGTGAAAGGTTGTCCTCTCCATTTGTTTGCTTGAGGTAGTCTTTTCATTTTATGCATCCTTTGCTGGTTGGATTGGATTTGCCTTGTCTTACAATATGCTACAGTATCTCCCAGTTTGTGACAGGCAAAACAAGTGACATTTCTCATAGGAGGAAAGAATCTCATTTGAGGTCTTTCGAACTTGTTCAATTGATCTTCAGGAACATTTTAACTTTTTGCAACTGCTTGCTTCTTCCTCTCATTCTTTGTCTCTTTATGCTGCTGCTTGTTTTTGTTTATTTCATCACACATCAAGTTCTTGCTCGCTTCTGCTTCTGTGGTTCCTTTCTTAGCTGCTTCATCATTCCTTTCAATGTCTGCCTTCTCTGAGGTCTCCATGGAGGCAATATAATCTCCCAGCTGCTTACACCCCCTGCTCCTTTCTTCTATCAGTTTTCTAGTTGCAATGATCTCAGATTGCTGAGAGTTAATTTTTTCTTTTACAGCTTTTACAAAAATGATATTCTTGTTATCTTCTACCTTGGACTTACTGGTTTCTCCTTAGTATCCTATCCCAGCCTTTATGATAGGAGACATTTGAGCATTTAGAATCTTGTCCAACTGTTCAGAGCTTGTCATTTTAGGAGTATTCATTAATAATTCTCTTTGGGCTTTTTCTAATTTATTTCTCAAGCACACTACTTCTTCTTCCAATTTCTCTTGCTTTTGAATTTTATCCTTTATTTGCTTTAGTAGAGTGTCTTCCACTTTCCTTGCTTCTTCAAGTTGTGTCTTTAGGCCAACAATTTCTTTCTTATCTTCATATTCTTTCTCATCACATATTTGCACCAATTTCTTAAGGTCTTTGTTTTCATTCTTCAATCTTCCTATTTCAGTCAAGGCAATGTCAAGTTTGGTTTGTTCTTTCACTATAATTTCTTCATGGAACTTACTTCCTTTCACACTAGCAGGTACCTCATTTGATTGGACATTTTCCTTTTGACATGAATTTTTCTTCTTCTTGATTCTCCTCTCCTTCTTAACAATGCAGCCCCTAGTGTCTACTTCATGCATGAAATGAAATCTATCCCAGATTTCTTTTGCAGAGGTTAGATCCATTATTAAATCAAGATCCTTGCTATGAATACTGTTATATATCACACATTTTGCCTTGGCATTCCACTGTTGTTCTTGCAAAGAGGTAGAGTCTGTGCAATAACCATCACATACAAGCTTCGATACCTTAGGTTCATAAGCCATTAAATCTGTTTTAACCTTATCTCTCCATTCAGGAAAGTTTGTTGTATTTACCACGGGTACATTTTGATAGTCCATGACTCAACCATATCTCCTTCAAGCTATTAGGCTTACACCAAAGGAACCTGCTCTGATACCAATTGTTGAACCCTTAGTTAAACTGAGAGGGGGGGGGGGGTGAATCAGTTTAACGCATTCATGGACTTTTAAAACTTTCCTTTAAACTTATTTACACCTTCATTTCATGATCTACTTATTACATAATGTAACAACAATCTTAATATGTGAGCAACAAGTATTAAGCAGATTAGATACACCATATCAACACATAAACATCATGCAAATAGACAACAGATATAAGTGGAAACCCATAAGGGATAAAACCACATCTTATTATTGTTATGATGCAAAGGCAAGCTCCAACTCCCTCTCACCACTGATTTTCTGTAGGCTCCAACCTACAGGAGGCTACTACCTCAATTCTGCAAGCTACAACTTGCAAGGAAGCTCCAACTCCCTCTCACTGCTGATTTTCTGTAGGCTCCAACCTACAAGAGGCTACTACCTCAATTTTGCAAGCTACAACTTGCAAGGAAGCTCCAACTCCCATCTATTTTCTGCAGGCTACAACCTACAGGAGGCTCCTACCTCAGTTCTGCAAGCTACAACTTGCAAGGAAGCTCCAACTCCCTCATTGTACAATAAAATCATATGCTAATTTACCTGGATATCAACTCTGTTTTTCTCCTTCTTTACTGTTGTCCTTCCAGCATTCAAATTTTCTTTATATCATCTCTGGATCTTCACAACTCCTCGCTCTGCTCCTTCTTCTTCTTACACTCTCTCACCTTATGCTGCTTTTTCTAACCTCATGCTGTTTTTTCTTATAATCTTCTGCTCTCTTCCATTCTGCACCTTTCTAAAATCTTTAGCTCTCTTCAATTCTGCTGCATACTCTCTCTTTCTCTCTCTCTCTTTTCGTAACCTTTTCCACATGGATATTACCTGTTTTATACAAATAACTTCATGGCTGTTTGCATTCTAAAGGGAATATGAAGTGAACAGGCATGGTTCTTGCCTTTCACCCACTCATTTCCTCACTCATCATATTTCGACTGTTACAACAATATATACAATCATTACAGTATCAAATTGGAGTTTTGATTTTCCTACAGAGACTTGCCTTTGCATCACATACAATAAAAATAATTAATTCATTTACAATTACAGTTACAACAAATATATTTCACTCAGCCCTTTCAGCTCTTGGCTCGCTGTGCATTTGTCTTTTCTGCTGTTGTCGGAGTCGTTTCGGTTCCTGCTATTATATTCAACACGGTTCTGCATAACTATCATTTTGGCCTAACCTGACCTAACTGTTGTGTTTCCAATAGTGCCACCATATTCTCCTATTTCCCGACTCTACCTCTTTTTCTTGTGCCCACAGCGTTCAACCTTCACCTCTCTTTTAAACACTCGATTATGCCCTTTTCTCTGTGTCGGGTCCTTACTCGAGCCTTTCTACCCGTGTTCATACTTTCTTTCATTATTAAGGCGGAACTGCTTTACTCTCTACACGTAGTGTCGGGTCTTATTCTACCCAAGTCCTTCGGCCGTGTTCAACCTTTTCTTCATAAACTGTCGTTGCCGCTTCAACCACTATTCTGCACGAGTGTCGGGTCTTACTCGAGTCTATTCTTGCGTTCATGCTTTCCTTTTTGTTTTACGTTATAATCCTCCTTTGCTCTCTGAAACGATTTAACAAAGGAAATCCCATACTCCCGGACTTTGAAATTATTTAGGCTTTAGCGTTGACTTGCATCGTGTCTGCTTCATTATCGCACTTCGCACTTCCTGTTCCAATGTGTTTCTTGCTATGAATAGTTCTTCCAACCCCCAATGCGATTTCTCAAAGGGAAACCTTATACCTTCAGATTTGAAATCCTTTAGACTTTTTCTTTGAAGTTGCATCGCTTTCGGTACTCTTATCACATTTCGCATTTCAGTGATTCAACCTTGCTCTTATGATTTTCACCCCTCCGATCTTGTGATTTGCGATGTGCAGGCCAGGTCCACGTCATCGCCATATCATCATATCGCACTTCGTATTTTCTGTGACTACTGTGTTTGTGCGATTTCTCTCCTGCCTCAATTGCGGTATGCGATGGTAATATCGCATCGCATTATCATTTACCATGCCTTGCGAACTCATATCTTATGTGATATGCGATATGCAATCGCATCGCAAATTAAAACAGTAACCTCCTGACTTGCGATTTTGATCTCCGCCGATGTGATCGTCACCGTTGATCTGCCCAGATCTACGGTCCTTGTTGCTGCTGGCACTTCCAATTGATTTATACCATGCTTATCTTGCGATGAATTAACAATTACCTGCTATACTTTGCGATTTTCACTTTTGATCTCCGCCATTGATATTCGAAAGATCCAACGACCATCGCGTTATCGCGTGCCAACTAACCCAAAGGATAATGTCTTTGAACCTATGCGAATTAGGTGGTTTCAGTATGCCACACATCGCCTTCTTAACGTTATCACGTTCATTTCAGGCTTTACCGCTTATCTTTTAAAAGCAGTGCGATAAAACCTTGATGGTTTTCTAAACCGCCTTCACTGTTCCATCTTCGTCGTTGAATCATGGTTCCGCTTTCAAATCTTCAATGCACTTCTTTGCATATTTGGTAAAATGTTCAAGCGAGCCATTGATTCATGTTTCTACTTATGTTCATTAGGTCCTCCACGCTACTCCTTCTGAGCTTGTTCTGTATTCTTCGACGTGATTCTCTCCTGAGCTTTATATTGTTGCTGCTTTGCAACACCGGTTCTTGCTGGTCTCGGATTATTTGCTTCCTCTCTGATATCTTTGCTTCATTCGTTGCCTCTGCTATCTTTGCTGCTTCTCTTCTGTGTTTGCTACCTCTGCGGTATCCGTTGCCTCTCTTCCTTCTCTACTTCATTTGTTTCCTCTGAAGTCTCCGTGTCCTTCATGCTCCTATGCCTCTTTGCTGCTTCTCTCTGCCCCTTTGCCTCTTTGATAATTCAGGTGTAACTCCTTTCTGATCCTTTGTTGCCTTTGGTGCCTTCTTAGCTGCATTCGCTGCCTCTGTTATATTTGCTGCCTCTCTACATTTGTTGTTTCTCTACCTTTGTTGCTTAGCTGCATTCGCTGCCTCTCTGCTTTTATTGTTCCTCTGCCTTTGTTGCTTAGCTGCATTCGCTGCCTCTCTGCTTTTATTGTTCCTCTGCCTTTGTTGCTTAGCTGCATTCGTTGCCTCTCTGCTTTTGTTTCTTCGTTGTTACCTTTGCTGCCTCAGCTGCCTCTGCTCCTTGTTTTCCTTGCTTCTTAGCTGCATTTGCTTCTTTGCTGCCTCTGCTGATAGTCTAATGCTGCTCCTTGCCTTT
This sequence comes from Pinus albicaulis, assembly GCA_034641835.2. Lineage (NCBI taxonomy): Eukaryota > Viridiplantae > Streptophyta > Pinopsida > Pinales > Pinaceae > Pinus > Pinus albicaulis. The sequence continues at coordinate 129,074,420 of CM076570.1, read as the reverse complement.
CTGCTACTCCTCTGCCTCTCTTTTATGCTTTCTTACTGCATTATTGCCTGATCTACTCCTTTGCCTTATTGTTGGTTCTTCTCTGCTCCTTTATCTTAGTGATAGTTCAAGTGTTGCTCCTTTGTGCTCCTTTGCCATCAATGACAATATTTCCAACACTGCTTGGAAGGCCTCTTAATATGCAAGTATTTGAGTTGGCCTTTAGAGGGACTTAATGCACAAGTATTGGCGATAAAGGTTGAATCACAAAGGTTCATGAATGGGCTATGCTCATAACCTAGTAATGGGGCTAATATCTTCACAACTTGCACTGAGCAGGAGGACTAAGAAGAGATCCAAAATGGCTAAGTGTGGGATCAATAGAGAAAGAGAGGGAAATGCATCCAAACATGACTCAAACATGGATCAAACACATAAATGCCATCAATAAAATCCAATCAGATACACAGTACTCATGAACATCATCCACACCTTGAAACAACAACAAAGTGACACTTATTTCTAAGTGTGATAATCGAAACGACACATTGCGACACTTAGAACACAAGTTGGTACATATATGTCGATTCTGACCCAAAAGTGCGCTAATTTGTAGGAATATTTCTAGCGCATATTTTAATGATATGTAGGATCATGTAATGCAAATAGGTGTGCTAGAAATATATCTAGTGATAAGTGAAGGTGCGACTCATACAAGAGTGAAAACGGTAAAAGCGACACCTGCGATAGGAAGAAAACATGAAAACGACACTTGCAAATGTGAACGACATTAAGAGTGACACATGCCAGAGCGAAGATAACATGAAAATGACACTTGTTAAAGTGAAAGAAAGCAAAATCAATAGTTGTGAACATGAAAGCGACACTTATGAAGGTAAAGGTATGCCAAAAGCGACAATTGAGAAAATTCATTGAAATAAAAGTACAATTGCAATCAAAGTGAGGGAGACTGTGAATGGAAAAAGTGTACTGATTGTCGACATGGATTGAACACTGCACAAGCACTGTATTGATGGATTTTACTATGCATTTTCAAGCTTGCATGAAGGAAGTGTGCTTACAAATTCACCAGGGGCTGGGCATGCGTGAGCAAGTGACTTGACATTTGGAATATAAGAAGAAAACTTGAATACTTAGTGAAACACCAATCGACCATGAAAGGACCATAGAACAACAATTTGTAAGATCCTCAGTAGGATCCAAAATTCAGGTGTGAAGCAAAATTTTTGAGGGTGTTGATCGCAACGTCAACAACGTCAAAGCTTAAAATGGAGGCCTTCACTTTCTAGATAATTCAAATGGAATTTGAGGTCGAGGAGCTCTATGATAAACATAAAAAAATTAGCTAGAACATTACTTTGTTTGTTACTAGATGCCTAACATGTTGCTGTTTCCATCCTAGGACATAAAGTGTTGACACCATCCACTTGACCTCCTTTTGAGACAAGAATTTGTGAAACCTATTTGATATAACTATTTGAGGGTTCCGAAGAATAGCTAAGGACATAATTAATACACTAATAAAGCAACTAGGGAACACAATACATATCAAAACCTAACATTAAATTTCCATGTGCAACACTTGTCACAACAGGTTGCACATCTAAAGAGAAATAAAAAATCTAACAATAATAAAAACAAAATATTTGGGTTATTGAGCATGGACTTATACACCTGAAAATGACAATAAAAAGTAATATTATGTGCAATTTGTAATTCAGGCACTGATAAATAATTTAATTACTCTAAAAAAAATCTTTTAAACATTATTTGGTACAAATCTATGAATGTTTAATTTTATTCAAAAGCCTATCAATCTACATGACCATCAAAACCAAAGGTAACTATCAATCACCATCCATTGTGGAATGGCTTCCTTTTAAAAGAGAGTTGCACACTAGATGCAAGAAAAAATAATGGAATATTTTAGATGCTATAATATTCATAAATTGAAAACATAATATGGGATTGGCCTTCTAAAATCAATAAGTTGTTTACATATAACTCCTTCCCATTCACATTTGTTTATGTCTAGATCTTCTCCATAACTAGTCCATTGAACTTTCACATATAACTAATTGAGAAAGCTTATTTTTTTATGGAAATAAGTCCATGATTAAGTGAGAGATTTTTCATTTTTCATTAATAATAGAAATGATATTGTGGCAGGTTCAATGTTAAGGACTCTCCAACAACTTCAAAGGCTATAGACATACAATATCATGTTATTAAAGGGGTATATTTGGGCACTTATTCTCAAGCATCTAATGTAGTTTTTTTTTTTCTTTTCATTATTTCTTTCTTCTCCAAATTTGGTTGTCTTACAAGTGATCATCTTCATTTGCAATCTCAAGTAACTTCATAGTGAATGCTTGGATGATTGGTGAAGTTAAACAAATAGTTTCATAGAAACAACTCACCCATCAAGTCGATACTTTATAAGCCCAATCTACCATTGATTGCAATGCAATGCAAGGTATTAAGATTACTTCCTATGTTATTGAGTTGACTAGAGTTTATATTCAAGAACAAGCAATTTAATAAGTTTTTAGAGTGCTTTAAGGTGGGACCATTGAGATATCCATAATTTAAATTGTCCAATGTAGCAATTGTCGTACCTTGGGATGTTTCCTTTATGGGATGGGTTGGAGATAAAACAAGGGTTTTATACTTTTTTTTTTTTTTGTTTCCTAGTTTGTCTGTGACCCGTGGTACTAGCCTATGACTAAGAAGCAGCAACCTAGGGGCATCGAAGCCATCAAAATTACTCAACTATCGCACTGTCTTGGGCCACACCAGCCCTTAACATGGTTGGATTTGTGCCCATAGTATTTTTAACCTAGGACATTAACACAAGGAGTGCCTTAACAATGCACCCTATCACCATCTAGTATACACCCCATGGGCTCAAAAGGGGGGTTTTATAGTTGTTAGCTATTGTATTAATAATTTATAGATAAAATAGAATGTAAACTTCCCATTATAAATTAAATATTTTTAATAATTTTGTCATAGTATATAGTCATTTTTGAAACTATTAGATAACTATATATGTTCATGAACTTTTTATATTTTATATTTTGGGAACTTTGAAAATAAATTGAAATGGATGAAAAGACACTAGAAATAAAAAAAAATTGTTTTCTTATCATTTTGAATTACTCAAATGTGCCCAAAAACTCATTATTGATTATAGTTTGATGATGTCATGATGAATATTTTATATTGCATCGTAAGTTATGCCAATAAGTCAATTCTCTCGTGATGACAAAGATGATTTTCTTAATTATTTCAAGAACTGAGTTGCAAAATAGGCCAACGTTATTACAAAAATGAGCACCTCCCAAACGATGCAATATGATCTATATTTTTGATCCGATCAGATTTGATTTCACTACCACCTCCATGAAGATTGGATAAAAAATTCATCATTACGTTTAAGAATATGGAATTGATCTTATACCTAATTCATAAAGAACATAAATATCATTCTATTTTCTCTTATTATTATAGATTTTAAATGCCCAAAGGGGTTAGATTAAATAGTGGAAAGTGAGGAGTTTCCCACGAGGGCTTAACTTGGTGCCATGGAGACACCTTAAGGTAGTGGTTGAATAGGTGGTTGCACCTAGAGAGATTATATTAAATGGTCTTATGACCCGTACACACATAAGTGGATCAAATCCCTCCCCCACATCCTCTTTTTAAAAGAATTCCAAAAGGGGTTGGATCTAATGGTGGAAAGTGATGAATTTTTGACTATTGGGCAATGTTCAATTCTTGTGAAAGGCCTAGCCTTGAAGCCATAAAGCACCTTGAGATAGTGGTCAAATGCATAGTTGCATCTAGAAAAACTATTTAAAAAAAATTCCAACATAAATGAATCAAATCCCACTTCCATATCTTTCTTTTTAAAGTAACCCTTGTATAGTTCACTTGGTGAGTCCATGTTATATAAAGTAACATGAGTGATAAGATCTTTTGTTCAAATTCCGTGACTATCAAACCTCTGTATTATCAGACACAACAATTACATAGAAACTATAATGGTAACTATTGAAATAAAAAATACAAACCAATCCAATGATCAATTGCTCTAATTAAAAAGAACAAATTAAATTCCCTTTAAATACGACAATTTGAAAGCCCCGTTTAAAAGACCATTTAAATTTAATTTAACAATAGGTATTTCACAACCCGTACACCACATCTCGCATTGTAAGTCATTCACATTTACATTGCTCAAACATGTTTAAAGCATTACTTTTCCATCAAATACAAAATCTCTTCAATCTCCTGAGATGCACTTTGTCCTTCGTTCTCCTTCTTCGTGTAAGCTAAAAATACATAGTCGACTTGTGCGCTGTGCCATAGTGTATATTGAAGTGCTGCCCATCGCAGTGCGCAGTTCAATTACAGTCCAATTACATGTGAGACGACGACGTCACATTCTTCCATTAAATGTAAGCTCTACAGGTTCTTTTGCTTCTTAAACACTTTTTTTTCGTTTTTCAATTTTTTTTTTCCTTTTCTATATTTCGATCTATGCACATTTCATTTACGAATTGGCGGGGAAACCCTGGATTTGATAGGAATGAATTTAAAATTTGAAGCAATATTCTGCAACATTTTATTTTTCAAATGCTCTATAAATGGACCACCTCTTGCAGGATGATATATTTGAGTTATTTAAAATTAAAAATAAACATCTGGTATTTACCTCTAAGTTCTGAGAGATTTAGCTGCGTTTTGCACAGAATCATTAACAAAGGTAAGTATGGGAGGTGTTTTGCATGACAATGGGCGTTTAGTTGGAGTTTTTGCCAAGGGTAAGCTCGGAGAATTTGCTTGAAAAATGCATTTTCTCGTGGTAACCCCCTAGCAACAATTCCAACGGCATACGAGGGATGACAAAAGCAAGTCAATAATTAGACTAGCTGTATCGCATTCTGAATTATACTGTGTTGACCTAGACAGTTCTTCAAAAGAAATCTGGGAAGAATTAAACAGTTTTTTTGGTGCAGAAGTTGTGACTGCAAAATATAAAATTACACCTGTTTAGATTTATATTGTCGACTGAAATGAATATGTCCACTCATAAATGATCTGAAATCGCTTACAAGACAATGGGTGGAAGTCGGTGTAAAGGAAGAAGGTGAAGATGCAAAAGATGTTTTCTTAAGTAGTTACCTTCAGGTTACTGCAATGGTATATTTCCCTTAAGTCAAATGTCCTCACAGTCGTAGATGATATGATATCATCTCTTTTGCCTGAAGACAGAAGGTTGAATGGAGAAGATCAAGAAAATGCTATACTCTTTTTTTTTTCAATGGTCGTATATAAAGGGTATTTATTTTTATTTTTTAAATTAGAGGAATTGATTACTGGGTCAGTTTGGTACTTGCTTGAACAAGGTTGATTTCAACAGCTACCATTATAACTTTTATGTGAGAAAATGCTCTACTTACTAGAAACATAATTGCAAGAAAAAGATGAAAACATAAAGACAGTAAAGAAGATCTAGAGTATTACATTGTAGAAAACCAGGCCACACAATATGGAATAGTAAAGTTAGAACTAATGGCCTTCTGAAAGGGAAGGTTACAGAGAAATAAAAAAATAACATAGTTCTGACAGTTGAGGATCTAACGATTGAAGAATCCTCTGACATTGACAATGAGATATGATGGTAATGAAACAAGTGTTGATTACTTGTTTTAAGTGGTCGAATCTTCAAGGCAGGGAGGAATCAAGTAGGTTTAACTGGACATCGGTAGTTGTCCAAGTAATTTGAAAATTTGAGGTTTTCCATAATTTGGGAGTTTGGAAACTTGAGGAGTTTGAGAACTCAAGAATTTAGAGAATTCAGCAATGTTAATATTCTTACCTTGTTTAGCTCGGTTAGTCTTCTCCAGTAGGGCACACTTATTGCAGGTATGTACAGCTCCACCCTGGTGCAATAGTGATGTGGATCCTTTTAATAGTGACAGGCTTCAACACTGTCCATCTTCGGTTCTGTACGATAGGGCTAGCAGACAAAGGGAACAACACTAGTTTGTAGTGTGGATGTAGGAGAGTGGAGGGTGGCAATCTTAGTATTCCTAGTTTTTCCACCTTCAGTTAAATCCAGTTTACTGTTGTTCTAGATTTAGCAATTCCAGTTTTTCTTTTGTTGGTCTTTCTTTTTGTCAATTTTAGATTGCATGCATGGCCTAATCTTAGATAGGGTGTAGATTCCAGGTTGCCTAAGGCACTTGCATGGGAGTGGTCTATTTCAGGATGTGGGCACAAATCTCTAGAAGGCATTGCCAGTTTGCTTGATGCAGTTATCTCAAGGAGGCACACTTCTCTAGGGACTCTTATCAATGCAGCTAGGTTGCACTAGGTGTTTAAATTAGGGTTAGGGTTTGACATAGTGAAACCAAGTGCTTCTTGAATGTGCTTAGAGACATTGTATCTTCTCTCTTCTTATTCTATAAAGGAGATGTAGGGTAGATAATTGTGTTGGTTAGCGAGTTTTTGGTTTTGAGTTTCTGTAGTGTATTTTCTTCTTTCCATATTAAATAGAAGATAGATGTGATTGAGAGTTCAGTTCTATTTATTTTACGTTTGAATTCTCAGCAGTACATGTTTGTAAGTTGGCATACTTAGATCTACTGTTTTGATAGAAACTTTCAAGTTTTCAGCTACCTAGGATTTATGTTATTCTTTCTAATTGCGAAATCTATTCACCATGGCCACAAAATTAACATGGTTGTAAATTTATCTAGATGTTCTATGCTTGATGCAACTTTACTTATCATGACAACAATCACATAAACAATCAAGTAAAATGCTGATAGAACATACTAGTGGATTTACAGAAGACAAACCAGAAACAGAAAAATGTGGTGGTGCGTTATGGCGGTCAACAGGATGCTTCAACCACCAAGTCTCCTTGGTTAGCCAACCCAGCATGTGTCACAACAACCCTCAAAACAGTCACATAGTCAACTCAAAGTCAACCCTAGAAAAGTCAACGCGCGGAAAAGTCACGGCGGCAACAACAACAACACCAGCGGCAACACCGGCAATAGTGATGGTAAACAGCAGCGGCAACAAGTAAAAGTCAACGCGGCACGGTCTACGGTCAAACTTCGACGGTTCTTGTGCCAAAATGTACGGCCTTCCAAAATCGAATTCTCACCCAAAAAATCGGCTCCTTTGGACCACGCGTTGACCAAAGTCAACAACGGTCAAACTTGCATGGAAACCCTAGGCTTGCGACCACTTCTTCTTTGTCCTTCTTTCCCACGTGTGAACTAAAACTGCCTCCAAGGAGCTCGAACCAATTAGAAGAGGAGAGATGATGTGTGAGGATGAGATGAGTGAAATGTCCTCCAATGTTGACTCTATTTATATCAATCACTGAGGTGTGTGACACATTTGCTGGGGGTGTAAAACTTTAAGGCCGACCTACACATATTTGAAATTATTAAAAATAAATTCAAAATAAATGTTTTGCTCATCGGATTAAGATCAATTTGAGATCGATCTTACACCTCTTCGAAAGAGGAACCCAATAAAAATATTGGTATCTTCATCTTAGCATCACACCATGGAGTTTGGACCTAGCTGTCTAATTTTAACACTCCCTCTCAACTAGGGAGAACTCCATCCACCTGTGCAATCAAACATCGTGCGTCATCCCGCCATAACTTGCTTTGTTGGCCTCTTTATTTCAGAACAGTAATGGGTTAGTCACAAAGACATCATTCCCGGCTGACAGATTCAGCCCAGAGGTCCGAAACCTCTATAGGACTCACAGAGAGTCTCATACCAACTCGAAGTTGGTTTATCTGACCTGAAGTCAGTAGGAGGTCCGAAACCTCACTTGAACTCAAGAGAGTCATATATACTAACCCGAAGTTAGTCTCACTGACCCGAAGTCAGTTGGAGGTCCGAAACCTCACATGGACTCAAAGAGTCACATACCAACCTGAAGTTGGTTCATTTGACCTGAAGTCAGTAGGAGGTCCGAAACCTCACTAGACTTGATCCCAGATCAAGTGGTTGGACCGTGCCATCTTAGATAGATAGTACGACAATCAGTTTTTGCTACTAGTCTCTAGCTTTTCCCACCTCATTGGCCAAATGAGAGGTACTTCCCATGAGTCCGGAACTCAATGGGTAGGATGCATACGGGGCACAGATCATGAGAGGCGAACCAACTCAATCATCATAATGGTGGGGCAGAAGCACCACAAGGCTTGGCAAGCCTAGCCCCGTGTGTGCTTATAGCTACGAGGAACTATCCCCAAGGCCCCCTCAGAGCTCCCAGAGCTCATCGTCCAACAGGACCCTCAGAATAGGTCGTTCCACAATTCCAAGATTCTCACAGAAGGTTAGGAACTTGACCTTCCCCAAGGGCATTGTGAGAATATGCGCGACTTGCTCATCAGTTCCTATATGATCGAGCCTTACGGCGCCTCGCTGTACCATATCCTGGATAAAGTGGTACCAGCCATCAACATGCTTGGACCATTCGTGGAACACGAGATTCTATGACAACCGAATCCCCCCTCTAGTTATCACAACGGATAATGGTGGCATCTAGCACATGCTCGAACAACTCACTGAAGAGCTTTCACAACCAAGTGACTTCACAACAAGCCATACATGTTACAATGTATTCGGCCTCAGCGGTGCTCAAGGCTATCGACTTCAGTTTCCTACCCGAAGCAGATCTATGTGTGAAGTAGCATCCAGATGTGCTCTTGTGATCCACCACACTGCCAGCCAAATTGGCATCAGTATATCCATGGAGTGTCATACTCTTGGCAGTGTATCTCAGCCCATGGTCTATCGTGCCTCAGAGATATCTCAAGAGTTTCTTGGCACCAACCCAATGAATGTTATGATCAACCATGTGTTGACTCAAAGCGTTCACTGCACAACATACGTTCGTACGGGTGTTCACTAAGAACATCAGGGCCCTTACGAGTTGACGATACTCAGTAGGATTTGCTAACACGGGCCCAGCAACGCTGCCACTCAACTTCTTAATGTTGAGCTCCATTGGTGTCGACACGAACTTACAGTCCATCATACTAAATCTTTCCAGAAGCTTCACAATGTATTTTCCTTGAGAAAGGAAAATCTCGCCAGGTATCTGCCAGACCTCCAGGCCTAGGAAGTAGTGCATTAGTCCTAGGTCTTTCATCTCAAACACAAAAGCGAGCTCCCTCTTCCACTGATGAATGAGAGGGTCAGCACCTATCAGGAAGAGGTCGTCCACATACAACACCAGAATGAGAGGCTTCTCTCTATCAACCTTGAAGTAAAGGTTTGGATCAACATTACTACAAGTGAAGCCCAACTTCATCAGGTAGCTATCTATCCTCTTGTACCAAGCTCTGGGTGCTTGCTTCAACCCATAAAGGGCTTTCTTCAACCTGCAGACATGGGTGTCTCGATCCTGGACTTTGAACCCTAGAGGTTTCTCTACATACACCTCTTCCTTTATCGCACCATGCAGAAATGCGGTTTTTACATCCATCTGATGAAGACTCCATCCTTGCGTAGCAACAAGGGCTATGATAGATGGAATGGTGGTCACAGGTGCAAATATGTCATCATAGTCCATGTCTTCTTTTTGAGAGAAGCCATGGGCAACGAATCTTGCCTTGAACTTTTCATCACTTTCATCAGATCCATGCTTGATCTTGTATAGCCATTTCGAGGTGACTACTGCTTTGTCCTCCGGTCTTGGAACCACATCCCAGACATCATTCTTTATTATGGACTTATACTCTTCGTGCATAGCATCCTTCCAGACTTGATGCTTTACGACTTCCTCAAAAGATCCAGGCTCGGATTGTTCAATAGTACTCATGGCTGCTAGATACCCTTGGTATCTACTCGGCTTCTTGCTTTCACGGAATGCCCCCCTTGGGGCCATATGTCCCTCAGCATTCTCGAGAGTGTCCCTGAGCCATGATGGTCTTTTTCCCAGTGAAGGAGGTGGATCAATCGGGTCCATAGGTCCTTCAACATCAGGCATCGTCTCATCCTTCGGTTCCTCTTGATCTCCAGGCCTTGCTTCATGATCTTCCTTAGATCTTAGAAGATTGACTACTTTCCTCAAGGAAGCATCTTCATCAAAGGTGACATCGTGGCATATCTCCACTTCCCTTTGACTATGCACATAGAATCTATAGGCCTTCAAAGTTTCACTATAGCCCACAAACATTGTGGTCTCCCTCTTGATGCTAGCTCCTCTGCAAAAGTTCTTGAACTCGTTCGACTCATATTCAGTGCCATTATCGGTTTGTCGGATAGCATCTCATGTCATTGCTCCCAGTGGACTTCTTCCAACCTGGTAAAGTGTATCAATTCTAGACCCAAACGTGATAGCTTCCTTGAAGTTCTTCTTCCACATGCGCAACTTTCCATCAGTGAATGCCACATTGAAACCTTTGTCTTCCATGGCCGATATAGACACAAGGTTCTTCTTCAAATTAGGTACATAGAGTACATCCTGCAAGCGGAAGACTTGACCTTGAGACAAGTGGAGGGTCACAATCCTCGTCCCTTTCACGGGATATGTGCATTATCTCCAAGGATAATTTCCAGATTAGTATCCTTCTCAACCATATCAGAGAGTGCTTCCTTGAACCCAGTGATGTGCCTTGAGGCACCACTATCTATCAACCATACATCCATAGTGTCAAGCGAAGATGCAACAGAGATGGCAGATACAAGAATGAATTCATTTCTTTTATCAACAACATTTGATTCCTCATACTTGGAATTTCTTGACCTTTTGAAAGGTTGATCATTTTCGCTGGAGGGAGCCTTCCTCTTTCCCTGGAACCTGTTGTTCCTTTGATTGCCATCCCTCCGGTTGTTGTTGTTGTCATCATCATCAGGAGAATCCTTATTGAAAGGGCATTCTCTAGCATAGTGACCTGGCCTATGACAAGTGTAACACTTGCCCTTCTTTCCTTGTGCCCCTGCTCTTCCTTTGTTCTTTGGACCACCAAAGTTCTTCTTTCTAGAATGAGTAGCGTAGGCAACATTCCCTTCATTTTCATACTCCTTCATTCTTGATTCTTCTTGAACGCATCTTGACAGTACTTCGTCAAAGTCAGGTATCACATTATTATTTAAAATGGTAGTGTTGAACACATGCCATTCAGATGAGAGCCCTCCAAGTGCAGTGAGTACCATCTCTCGATCAGCTATTGTCTCCCCAATATCGAGCAAATTGTTCCTGATCTTGGTCAACTTCAGAAAGTATGATTGGACAGACTCATCCCTGCGCTTCTTGGATTCTTCAAAAGATTCTTCAAAATAGCACTTAGTTTGCATTGTTGGCCTTGAACATGAGGATCAATTTTATCCTTACCTCTCTTTGGATGTACTAGCTGAAGATGTAGGCCACCGGACTCTTATGAATAGTTAAAGTAATCATCAACTTTGCTTTGATCTCCCCCTTCTTGTACTTTGTTTTGGCAGTAGCAGTAGCAGTGGATGGAGGTTCTTGGATTTTACCCAGCACATAGTCCATGACATCTTGGTCTTCCAATTTGAGATCCAATATCATCTTCCAAGCATGGAAGTCATCCTTCCCAGTCAATTTGTCATCCTCGAAGCCATAGTTTGTGGAACCCATTTCCTTCTTCAGTGATTGCAGCAAATAGGGCTTGTCTTCTCCTCAACTCTGATTCCATGTAAATTTGTGTGGATGTTCTATGCTTGATGCAACTTTACTTATCACTACAACAATCACATAAACAATCAAGTAAAATGCTGATAGAACATACCAGTGGATCTACAGAAGATAAACCAGAAACAGATAAATGTGGTGGTGCGTTACGGTGGTCAACAGGATGCTTCAACCAACAAAGTCTCCTTGGTCAGCCAACCCAGCATGTGTCACAATAGCCCTCAAAACAACCACACGGTCAACTCAAAGTCAACCCCAGAAAAGTCAATGCTGCCCAGAAAAGTCACGGCAGCAACAACAGCAACACCAGCAACAACGGCAGCACCAGCAACAACAATAGCAACAAGAAGTAAAAGTCAACGCAACATGGTCTACGGTCAAACTTTGACTTCGGTTCTTGAGCCAAAATGTATGACCTTCCAAAATCGAAGTCTCCACCAAAAATCAACTACTTTGGACCATGCATTGACCAAAGTCAACGTTGGTCAAACTTGCGTGGAAACCCTAGCTGCAGCAGCTTCCTCTTCGTCCTTCTTTCCCACGTGTGTTGAGCGCACTCGAGGAGCAGACCAATCGAGAGGAGATGATGTGTGAGGATGAGATAAGTGAAATGTCCTCCAACGTTGACTCTATTTATATCAATCACTAAGGTGTGTGACACATTTGCTGGGGGTGTAAAACCTTAAGGCCGACCTGCACATATTTTGAAAGTACTAAAAATAAATTCAAAATAAATGTTTTGCTCATCGGATCAAGATGATCTTTAGATCGATCTTGCACCTCTTCGAAAGAGGAACCCAATAAAAATATTGGTGTCTTCATCTGAGCATCACAACATGGAGTTTGGACCTAGTTGTCCAATTTTAACAATGGTATTAGAGTGGTTTCCCTAAAGCTTTCCAGTGATGCATGCATGGATAGGATTGCAATCTATGAAAGGGAGTTGTTGGAGAGTTTCAAGGGTGGATGCTTGAGCTTCAATAAGTGAAGTAGTCTTGGACTTGTGAAGCATTGCAAGGTGTGATGCCCTAGTTGCTCTAGGATTGGAGAGTTATTTTGCCTAAGAAAGGCCATTCACACCTCTAAGAGGTTGTAGATTTGATTCTTAGTTGTCGATTTGTTTTGTTTGTTTGTTTGAAGAGTTTTAGTCATGACATTTGAGATTGTCACATGTTGGAAGGCACTTCCAACTTTGTTCCAGGGAAGTGCACGCTGCAATATATCTTTGAAGAGGTTGAATTATGATACTTTGTGGAGGAGGTTGTACTTCCCATAGATCCCAAGGAGTCGGTCGAGCACATTAGGAAATTGGTCAAAGCAAATCAAATTGTTTTGAATTTGGTGAAGGATCATATAATTCCTCACATTGCAAAGAAGAAGACATTTATGGAGATGCAGACTACCATAGTCACCCTGCATCAAAGTGAGGACATTTCTAGGAGAATGCTCTTGAAGAACAAATTGATCAATGCTCGCATGAGCAAGATTTACACAATAGCTATCTATCTTATGAAATCCACATATTTGAGAGATTGGTTGGTTGTGGTTGTTGACAAGGTAGAAGAGAATGAGTTGGTTTGAATTAATCTGGATTTTTGTTTATCCTGGTCACATCTTGGTGTCATTTTGTACAATGTATATGAAATCATTAAAGGCTATCATCATTTGAAATCTTGTGGGATTCCTTTGTTGAAGAGGAGACAAGTTTAAAGGATGTACTAGACCTAGTCCTCACAATAAAGGGTAAGGAAAGGAGAAAAGAAAGCATGATCTAAGGAGGGTGAGATGAAGAAGGAAGACTGTGGGCATTCCAACTAGTAGAAGAATGACGTGTCATATCAAGTGGTTCAAATGCAAAAAGTATGGCAACTGTGCTTCTTAGTGTCTCGAGAAGAAGGGGAATGGTAAGCAACAACATCAATAAAATAGTTTGTAGGAAGTGTAGAAGCTTTCTGTGTGGATGAGTTCATTGCCAAGCTTGATACAACCTTTTCCATGGTGTCATGCCTTTCCACCAACATTGTTTTTGGTGTTGGGTGGTATGTTGATAGTAGAGCCTCAAGACTTATGGAAACAAATAGATCATATTTTTTTAGGTTAGAGGATCGAGATGCGAACATGTAATTGGAGCTTGGTGATGATGGCAAATACCTAGTGATTGGATTGGATTTCATCTCATTTGGCATGCTAGCAAGAGAAGTTTTGGAGCTCCATGAGGCATTTTATGTTTCTAGTATGAAAATAAAAATCTACTTTCAGTTTCATATCTAACAAGTTGGAAGTGCAAGGACGACTTTGGATGATCATGAAGCGATCATTAGAAGTGATAGTGTTGATCTTGGTTGAGTTTTGGCTAGAGGAGTTAGAGTTGATGGCCTTTACAATTCCCATGAAATATAGAGCCTTGTTGACTAGTTGTGACAATCTTTGTGAGCTTTGGCATAAAGTATTTGATCACCTAAATTATGGATCTTTGCCTCATCTAAAAGATATGGTGGTTAGTTTCTTGATTTCAAGTTTAAAGGAGAAGAGTGTGCAAGGAATGTACACTTAATATGCCAAGGATGCTTTCCCACGTAGTGAGCACATATCAAGAAGGATTCTTGATTTGATTTGTTCCGATGTTCGTGGATTAATGTCATTATCTTCGTTGATAGATACTCTTTATTATGTTACTTTCGATGATGATTCTTCTAGAAAAACTTGGATGTATTTTATGAAGACCAAGGGTGAGGTCTTTAACAAGTTTTGAGAGTCAAAAGCTCTTAATAAGACTCATAAATTTAGGAAAATGAAGGTATTTATGTTGATTTTTCATGACTTTCTAATCTGATGATTACTTCCAATGATTTCTTCATTAATTCATCTTATGTCACATACATCATTAAGCAATTATACATAACAAATCTCAATAGTAAAACAATAGTGATAGTAGGAACATGAAGAGACAACCAAGCACAAAAGAGACACAAATTTACCATGGGAAAACCAACCTTGGGAAAAACCCAACAACCTTTTCTTAGAGAAATTATCCAATTCAATAAGAGATACAATCTGATTTTCCTAGTCAAACAAGACAATATCCAAAGAGTAAAACTTGGTCAAATAGACCACACTTTTGGCCTCCTATAACTTGGTCAAAGTCTGGTCAAATAGGTCAAATTTCGGCCTTTGCAACTGCCTCAGAAATTTGGTCAACTTGCCTAGAAAAACCTCTGTCAATGTTGGTCAACGTGACTCAAACTTTAGGTCAAACTTCGTTGGTCTTCTCTCTTTCTTTCCTTCGCATAGGTGGATAGAAAAATAGAAGAATTTGAGTGATTCGAAATGCTCCAAGTGAGTGAGGACGAATAGAAATATATAGTTGGAGGGGAAAAATAGGCGTGACTTTAGGGCTAGCCGACTTGATCTTGGAGGCAAAATTTGAATTTGAATTTGGAGCCGACTTGACATCAAATTTTGTATTTTCATTTTCTTTAATTTTTTGGGCTAATAAAATTGATGAATACCGACCACAGCTGCAAAATTCAACAATTGAGACCAGACAATGGAGGGGGGATATCTCTCCAATGGTTTTGATTCCTTTTGTAGAGAAGTAGGGATTGACAAAGAGTTTATAGTGCCTTATAATTTGCACCATAATGTAATTGTGGAAAGAAAGACTAGGTCCCTATTAAAGGGTATAAGTCTATGGTCTAGGACTTTTACCTATATTTCTTTGGGAAAAGGCATGTTGTACAATGGTAACATGATGTTTCTCATTTCAGGGTGTTTGGGATTCCAAATACATTCACATTCCAAAGTAGAAGAGGAATAAGCCTGTGAGTACATGCTACTTTGATGAAACTAGAGGATAAGGCATACGAAGATAGGGAAAGGGTAAAGAGCTCCCTCATTTAGAATCAAAAGAAGGAGAAATAGGTGAGAAAAATGAAAAACAACTTGGAAGCATTATGAATGCCTTAAATCACTTGGCAAGAGGACAACAAGAGTTGGTGCTGTTTATCACTCAGTCAATGACAAGCATTGAGGGGAACCAATATAATGTCAACAATAGTGGCATAGGAGGGTCAAATGGTCACAATGGGAATCATGCTGAGGGAAGCAACTCCCTTATTCCAGCTCAAAATAATCCTTATGCATCAAGCAAACAATTCCTAAGCCCCTCTTTGTTACGGGCAAAGCTACCCTAAGGCCCTGGGTTGAGGTACCTAACAGAGCGGATGGCATGTCATCACAAGGACTATAATTACCAATTTTTATGCTTTAAACTAGAAAATGAGGATTGTGGACCTTACCCATTTATCCTTCGTTTGAGGTCGATCCCGTAGGGTGCAAACCCTCTGCTACTCCTCGTGCTCCAGAACCTGCAAATCAGTCAAGAACAAGCACAAAAACTAGTTGTACAACAATTTATGTCCTAGATGTTAGCATATTAGCATATGTATCTCATAAAGATAACATGAAATAAACTATTCAAAATTATTAAGCATGTATAAGAGACACATAACACATGAACATCAGGAACAAGATGGTACTTCTTTTATTGATAACATGTACAGAAAATAGTGGAGAAATCACCTGAGATCTGCCACGACCTTGAGCAAAATTGTCCTCCGGATTCGTCCAGCCCTAGCCTCACAAAGCTTCTTCCATAAATGGTGCACAAAGGATATCACATAGAATGAGGGTGATCATCACAAGGAAACAAGGGTTTCCTGAAACCTGGGAAGTGCAGGAGGCACAGGGGAAATATCAGATTTGATCAGAGCTATAACAGGCTATAATATCAATAATATTCTCTCTTTCCTCCCTTAGGCCATTCCCTTGAGGTGTATTTATACTTCCTCAAATTAGTTTTTTCAGTTGGGGAACAGTTAGGCCACGCGCTGAGGTAGTTAAGTTACAGGAAAAACCGTAAACCCCGCCTCAATAATAGGGAAATTATATATATTTTTAATATTTTAAATAGCATACGCGGGTCAGCTATGGATGGACCCGCGTGTGCACGCAGAAAAAACTGGGCAGAGTCGCGTATGGATTTTAAAATATTGTTTTTTGAGAAATGTGCCCGAGTCTGAATGGAAGGGCTGCCCAAGGCCAATTCATAAGTCATCAAGTATATAGAGGTGATAAATGATGCTATAACACTCTTACCAAAATTCTTAGAAGAACAGCCAACCAAAAATCAAGGGCAACAAGGGCAAGGTGAAGGGTTTTCTGATTGTCTAAGGGAGTATCAGGAATTAGGGGAGGAATTTCATGCAGCTACGTCCTTGCAAGATTTTTGCACTATCAAATATAGGAATAGGCCTAGAGAATGCAACTGGGGTTCACAAAATTATGAGCTCCCAAGGAAATTGGGGAAGCTATCCATTTTTTCTTTTGATGGATCATCTAGTTGCATTGCCAGAGCATGGGTACAAAGGTTGGATACATACCTCCAACTCAACCCTATGATAGAGACAAAGGCCATCAAGTATGATATAATGCATTTGGAGGGAGAAGCTCATGAGTGGTGGTACCATGGGCTAGTCACCTTGGGTCATTCTAACATCACTACTTACTTGGAGTTGACACAAAGGTTGATCAACCATGTTTGATAAGAAGAACCTTGAGTTACATTTTAGAGAGTTGGCACAACTCAAGCGGATAGGTATGCCAGATGCGTACATTTTTGAGTTTCAGAGGTTAGCAATCATGCTAATTGATGTGTCAGATCACAGATTGATTATGTTATTTGTTGAGGGATTATCCGAACCCCCATGTGGTTGGGTTACAGCCTTCAAACTAGGTTCCTTACAAGATGCTATTTATTAGAACATGGGATATGGAGGACGAAACAACCAAGAGTAAAGTCCCTTCCAAACCCTTCCTTCCTCAGAGAAACAAAGACAAGAAGCCTTTTGAGAAAGAGTGGTTCGGGAAAAACAGGTTGGATGATGAGACTCAGAATGAACTCATAAGGGAGAAGCTTTGCTTTAAGTACAAGGAGCCTTGGGAATCAGGTCATAGGTGCATGTGAAGGGGCAAGGTGCATTACATAGAGGTGCTTTCAGATAGTGATGGGGAAGAAGAGGCAAGGTAGGCTTAGGCTCAGGATGATGAGCAACCCTGTGTGGAGACTAAGGGTGGAACTATAGCCACTTTATCAGGAGTCACTAGATATCATACTTTTAGGGTCAGAGTAGTATAGGGACAATGTGTCACTATCTTGATTGATGGTGGGTCAAGCCACAACTTCATTGACTTGGCTTGGGTAGCCAGGAGAGGCATTCCAACAAAAGACTTTGAGGGATTTGATGTTGAGGTGGCTGATGGGTACAATATGACACGCACAAAGAGGGTTCCATGGTTGGAGCTGAAGATGGGTAACTACATTATGACTGATGATTTCTATATGGTGGAGTTGGCGAAAACTAATCTCATATTGGGTGTTCAATGGCTTATTTCTATAGGGAAACACTCTAAGGACTATTGGACAATGGAGATGGAATTTACTGTAGCAGATGGTAAAAGGGTAGTGTTGAGCAAAGTGTTGTCATTGATGTTAAGCCCAAGGAGAGTGTTCAACAGGTTGGAAGTTGATAGTCATTCACGTCAAAGTAAATAGAAGCTTGGGGGAGCTTGTTGAGGTTGTAATTGATGTGTTCTTGTGGTTTGCTGATAGTTGAATGTGTGGTCTAATAACCTATCTTTGGGGGCACGTTGTCTGCAGGTAAGTGTCTCAAATGCTCTTGCAAAGTGTGTAGTTGGATAGCTCTCTCAGAGACATTTCCAATGGTATATGACACTTAACGAAAATTCCAAGGCTTGATGAGAAAAAATGTATTGAAGTAAATGTGTGTTTGGCAGAAAGAGGAGGATTCAAAGAATACAGGGGCATTTGGGCAATCTGGGGCACAAGCAAGTTGGTGTGCAGTTAGAAGATTTGGACATTCGAACTTATCTAGAATTGGATGCTGGATGATGGAGAGAATTGGATGCTGGATCAATTCGGACTCATCTGGGAGATGAGGATATTCGAGGGTGCACGATGTGTTAATTTAACATGTGAAGCCGAATCTAGACTAGTTTTTAAGGCCATATGCAGTATTCGACATCCGAGCCTTTTTAGTTATAACAAAGAAAAACAAGGAAAACACTCTCGACATCGGATTTAGTTTCGTACCAGTGCAAGTGGCAGAGTAACACATGGCAACCTATTATTGGATGACGAGGAAGAGTTGGTAGATGAGTTGAGTACCTTATGGTGATGACATGGCAAGATTATGACGTGGCACATTGTGTACATGAGACATGTGTCAAGCGTTTTTACCCTTTTTGGTGGCCAAGTGGGCCAAATTTTGGTGACACATAGCACCACTCAGAGGTAGCGACGTGGCTTGATAATGTCAGCGAATGACATGGAAAATCATTGGGGTTCGAGCCTAGGGCATTATTTGTAATGTTTATCTGTGTTAATAAAATTTCAGAATAAACATTGATGATTGGGCAGTGGGGCCTAGAACAAGCTTGAGGGCCATTCCACTATACAGACAATTCGGGGGTGTGCACCATCGAGTGTTGTGTTAAAATTTGAAAAGGATTGGATATTGGATTTGAGCACAAAGGTAAATAGGTTGAGGTTCCAAAGTGGATAGGGTTCCATAGAAGGAGTATCTGATGCATTCGATGATCTAGTAAGTTAGATAGGCAAGCAAAACAAAAAGGGACCGATTCAGATTTTAGGAATAAAAGATTAAGCACTCAACGAGTTAAGCCATGTTAATTTAGCAGCTCAGTGACAAATTCCAATCATTGGACTAGATTCCTCTTTCCTAGAGGACCAAAATCGACCTTTGAAGCACTGAATTTGGATATGGGAAAGTGTATTTTTGAAGTCAAGCCCACAAGTACACAATTGATCAAGTCGGCCTAGAGGACAAATTGCCCCTCCATCTCTTGTTACATCATCATCACACATCTCTTGTATTCTTGGGTTCGATACATCTAAAAATTATAGTGGTTTTCTCACACGTGCGAAGGAGGAGAATGAAATTACAGGTGGCCAAAAATTTGAAGTTTTCTGCAACTTTGACTAGCATTGACTAACATTGACTTTGATTTTTTTGAGGAGAGTTTGACTTCGAACTTTTGGGAGAATTTTTGTTTGGGCAGGCCACATCTTTTGGCACAAAAACCAAGTCATTTGGAGCTGTTTGACTTGGGTTAACCACAGGAAAAATTGTAGACTTTGACCACAGAAGTTTCTCGCATTTGACCGAGTTTGACTTCATCATTTGACATGCTTTCACTGGGAAAATTCTGATTTCTTGAGGCTGAGTTGACTGGCACAAAAACCGAGGTGATATGGGCTGTTTGACTGGCGTTGACTTCAGATTTGATCGCAGGGATTGATTGCAGAATTTCTCTCTCTTTTGACTAAGTATTCAAGATTATTTGGGCTGACTTTGACCAACACTTGTGGCCACATTTATTTCTGATTTGACTGAGCTGATTGGAAGGGTTGACCATTGACTTTGTGGAGTGGTTAGGGCACACTTTGATTGCTGTTGACTTGGACAGAATTTCAGATTTATGACAGTTGACCAGATTTGACTATTTTATCATTGGCTGGTTGATTTGTTGGACAAGTCAAGACTTTGACTTTGACTTTCATTATTGAATTTGGCTCATTATACTCTCTGCTGAACATTTGAAGACAATCTAATAGAAGAAGAATTTCAAAGGGTTTTCCCCCTTGTGGGGTTTTTCCCTGGTATTTGACCAATTTGGTGTCTCTTGTTGATGTTTTGATTGTCTCCTATTGTTATTGCATTTACTGTTCTATCTTCAGTTACTATTGAGAATTGGAAGAATTAAATATTGTTGAAAATATTGCTTATTGAAGAAGTGAATTGGGCTAAAGTAATTGAAAAAACATAGGGCAATGGAAAATTAACAAGCTATTGGTCCAACCCATGGTTATGAGAAAAAAGAGCTGATGAAAAAGGGGTTACGAAATTCAATGTTGCAGCGAATTTTCAGCAAACTGCAGTGAATTTGGCGTTTGAGCACCAAATTTAGTTAAAGACAATTAAATGCAAAGTTTACTGATATGGTTGTGTGGACTAAGTCAAATTGATACAGTCAATAAAAGGATTTTATCAAGGGTAAAAACTATGGTCTAATGCCCGTGGTGATTTGGGCACAAAAGCTATAAAAGACAATGCATTTGATTGAAAATGGTTGGTGATCCCATTGGAAATTTGAGGCCAAGATAGAGTGCTAAAATGAGAAAAAAATAAAGGCAGATTTGTAGGAGATTAACGCCGAGGCTGTGAAAGAAAATATGCAGTTCCAATGGAGAGTTGATTTGGCAAAAGGGCTGAGAGTGATAAGGCCATACTGAGGAAAGATAAAAACTGAAGCTAATGTAGTGTGAATATGGGGAACTAGTGCTGTTGATTCACATTATCTCATTGGAGAAACCTAGAGACCAATGAATTTCAAATGGCGTGAACCTGAAACAATTTGACTTCTAATGGTGTGAAGGCAAAAGGACAGTTGATTGAGAGGGACGTAGAAGAGGAAATAGGTATAAGTTGAAGATTCTAATTTGAGGTGTAGTGAAGAATAAAAAAAGGGGAGCAAATTTGTGTGCTGATATAAGATCCGAGGTTATAGAAGAATTATTAAGCAAATCTGAAAAGCTGTGATCAAATTTGAATGTGAGGAAAGTGTAGCTGAGTAGATCTGAAGAAGTTGTGAATAGATCTGGGTGTGAAAGGAGAGTTGCAGAGTAGAGGCAGAGCTGAAATCAGAAAGAATGATATTCTGAGGATGCTGGTTGTACAGTGAAATATCTGGTGGTTAATAATTGAAGAAGTGAGAGCAACAAATACAATACTGAAGATTGAAGTGATAGAGTACCTGTGGATATGAGTCTGAAAATGTTATGAAAAAGGGATCTGCTAGGTACTGCAGGTTGGTGCTTGCACATTAGGGAGTCAGTGCTTCCTTCAGGTGGGTGCTCGAAAAAAAACTTGGGGGGTCATTGCTTCTTGCAAGTGGTTGCTTGCAAATCAGGGAGTTGGAGCTTCTTGCTGGTTGCTTCCAACAAAACAGAACAATGGGAGTTGGTGCTTCCTATAGGTCGGTGCCTATAAAACAATTGGGGGTTGGTGCCTCCTGGAAGTGGGTGCTTGCAAATCAGGGAGTGGTTGCTTCCTTCTGGCTGATGCCAATAAACATAATGTAATAACAGGTGGAGCTTGCATTTGCATAAAGAACTAAAAAGAACATTGGTGGTTTTCTCCCTTTATGGGTTTCCACGTACATCTGGTGTCTATGTTTTTCATATGTGTGTGTTGCTTATGGTGTTGCTATGTGAGTTATGAGTTGCTTATATGGTAAATTGTTGAATGTTTAAATATTGTTATTAATTGTTAAAATTGGTCATGATACTGATTCACACCCCCTCTCACTATTATCCTGGTTTCCAACATGTAGTTTTGAGGGGCATGTACAATTATGCTCCTAGGGTTGTTATAGCCAAGCAGATGGAGAGCATATTCAGGCATGGTGACATATGTTGGGTAGCAGAATGTTTGGTTACATCACAAAAACCTTTAGATAACAGTTGACATTATCATGTAGATATTCAGTCATTGTTGGGCAAACATGACAAGGTCTTCAACAATATTCCACTAAGGAGACCTTCTGACATGGGCTTTGAGCATACTATTGAGTTAGAAGAGGAGGCCAAACCAATAATAACTACTCCATACATGCACTCGAAGAAGTTCAAGGATGAAATAGAAAAGGCCATCAAGGAGTTATTAGAGATGGGGCACTTTAGACCTAGTTCCAGTCCATCCGCTTCTTCAATTGTGCTGGTCAAGAAGAAGGATGGAATCATGAGGATGTGCATCGAATATTAGGCTTTGAATAAGAGGACAATTAAAAATCGGTGTCCTTTTCCCAGGATTGATGAGTTGTTGGACGAGTTGCATGGGGTAGTATGATTTTTGAAGATTGATCTTCGATCAGGGTATCATCAAATCAGGGCCAGGGAAAAGGATGTACACAAGGATGCCTTCCGATGTCACTATGGGCACTATGAGTTCTTGGTCATTCCATTTGGGTTGACCAACACACTTGCCACTTTTCAGTCATGCATGAATCACATTTTCAACAAGCAGTTGGATAAATTTCTACTGGTCTTCTTTGATGATCTTCTTATATATAGTCGGACATGGGAGGATCACTTGAGACATCTGGATGAGATGCTGGGTATCATAAAGTAGTCTGTATCTGCTAAGGAGTCAAAATGTGAATTTGACATGACAAAGATCCTGTATTTGGGCCATGTGATAAATGTGTAGGGTGTACAGGTGCATCAGGAGAAGATCCATGCCATATTAGATTGGCCAACACCGAGGACCCTTATAGAACTATGAGGAATCATGGGTTTATGCAACTACTACAGGCCCTTTGTTAAGGGGTTGTCATAGTTGGGTGCACTCTTAATAGATTTGATGAAGAAAGGGGCTTTTAGGTGGATAGAGGGACCTCAATAGGCATTCGACAAGTTCAAGGAGGTGATGAGAACATGTTCAATTTTGGCACTTCCTAATTTCACTCATCCCTCTATGCTTGAGTGTGATGCTTTGGGAGTAGGTATATGGGCCATTTGATGCAAAACAAACATCCGTTAACATTTGAGAGTTGGAAGCTCAGGGAGAAAGAGAGGATGTAGTCCATCTATGACAAGGAGATGCTTGCCATTATGCATGCCACGACAAAGTTCAAGGTATGTGGTAGATTTATGGTTACAATTGACCACAATAGTTTACGATATTTCTTGGAGCAAAAGGATTTGAAAGACAGACAGTAGAAGTGGGTCAACAAGATACAAGCTTATGACTTCGACATTGAGTATATGAAGGGAAAGAAGAATATTGTTGCAGATGCCCTTTCTAGGAGACTGGCAGAATGCTCTCTTATGAACATTTTAGCTAATTGGAAATCACACTTGTTGGTGGAGTATTCCAAGAATAAGTTTTCTTGCAAGTTGATGGATGGACACATTTAGGGAGATGGGTACAAAATGGTGGATGGTATTATCTTCTACAAAGACAGGATCTACTTAGTCCCTGAGTCCACACTCAAGGAGAAGATTATGAGAGCTATTCGTGACTCACCATTAGCAGGGCACCCTAGGTATTTCAAAACTTACAAACAAATCATAGAGAGGTTCTCTTGGAATGACCTTAAGGATGATATACTTAGACATGTGAGGGAGTGTATGAATTATTAGCGGAACAAGTCAGAGCATACTCGTCTCGCAAGTTTGTTGCAGCCTTTTCCCATTCCAAAGTAGAAGTGGGAGAGTGTGTCCATGGATTTCATCACAAATCTTTCGAAGGTGCAGGGTAGAGATTATATTTATGTAGTTATTGATTGGTGACCAAATTCGCACACTTCTTTGCGATTTCATCAGAGTATAAGGCAACACATGTGGTAGAGTTTTTTTTCAAGGAGGTGTTTAGACTTCATGGACTACCTAAACACATTGTCAGTAATAAGGAAAATATGTTTCTTAGTGTGTTTTGGTAGGAGTTGTTCAAGTTAGTTGGCATAGAGTTGACTCCTAGTACCAATTATCACCCTCAAATGGATGGTCAGACTGAGATTGTGAACAAATGGGTTGAGGGGTATCTATGTAACTATGTGTCAGGGTAGTAGAAGGCTTGGACTAAGTGGTTTCATTTGCTACAACACCACTTACCATGTGTCCATTGGTCTGACACCCTTTTGAGCATTGTATGGCTATGATGCTCCCCTATTTGTGGAGTTGGCTTTTGGGGATAGTAGAGCCCCCAAGGCCAAAGATTGGATACATGAGAGCCAAGATGTCCTCAATGCTCTTAAGGAAGACTTACAAGTTGCCTAGAATCAACAAAAGATGTATGCAGATAGACATAGGGTTGAGCACAACTTTGAGGAAGGAGACTTGATTTTTTTGAGGTTACAACTATACATACAATCTTCACTAAAGAAAGTAGTGCAAAAAAATTGAAACCACATTTTTATGGTACCTACAAGGTAATAATGAGAGTTGGGAAGTGGCTTATGAGCTTAAGTTTCAAAAGGGAAACAAGATCCATAATGTTTTCCATATATCTTGCCTCAAGAAGGCATCAAAACAACAAGTGGTTATTTCTTGCCTCAAGAAGTTATCAAAACAACAAGTGGTTATTTCAGTCGAGCAACCCCCACTGGATGAGGAGGTTTTGGATGTCAGCGAAAGGAAGTTAAGGAGTAGCGTAATAAAGGAATATCTTATGAGGTGGAGACACTTGCCAGTAGAGGATGCCACGTTGGAGGGAGATAAGATTTTGTAACATCCTAAGTTGCAGTTGCTTGAGGGCAAGCAATCTTGGGAAGGGAGGACTGTCATATCCCTTTTCTAGTAATGGCTACAGGAGTTCGACTTAGTAGCCTATTTGATTCCTATAGGCTATAGTGTTTTTTTTGTTTGCTAAGTGGTGTGAGTCCTGATATGACTGCATGCTTAACCTTTGTCTTGAGAAACTGCCACCCAGGGGTATCTAAGTTGTCAAAATTATTCGGGGATTGCATTTGGCCTGGGCCACATCAACCCTTCACATGGTCGTATTTTTTCCCACGGAGTTTCGAATCGGTGACCTTCACATTAGAAAGTGCCTTTAACAGTACACCCCATCACCATCTATTCTATGCCCCATGGGCGATTCCTGTGGGCTATAGTTGGAAGAAGCGGATCAATTAATTTAGTTATTTAATGTCATTTGAGTAATCAAATTAAAATAAAGTGTTATTTTGTTGAGCAAATGACCCATGTATCGACCCCTGGTATTCTGATGACCCTTGGTATTCTAATGATAAAAAGAGAATTGGAGCCCACTTTTGAGGAGGCATTGATTATTTTTCTAAATGATTTTGGTGAGCTGTTGGAGCTTTTGAGTAAAGGGGGAAAACCATAGTGAGGATTAATTTCAGTGGTGAGACACATCCAGCCTAGCTAGTCAAGAAGGAATCATTGAGATTCATCACAGGTGCTCAACGTGGAAGGAGAGATATATTTTGCCAGAAGAGACCGACTTTAGTAGAGGTTGAGTTCATTCTTTGGGAAGGCCAAATTTCCTTAAGGAGGTTGAATTTATCTTGGAAAGCTGAATTAAATGGTGGAGGCCAAATACATCTGTGACAGCCGAATTTTAGAGGGAAACCAAATTTATTGTCTGGATACCAATTGATTTGTGAAAGCAAATTTTTATTGAAGTAGCCGAGTTTAATTTGTGGAGGCTGAGTTCAGTGGGGAAGTTGAGTTTTATTGGGAGGTCGAATTAATTCTATGAGGGTCAAATTCATTAAGGAAGTAAATTTTCATTGTCGAGGCTGAGTTCCTTGAGGAGGCCATGCTCTTCTTCTTGTGGGGTCACATTTCTATAGAGGAGCCATATTTCTTCTGCCAACCGTTGTCACATTTCTACAGTGTGATGCCACTGAACAATGCGATGCCACAGTGCGAAGCCATACCATACCAAGTGTGATGCCATTGAACGATGCGATGCCATAGTTAGACTGAGTCTTAGAGCGAACCACCAAAATGTATAGATGTGATTCCTATAAATTATAGAAAAGCGAGCCATGATACAAAGTGTATATGCAAGGGGATGTGAGCCTTGACAAAATCTGAGCCACTGTAAGAGTGCGATCTACATAAGTGAGTTACTGTACATGAAGTGTGCCACACAGAGAGGGTATACGAGCCATAAGGAAGATCTGCGAACCGTAAAGAAGATATATATGAACCACCAAGGATAGATATAAGCCACAATCATCATAATGTAGAAATTTTGACCCAACCCTGGTTATCAGTTTCTCCTTATTACTCCCATGTAGTTAAATACCCATTCCCATAAACATACATTCAACAAGCTGGAAATAATAAATATTTCTGAAAACACAAATTTTGGAAATTTCAAAGTGTTGGAAAATGCAGAAATAAAACTTAGAATTAATTTCAGCCACACACAGAAAATGACACGCTGATTTTTGGTCGACATGACCCTGGAAAAACCTCCTACAACTCTTGGGGAAAACCAGCTCGAAAGCTCCTTTTTATTTCTGAATATTGCTTTTACAGAGAACTGAAATATATAGTAAAAATTCCAGCAACCACAAAAATGTACTTATCTCGATTTTCGTGCTTGCACATCGCCTCGGAAAACGTGCCAAACAACAAACTTACAAAATAGAAAATTCACAGCATTTATTATAGCATTAAATGTTGAACTACTACCCTCGATTTGCGTGCCCATAATATAGTAGTATGATAGTACGACTATACGAAAAGTATAGCTGTACTTCCTCCTCGAAACTTGTGCCTCAAACTGCCTCGAAAACAATGCTGTTACTGCTGTATGGATTTCCTCGAAATCTGTGCCGGAAAATAGCAGTGCTCCTCGTTTTTCGAGCCCAAAATCTGCCTTGGAATGCATGCTGAAGCTGCTGTACGAAATCCTTCAAATCTGTGCCTCCTTTCTCGAAAAGTGTGCCAACCTCTTGCTGTACGGATTTCTGCCTTGGGAAATGTGCCTCTAAGCTGCTATACATATTTGCTAAAGTTTACTAGCTACCCTCCTTCAAGTTCTCACGCTTAGAAAATCTCCTTGCTTTCTTCTCCTCCTCTCTCAATCTGCTCATGAAAGACTTAATGATCTTTTCTCTTCTTTTCCTCCTTTAACCTAACCCTAAGTGATGTTTGGGGAATCCCTAAATCCAATGGCTGAGATAGCTTTAGATCTAGGGTTGAGATTAAATGTGCATTTAATTCTCACTTTCTATTTTTTAAATCACCCCACTTTAATAAAGACCCTCTTAGCCTTTTATTTCCAAAGTCACTTTTCACTTTCTAATTTCACATTGACTTAATTAAAGTCACTTTAAAATTAGGCCAAAGATCAAATCCTTAGGGAAACACTTGTCCTCTGATATACAAATTTTAACACTCCCTCTTACCGAGGAAAGTGTTCCTCACCACACCCATCTTGTCTCTGAAGTAGACATGCTTGCCTCGTGGTAAGGCTTTGGTGAATATATACGCTACCTACTCATCTGTGGGAATATACTCAAGCTTCACAGCTCCCTTCTGAACATAGTCTCTGATGAAATGATATCTGATTCCGATATGCTTTGACCTGTCATGAAATACTGGATTCTCTGTGAGTTTAATGCAACTCTGATTATCACAGTAAATCACTGAAGGTCTCAATGGTTGACCAAATAGGCCACACAACATCTTGCGAAGCCATATGGCCTCACAACTAGCTAGACTGGCTGCCATGTACTCTGCATCTGCTGAACTCAATGCTACTGACTGCTGCTTTCGGCTGAACCATGACACAACTGCCGAACCCAACCCAAAACAACACCCTGAAGTGCTCTTCCTATCAAAAGCACAACCTGCCCAATCAGAATTTGTGTACCCTGCCATTCTCAGTCCATCTCCCTGTCTATAATCCAGACCATAATCCACTGCCCCCTGCAAGTATCGCAAAATGTGTTTTGCAGCAACCCAGTGCACTCTCCTAGGCTCACACATGAACTGGCTCATCGTATTGACTGCAAAACATATATCTGGTCTAGTGTTGACCAAATACATCAAGGACCAATCAACTGTCTATACAATGTGGGATCCACCAACTCGGAATCTGAAGCGTGAAGCTTCTTCCAGTTAGTGATCATAGGTGTCGACATGGGTTGACAATCCTCCATGTGAAATCTGCTAAGGATGTCCACAATATACTTCCCCTGTCCTAGGAAGAAATGCCCCTTCTCTTGCCACACCTCCAAACCCAAAAAGTAATGCATCAAGCCAATGTCCTTCATCTCGAACTCTGAAGCAAGATCTCTCTTGTAGCCCTCTATGAGTCTCTCTGCACCCGTAATGACCAAGTAATCCACATACAACACCAGAATGAGAGGCTCCTCACCTATCACAATAAAGTATATTTTCGGATCTGCATCACTCTTTGTGAAACCCATCTCCTGCAAGTACGTATCAATCTTGGAGTACCAAGCTCTAGGAGCTTGCTTCAGGCCATAAAGTGCCTTCTTCAGTCTGCATACACGGGACTCCTTCCCATGCACCTCAAAGCCCTGCGGCTGCTCAATGTACACCTCCTCCTGTATGAAGCCATTGAGAAATGCGATCTTCACATCCATCTGGTGGATCTTCCAGCCCATCTCTACTGCTATCGATATAATGGAGCGAATGGAAGTATATCGAGCCATGGGAGCGAAGGTCTCCTCATAGTCTACTCCCTCTACCTGGGAGTACCCTCTAGCCACAAACCTTGCCTTGAACTTCTCGACGCTGCCATCTGCAGCGTGCTTTATGTTGTAAAGCCATCTGGAAGTAACCACGGATTTGCCCTTAGGCCTCAACACCACCTCCCAAACATCATTCTTCATGATAGAAGAATACTCCTCCTGCATGGCCTCTCTCTAGACCTGCTGGCTAGCTGCCTCCTCATAGCTAGAAGGCTCGAAGTCAACGATGCTCGCAACCATTGCCATATAGCTACAGAACTGCTCAGGTGGTCTGCTCTCTCTGACCGGTCTCTTCGGTCTATCAACAGATGTGGCCTCTCTCAAGGTATCCTGAAGTCACTTGGGCTTCCTCTTCCCTGAGCACACTTAAACCACTGGAGAGTGAAGCTCCTCATCCTCATCAGAAGCCTGAACTCCTGAATGTTTGTCTGCTGTCCTCCTGCCTGAACCTATACCTGTAGATGTTGAAGTATCGTGTGAACTGTCCATCAATGGACTACCTAGTGAACTGCTCTGCGGACTGCTCTGCATGTTGCCTGAAGCACCACCCCTCTGACTCTGCGAGCCACTGCTTACTGATGGACCTGACACTGTATTCGATGTACCTCCTAATCCCTGTCCACTGGATCCCTGTGACTGACTCAGTTGTTATTGAGGGTCTGGTGAATCCAGATACTCTAACTCTCGTGACCTCTTGAAAGCCCTGTCCTCCTTGAACTTCACATCCCGCCTGACAACAACTCTCCTCCATGCAGGAATATAAATCCAAAAGGCTTTCGAGGTCTCACTGTAGCCCACAAAGATACCCTTCTCTGTGGTGGGCTCTAGCTTGGTCCTCTTCTCCTTGGTTACATAGGAGTATGCAATACACCCAAAGATACAGAAGTGACCAACATCAAGCTTCTTCCCAGAAAAAGCCTCCTTCGGAGTCACATGCCCCACGACACAATGTGGACTCCTGTTCTGCAAATATACAATAGTGTTGCAGGCCTTTGCCCACATAAACAACGATAACCCCTGATCATGTAGCATGGCTTTGGCAACCCCAACGACGGATCTGTTCCTCCTCTCTGCAACCCCGTTCTGTTGGGGGTTGCAAGGACCCGTCAACTCCCTCCTGATGCCTGCCTCCGCACAATAATCATCAAACTCACCAAGGGTGTACTCCCCTCCAATGTACGATTCGAGGGACTTGATCTTTCGACTTGTCTGAGTCTCCACAAGAGCTCTGAACTCCTGAAAGTGCTTGAAGACCTCACTCTTGGTCTTCAAGAAATAAATCCAGGTCTTCCTGGAGTGATCATCACTGAATAAAACATAGTACTCATATCCACTCAAGGAAACATGAGACATCCAACCACTCACATCGGTATGAATCAAATCAAGAATCCCAGTCGATCTGCTGTCACTGCTGGGAAAAGGGGACTTGGCAAACTTCCCCATAGCACATCCTCTGCATGTGTCAATGTGATCTGAACTAAAATCTGGCACACCCGTAGTGATCTCCCGCAATGTCCTCAAGGCCCCATGATACATGTGCCCCATCCTGCGGTGCCAAATCTCGCACAGCTCTGAACTGCTAGCTCTGCTGCCGATACTACTGCTCAATGCCATAAGGGGCTGAAATGAAAACTTGTACACCTTGGCATGGCATACACCAATCACTCTAGTTGAATCAACTGGAGCGCCCCTGGGATATATAAGCACCTGTCCTCTCCTAAACAACACCTCATACCCTCTGTCCTCCAATGCTGAGATGGATATAAGGTTCTTCCTCACCCTGGCACATATAGAACATCCGGCACTTTCAAGGGAGGTTTGGGTTCCCTATCAAATGTTAATGTCTCCACACCGATTGTTCTAACAATGTTGTCGTCTCCGAGTACTACCTCTATACAGTGTTACTCTCTAAAAGCTCCGAGAAGTACTCACAGACTCCTATCATATGACGTGAAGCCCCACTGTCAACATACCAAATACCTGAAGATGCTCGGCTAGTGGAGGGAAATGCACACTCCCTCTCAACCTCTGTGGCAGGTGATCCTGCACTAGTGGACTCACAAGCAATGAACCCAAACTCCCGGTCAGAGCTCTCCGAAAAGTCCTCTATCTCTGCTGAATAGTCCTTCTCCTTGTTCACATGCTGCTTACATTTACCTTTGCTTTTTCCCCCACCACTGCTTGTGGAAGCTTGCTTCTTTCCCTTGCCCTTCTTGCCCCTTGCTAACAATGCTACATCGTCATCCTCCTCAACTGATTTGGCTGCCCCGAGATGGTTCTTTCTGATTTCATTCTGAATGCAATCATCCCACAACCTCTCCCAAGTGGGAAGGGTCTCTCGTGCAACAATCCCATTTGCAAAATTCAGCCATGTATTGGGAAGACCATTCACTGTAATTCGCACCAATTCAGTGGGTGAAATGGCCTCTCCAACAACTGCCAACTCATCTCTCACATTAGTGATCTTTGAGAGGTATGTACTAACACTATCAATCTTTGCCATCTTAATGGCCTTTAGCTTCTCCCTTAGGACCATTTTCCTGTTTTCATTGGTACTCTGGTAGAGATTGGTCAAGGCTGTCCACATCTCATGTGCAAATCTCTTTCCTCTCACATGAGGAACGACATGGTCTTTAATACCATCCAAAATCAGTCTCTTTCCCCTGGAATTCTTCTTATTAAACTCGCTAATCGATTATGTCGTAGTGTCTGCCACTCTGGTATTGCGAGAACAATGGCGTCCCGACGCTCTCAGTATGCTTGATTCTCCCTCCATGTATTGTAGTTGCTATGCCCATCCAACCTATCCTCCACCCTCAAGCCCAAAGACACAAGCCACTGCACCCAACAAACCTGGTAATTCCTAATGCCCAGAAGGTTTATTTTTCTGCAGTCATGTTTCACTTGAATTTCTCACTTGCTGTCCCAAACTGCACTTTTCAGCCAACCAAGCTTTGATACCATGTAAAAATTTTGACCCAACCCCAGTTATTAGTTTCTCCTTATTACTCCCATGTAGTTAAATGCCCATTCCCATTAACATACATTCAACAAGCTGGAAATAATAAATATTTCTGAAAACACAAATTCTGGAAATTTCAAAGTGCTGGAAAATGCGTAATAAAACTCAGAAATAATTTCAGCCACACACACAGAAAATGACATGCTGATTTTTGGTCAACATGACCCTGGAAAAACCCCCCCCTACAACTCTTGGGGAAAACCAGTTCGGAAGCTCCTCTTTATTTTTGAATATTGCTTTTACAGAGAACTGAAATATACAGTAAAAATTCCAACAACCACAAAAATGTACTTATCTCAATTTCCGTGCTTGCACATGCCTCGGAAAATGTGCCAAATAGCAAACTTACAAAACAGAAAATTTACAACATTTTTTACAGCATTAAATGTTGAACTACCACCCTCAATTTGCGTGCCCAAAATGTAGCAGTACGACCGTACAACTATACAGATTGTACAGAAAGTATAACTATACTTTCTCCTTGAAACCCATGCCTTAAACTGCCTCGAAAACAATGCTGTTATTGTTGTACGAATTTCCTCGAAATCTGTGTCGGAAAACAACAATGCTCCTCATTTTTCGAGCCCATAATCTACCTTGGAATCCATGTTGAAGCTACTGTACGAAATCCTTGAAATCTGTGCTTCCTTTCTCGAAAAGTGTGCCAACCTCCTGCTGTACGGATTTCTGCCTTGGGAAATGTGCCTCTAAGTTGCTGTATGGATTTGCTGAAGTTTACTAGCTGCCCTCTTTCAAGTTCTCACGCTCAGAAAATCTCCTTGCTTTCTTCTCTTCCTCTCTTAATCTGCTCATGAAAGACTCAATGATCTTTTCTCTTCTTTTCCTCCTTTAACCTAACCCTAAGTGATTTTTGGGGAATCCCTAAATCCAATGGCTGAGATAGCTTTAGATCTAGGGCTAAGATTAAATGTGCATTTAATTCTCACTTTCTATTTTTTAATTCACCCCACTTTAATAAAGACCCTCTTAGCCTTTTATTTCCAAAGTCACTTTTCCCTTTCTAATTTCACATTGACTTTATTAAAGTCACTTCAAAATTAGACTTAGTAACTTTATCACTTATAAAGTCACTTTTAAATTAGATTTGTCTTTACCACTTATAAAGTCACTTTAGGAGAAAAAGTTAAATACATTTGGAAACTTTCCCCTAGGCCAAAGATCAAAGCATTAGGGAACCACTTGTCCTCTGGTATCCAAATTTTAACACATAAGTTTGAGCCACTATAAGAAAGCGCAAGCCACAGTGAATATAACAATGCACAAAATAGATAGCGAGCCAAAAGGATAACCATACGAGCCAGAGAATGATAACTATGAGCCACAAATAGAATGCAAACTTCTGGAATGCGAGCCTTTTAGAAGATTATTTGATACTCTGTTTCAAATGAATCGCAGGGGCTCTCTTTATATACAATTTGATGGGGTGCCCAATGAGGCCCTTCATTTGAGGTTGACTTATTAATTTGGAGGGAAAATACAAAATACTCAAATTCAAAAATTGCTCGTAATATTAAATATATCTTCTTTGACCAATTTGGATT
The DNA here is from genome assembly GCA_034641835.2 of Pinus albicaulis. Classification (NCBI taxonomy): domain Eukaryota; kingdom Viridiplantae; phylum Streptophyta; class Pinopsida; order Pinales; family Pinaceae; genus Pinus; species Pinus albicaulis. Next base: position 129,040,759 of record CM076570.1, on the reverse strand, counting down.
CTTCCTTGGGGCTTATGTTGGGGCAGTTGGGTTCTTATGGGAAATTCATCCCATAGCTGCCCATATTTCAACAGGCTGAAAGTGGACATCATAAGGAAGAGAAGATAAATGAAACTCCTAGTGACCAGCCGACCATTCCCATTTGTGAAGAAGGCACTCAGGATTTGAAGGATGAGCCTCTAATGAGTATCAAGCATGGAAAACACTTAAGAGGAGCGCGAATCAGATGAGGAGGATGATATGCACAGTGTGCATGATGAGCCATATTTAGTGAGCCAGTTGAAGGCTCAAGTTGGAGACATGGTGGAAGTGGTTGAGCATCTATCTTTGGGTCCACCCATTGATGAGGTGCAAATAGACGCAGAGGAAGCCAATAGGGCTACAGTATTGTCAGGAAGTAGTTGCCAGGAGAAGATTTAGTAGTTCAGGATTGATCTTATGGCGTGTTGAAGTTGAAGATCCAGATAGTCTGAGGCACTATCTTGCATCAAGACAGTAAAATTGATGAGCTCAGAATGAAGTGTGCTGAGTCAACGAGCAAGCTATCTAGCGTTGAAGGACGACTTAGGTTCAAGGCAGCAAGAAGGGTACATTTGGGAGTTCTAGAGCAGGCCTCGCTAGGAGTACATAGATAGGGCTTGCAACACTACCAACCCACCTCTATACATTGGAGGGAGAGGGGAAATTTTTTCTATGAAGATCGTGTTGGTTGACTGGGCAGACCATCATGAGTTAGACATTGAGCAGCATCAACATAATAGATTTGTCCCATGTGCACGTATTCATGCATTTGATCCTTCCCACGGGATGGATTGGCGAGAGATTATGAGTTGGTATTCTATTGATGGGATGACTCTTAGGAGGATGTTTTTAGCTGGGGGCATAACACAGCATGAGTCCCCAGGCATGAACAATGATGGAGCGCCAAGGTGGTATCATAACCCAAAGGTCCAAGGTCTTAAGGTGGCATTGGGATTCAGGCAGATCTATTGATGACAAGATTGATCGAAGGTTTGTTTGGGATCCAAGTATTGAGGGATCCATTTATACTTTGGTGGCATGGAGCATGGTTCAGCCCAATGCTTCATATGGGATCCGGGTACCACTCTCAACAGGAAATGTACCACAAAATGCAAAAGATGGTTGGGACATACAAACTTAGCAGCAGCACGTGGACAAAGCCAAACAGGCTTTGCCCCTACCCGCAGCCATCACCACCTTCCTATGGGCCCTAGATGAGCCCCCTCAACAAACCCATGGGCAAGGCCACTGATTTGTACCAACCCACAGTGAAATAAATAAACTACCCCACCTAAAAGGGGTATCCACTGTTACATATTACACATCATGCTCTCATCCTCTGGAGCCCAGAGCAGTTATGACGAAAAATCAATCAAAGGCAAAAGGCATATGAAGAAGGGTGGAAAAAAACAAATGCCGGGGTAACTCATGTACCACGATTTTCTCCCTCCTACACTCATATACCTAGGTGTGGGCTTCCCTTATTATTGCTACCCTTGTACCATGACATGTGGTCTGGATAATTCCCCCTGATCCCCATTCCGTTTCATTACTATATCATTTTCCACCTACCATTTGAGGGATTTACCATGGACATGTCACCCCCATTAGAGGTTGAAACAACCTAATAGGGTCCTTGATTAACCCCCCTATTGAGCTTGGAGACACTTGTACATGCCAAAGCCCACTATGGAAGGGAATGCCACCATGAAGTGGCCCATTGGTTCCATGATTTGTAAGCTCTTTTACTTGATTATTCTAATGACTTGTTATATTAGAGGGTAAGGGAATGCATTGGATCTTATGCAAGATTGCAGGTGGGTTTCCATTTGGGGCTTGGTCTCCCTATACGGGGTCCTAGCCCCCCAGAGGGCCATAGCCCCCCCGAGGGTCACATTGGCACTTGTAGAGTGAGCATTGAGAGCCATGGGCCTCCACCATAACAAAGAGTACTTCATGGATCACCAACACCACTCATCGATTGCTTGTGTTCCACCTTTTGGATGAGGATGATGCACTTGGTTCACCATGCCTAATCGGCTCCACACTTGCACCATACACTTTGTAGATGTTCTAGGGTCCAGAGGAGGTCTCCCGTTGCAGAGGGAGGGATTTTATCATCATCTTAGACCTTACAGATGGTCTACATGCATTTTCGATCCACTTGGAGACCCATGAGGATATCCTTGTCCCCCCACACCTACTTGGGAGAACCACAGGTTCTTGCTTGGAAAATGTAACAAATATAATTTGTATAAAATAGAATAAATATAATTACTAACTGATCAAATAGTGATTATGTTAAGTAGTTGTTAGTTAGCTGAAAAGGCATGTCTAAAAGACATGCCTGTTCGTGAAAGGCCACCTGCATAGGTATAAAAGCAGGGCCTCATTGTATCATTCAATCATCTTATCTTATCATAATTTATTAATAAAATTATTACTACAAGTACCTCCTGTGTATTTTGCTATTAAGCCAACAAACCTACAAGTTTCGCTGCTACAGTGGTATCAGAGCCATATCGAAGCCATCGAAGCCATGTCACACAATATAGTCTTACAAGCCTATGAACATAGTGTACGAGCCTATGAACATTGTTTACCACACAATATGCCGTTACGGGAAGATCCTGAAGAAAGTGAGAAAATTAATAAAATTCAAGAAGTATTTCAGCGATTAGAAAATTCATGGGCAAATATTACAACCCGTCTTAAGAAAATTTATGAAGAAATTCATAACAAAGAAGAAGATGTTGAAAACAATGATGAATATGAAAAATATACCAATCAAGAACGTGAAGAAACAGACATAGCTGAAGCCACTGTTACAGAACCAGAAGCTGCTGAGACTTGTAATAAGGAACAAAAAAGTATCTCATCTTCAATTTTGAAAGAAAATTACGAAGAACAGACACTAGCTGCTGTTTCTTCTGTTGGAGACCAAGAATATTTGTTTCGAAAAGTTACATCATGTTTAAAAAGATATGCAGAAATCCATAATAAGGATGAAATAATGAAGTATCCTCAATTGATAAACATAACCAGTTTGGTATTTCCAAAATCCAACCGAAGATGCTGACGGGCAGAGAGAATTTGATTCGGATGGTGGGCAAACGACACTGGATTGAATCCCACGATGCCCCTTTGGATGAATCCCAACGGAGTTTTCTGTCAGTCTTGGAACAAGTTATGTTAATCAGAAACAATGGAGAAAAGGTCCCAGTAATAGAACTTGTGGGCAAAACAGTGGGTCTATTTTTCCCATATACGTTGGACGAAGAGTTCGATGCACAACTGGTCGAGATTTACAATGAGCTTCTGAAGAAAGGAGAGGCCTTCGAGATTGTGTTAGTATCCAATTTCGACGAGGAAGAATATTTTAAAGAGTAATTTGCAGGAATGCCTTGGCTGGCTGTGCCATTGGAAGAAGTTAAGCAGCGTAACCTTGAGAAGCACTTTCATATTGAACGTAGCCCAACTTTGATTGTTATAGGACTAGATGGGCAAATAGTATAGCCAGATTGGAAAGCAGTGAAATTTATTAAAAAGTACGGAATCAGAGCCTATCCATTTACATATGAAAGATTGAAGGAGATTTACGTTGAAGAGAATGCAAAACTACGAACGACGACGAAAACCTTGGAGTCCCTCTTAGTTTCAGATAGAGGTGATTTTTTGATACGGTATGAGCCAGGAGGCAAGTCGCCCAAGATTCCAGTTTTTGATCTTGTGGGCAAAACAGTTGCTTTGCTTTTTGCTAGCCGGTTCCGCGTTAATTTCTATGAGTCCACTCTGAGACTTTTACAAGCATACGATGAACTGAAGGAAAGAGGAGAAGCGCTTGAGGTTGTTTTAATCCGTCAAGGTGAAGGGTCGGGCACAGTGTCCATCTCAACTTCGTTGTCCAGTGATGAAACTCCAGAAACCAAAAACGATGAGATCCACGTGGCAAACACATCGCCAGTAGAAGAGGATGAGAAAGGACAGGACCTGTGATCGAAAGGTTTTGGCTCTGAAAATGCATCGCGGAGATGCAACTTGCGAACTTTAAATAAAAATGAAATCCGGTCGTATTTCTCAGCAAAGCGCAGAGTGGAGAATCCTTCACCGAGCGGACGTTCGACAATGCGGAGAAAGACGTCAACACAGAAATTGAATGATTCCGGCAGAAATCGTACAAGTCCGAGGAAGAATTTGCGTCAAAGAAAACAACAATTTGGCAGCAGTAGCCCGAAGGTTTTATTTCATGAAGTGTCTATTAATGAGGCTGAATTTCCTCGGTTAATTAACAGAAGAATTCAGCTGTATTGGATCCTGGATGATGCTTGGTATTTAGGTTTCATTGAAGTTTATGATCGGAGAAATAAACTACATCTTGTTCTTTATGATGATGGGGAAGAGGAATGGATTTCGGTGGAGCAGGATAGGTTCAAGAGTCAAATACTCGTTTCTGGAGAATTTCTGCTGAAAACCAATGGCGGTATTGGGCAGAGTAGGTGTTTTGTTCTGAGAATGTGGGCCATAGTTTCTATCTCAACGAGATTGCTATTAGATATGATCCCAACACCGCCAACGAGACTTCTAAACTTCTAGAAGTCGCAGATCGTTTCATCCAGAGTTGCTTTTAGGGCGTCCTTGCAAAGTGGGCACAGCGGTACGTCAACAATGCAGAAATCCAATGGTCTCTAGGGTCACCTCAATGTCCGGAATTGCTCCGACAAAATCCCCTGAAAAAAAACGACGTGTGGACGTGACTCTTGTCCAAGCGTTGAGTAGATTTTGGCTTACCCATTACTTAGATAAACAAAAATAATTATAACAAATCATAAATTTTTTTATAAAATTATTATAATTTAATTTTATTTATAAAGTTATATTATAATATTTTTTATAAAATTGCTTTAAAATATATATATATGGAATTAAATTTAATTAATTAAAATTAAAATTATTTATCAGTATATATATAAAACCAACAATTTATACAAGTTGAGGTACCAGTGAAATTAGGTCCCATATGCCGATATGACAACCGCAAGATGAAGACAAGTGCCAACAATATAACTTTGAGGACAAAGCTTCTCAAGGAAGAGGCAATGTAACAAATATAATTTGTATAAAATAGAATAAATATAATTACTAACTGATCAAATAGTGATTATGTTAAGTAGTTGTTAGTTAGCTGAAAAGGCATGTCTAAAAGACATGCCTGTTCATGAAAGACCACCTGCAGAGGTATAAAAGCAGGGTCTCATTGTATCATTCAATCATCTTATCTTATCATATTTTATTAATAAAATTATTAGTACAAGTACCTCTTGTATATTTTGCTAATAAGCCAACAAACCTACAAGTTTTGCTGCTACAAAAAACAAGGGGCCAACTCCTTGTTCACTATGTTTGGAGTCCATTTCTACATCATGGTACCTCCTCAAAGGCCCAACGACTCAGCTTCTTGATCATTCGACCCTCTTGAGAGACTTATTCTTATGTTATTGAGCTATTTGGTGGGCTTGTCACGAAAAGTATTGTTATTATGCACATTATTTTATTCTAGGGGCATTATTTGTCCAAATTAGGCCATTCGAATCCCTTAGAAGATTGTATAAATAGATGAGAGGTGATTCATTCTCTCATCATCACTTGGATTGGGTTATTTTCTCTTGTGAGATTTTCGCTATCCTTCTTGGAGGACAAGTTTGGATGAATGGATGAATTTTGATGTTTGGATCTCTTTCATTTTGTCTTGGAGCTTCACTATTAACATATGTTGATGATTGGATATACTCCTTCTTACATGTAAGTGATATTTTAATGCTATTCTTGTTATTTACTTTTGTCACATGCATGTCGTTGGAATTTTCGCTACACTAGGCTGAAATTTACTGCTTTTCTTATGTGAAATTGTGGAAAGTTGATCTTTTATAGCGTTGCATCATGTCATTGTAGAAATTTCTGAATCTTACACTTTATGCAGAAATTATTACTGTTAATCCGGTTATGCTCCTCCTACTTATGCAAGTTATTAACTGAATAAATTCAAGTTAAAATCGAAGCAAACCACATAACAAATCTCCACCAATCCAGATCTAGAATAAGCACATGCACACATTGATAAAGTGACAATTATTTCTGGACAAATGGTCCCTGGAAAAACCCAATGTGGGAAAACTGGTCTCTGGCTGCTGGAGGGTTCTATTATTAAGAATATTTCTGAATACACACTGGGTTCCAGATCTGGAAAACCCGACAGAGAAAACACTAGATCTACAACTCACTAGCTGATCTAGGGCCAAAATGATGACTGATCCACACCCTCAATGGGATTTACAGAACTCAGCTAAGATCAGGGCCTAGAAACCCTAGCGCTGTCCCTGAAAGCCTCTCCGTCAGCCTCTGAAGTCCTCCAAACCCTCAGCCTTTGCTTGACGGAAGGCTGCATTACCCCCCGGTGGGTGACGCGATCCTCTGGCACTGAAAGGGTACGTATAGCCGATGGTTTCCTACGAAAATCACGCGTACTTCTTCTTTGCCATACCTTACAACAATTGTCCTTGGTGATCTACGCACTCTTGTGTATTCTAGACAGGGATCGGATCATCCCCTTGGCCAAATTCCCCTCTTTGCGGGTAGAAACATCCCGAGTATTCTTAGCAAACCTGCCCTAGAATCTCAGCTTCGCTTCAGTGCTCTGCCTCTGTGTGTCTTTACAAATGACCCCAAGCCTTTCCTTTATACTTTTCTCGTTGGGAAACCAACGGCCATGATCAGATCTTGAATCAATGGCTAAGATTAAAAGAAAGCTTGATCAGTGTGACTTAAGACAATTTCATCACATGTTTAATTAAATTCACTTTAATTATTTAAGTTCCCTAAGTTTTAACTTAGGAAATACATTAAAATAATTAATTTATTTAATATCTCCTAAACCAGATGAAATTTCCCAAATACTTTTCTGGGTCTTGTAGATCAGGTGTACTCTAGTCCTTCCTAAAAAATTTGGGACCTAGAGCACAATTGATGCTACCCCAAATACACAAAATCTCAACACTCCCTCTTAGCATCAAGGGTGTGCTCTAGCAATAAATCATACTTATGCATTATATGATTTTGGGCACTGGTTCTGTACTGCTGAAGCTTGGCCTGCTGCCACTCAACTCTGCACTGCTGCTGCCATTCTGTACAGCTGCCCATGACTCTGCCACTGCCACTGCAACTTCTGTTGGAAATACTGAGAGGGGGGTGAATCAGTATTTCTTTTCAATTGTTAATTTTTGCTAGTTAGATTCTTCACAATAAAAAACAGAGAGGTGTATAATAATAATATTATTAAGGATTAATAGGAACTTCAGTCCTTTTTCAAATAATTGAGTACAATAGATGTGTGAGTTCACCAACCCTTCAATGAATTAGGCACCAACCTTTTGCCATGCACCAACTTGGACTTAGATGAGGCTCCGACCTCTAGGGCTTCAACCCTATCTCCTCAAGGCACCAACCTTGTGTTTAGGAGCACCAACTCCAAGGACACCAATCCTTTTGTCTTATTTTAATAGAGAATGTGAATAGTGTTTACTTGAACATCCTTGACACAATTCTTCACTATTAAATCTTCAATTCTTCAAAATATCTTCATTTTCCAACACCGTGCTCATTTTTTATATGATTACAGATGTACCCATTGGAAAGAGGTATGAATTGTTCTTGACTAGACACCGAAAGTCTGAGCTTCAATAGGATAACACAGATCCGAGGAAGGTGTTAACTGTAGGTTTGTTCATAAATCCAAGCCACAAGAGATGATCTTCCACAAAAAAAGTCTAATTTCTTCCCAACAATAAGTTATGGTCCAAGTACGAAGCTACAAGCCTGGTCCGAGCCTCCAAGGGTGTTACAGATATCACATAATAAGTCTGAACTGTTTGTTGACTTATTTCCACAGGTCTGAAGTTTTGGGTTATCTGAGCCTTAACACAGGTCTGTGATAGTCCAAAGAGAATAGGTCCAAAGCTATGTATCACTGATCCAAAGTCCTGTAGCCAATTAACTTCTTCAATGAATCGAGCTTTGGTACATGTGTCTGTTCTGAAGTTTCACAATACTGAGCCTTTATATTGATCCGCAATCCTGTAGCATTTGCTATGCTTGAAAGCTGGGCTGTTCTTCCCTTAAGGGTTCACAAGATGTGGCCCTGTTCCCTTTCTCTGTGCTTTACACTTTACCAAGCCGCAGTCCTTATATTTGTTGAGATAATCACCGAAATTCTTGACTGAAACAAATGATTTTACCTTTATATTTATAGTGGTTTGTCATCTTTGAAAGGACGTGACTGTTGGGGAAAAGGGCCGACATGAGAGTGTGAGTGTAGGTCGGCTCACAATTAATTAATATTTTTTTAATTTAAAAATTCAGTATCTCATCAACTACTAGGAGTTTTAGGGCAAGTGAGGGCTTGTTAGAAAGAGGAAAAAATCCTCTTCAAGATGGTCTAGGGCTCATTGCGATTGGCTGCCTCCAAGATGCAAAAATTCATTTTTTCTTTGTAGCTGTCCTTAATTTTTGTGTGCAGAAAGTGCATAGGAAAGAATGCCTTCTCCATTGCTTGGCTTCTCCTTCATTTGTCTTCTCCATTGTTTGGCTTATCAATCATAGGGTCATAGCATCATCATGTAGGATATCTATGTCATCATGATAGTACCCAGCAAGGTCATGAAGGTATAGCATCATGTATTCAATGGTAGTGCAGTGTCATTAGGAGAACTTCAAATGATATCTTCCATGTTATCATTAAGTCTTTCAACCTTCATCAACCTGTTGCCATCAATGACAACTTGGATTAACAATCTCCCCCTTTGTCATTGGATGGCAATATTTTTCTTCTCTCCCCCTTTGACATCAATGGCAATGGGGTGCCAAAGTGCTCCCCCTGTCATGCTGCTCCCCCTAACATACTGTACCCCTGACATGCTGCTTGATTTAATGTGATGCAAGAGCAATGACCCCCATCTTTTGGCGAAGATACTCAAATGCTTCTCGTGGAAGGGGTTTTGTAAAGATATCCACAATTTTCTCTTTTGTATTGACGTATTCCAACCTGATATTGTGTTCAGCAACTTGTTCACGGAGAAAGTGGTATTTGATTGGAATATGTTTGGTCCTTGAGTGCATTACCGGATTCTTTGAAAGACTGATGGCGCTAGTATTGTCACAAAAAATAGTAATTGGTTGCTTAGTTTCTATGTTGACATCCTTCAAGGCTTCCTTCATCCATAGAATTTGTGTACAACAATCAACAACAACTATATATTCGGCTTCGACTGTAGAAAGGGATATAGATGATTTCTTTTTGCTGAGCCAAGATACAAGACAATCTCCCATAAAGAATGCATTTCCACTGGTACTTTTTCGATCATCCACGCTTCCGGCCCAATCAGCACCAGAGTAAGCTGTCACAATAAAAGTTGAACTCTTAGGATACCAAAGACAAAAATCAATCGTTCCTTTCAAATATCTGAGAATTCTCTTCACAACTGCTAGATGGGATTGTTTAAGGACTTGACTGAAATCTTGCTACCATTCCTACTGCTTGCATAATATCTGGTCTTGTAGCAGTTAAGTATAGGAGAGCTCCAATTATTGACCTGTAAAGAGTTGCATCTATGAGAGCTATATCATCATCTTTGCTTAATTTACAATCTGTGGTCATCGGTGTGCTCATAGGTGCACAATCTTCCATCCCATATCTTTTGAGCATGTCTTTAAGATATTTTGCTTGAGATATAAACATGCCTGCAGAGGTTTGAGATATTTGTAGCCCAAGAAAGTAAGACAACTCACCAATCATTGACATCTCGAATTTTTTGGACATATTTAGAGAAAATTCATGGCTCATTTCTTCATCATTGCTAGCAAAGATTAGATCATCAACGTAAACAAGAGTGATCAGAAATTTTTCCTTGTCCATCTTCATGTAGAGATTGCTACCTGCCACTCCCTTTTTGAAACCTTCTTGTTGCAGATAGTGATCCAACTTTGCATACCATGCTCTAGGGGCTTGTTTTAATCCATACAAGGCCTTTTTTAGTTTGCATACAAGGTCTTTTCCTTTAGCAAGATCAAATCCTTCTGGTTGCTCCATGTAAACTTCCTCCTTGAGATCTCCATTCAGGAATGCTGATTTTACATCCATTTGATAAACCTTGAATCCTTTTGAGCAAGTAAACGCTAAAAACATTCTTATGGCTTCCATTCGAGCTACTGGTGCAAAGGTTTCTTCGAAGTCAATTCCTTCGATTTGCGAGTATCCTTTGCAGACAAGTCTGGCTTTATTTATGATGATTTGTCCATCTTCATTCATCTTGTTTTTGAATACCCATTTTGTTCCAATTATATTTTTATCTTTTGGGCGAGGTACCAGTTCCCAAGTCTCATTTTTTTCGATTTGAGACATTTCTTCTTCCATGGCCTTTATCCAATAAGGATCTTTGCTTGCTTGAGAAAATTTTTCAGGTTCTATTAAAGATAATAGAGCCACATCATCTTTTCTTGGGGTGCTTATCATCCTTCTTCGAGTTTGAATTCCTTCATCTATATTTCTGATGACTTTTTCTTCCGGATGATGTCTTTGAATAAATTTGATCTTAGAGGGAGTTTGTGAAGATTCACTTTGAGATTTACTTTGAGGTTCTCCATTCTCCTCTTCTTTTTCAGGTTCTTCTTCTTCACTTTGTTCAAAGAAAGGCTCAACTTCATGATCTTCAATTCTCTTTTCTGGAAGGCCTTCATCAATCTTCACATCAATGCTTTCCACTATTCTTCGTAGACGAATGTTATAACATTTGTAAGCTTTGCTCCTAGTGGAGTATCCAAGAAATATTCCTTCGTCAACTCTAGAATCAAATTTACCTGGTGAGTCATCATTTATTTTTATTAAGCATGTGCTTCCAGAAACCCTTAAATATTTTACTGAAGCAGGTCTTCCTTTCCATAATTCATAAGGAGTCTTTTCATTATTTGGTCTTAGTTGAGTTCGATTTAAGGTATATACTGCAGTTCCAACTGCTTCTCTCCAAAATTTTGGTTGCAAATCAGCTGCTAGTAGCATTGTCCTTGCCATTTCTTGAATGGTTCGGTTCCTTCTTTCAACTACTCCATTTTGCTGGGGTGTCCTAGCCATAGAGAGTGTTCTTTCGATTCCATGCTCTTTACAGAATTCATCAAGTTCTTTTGAAAGTACAACTTTAACTTAAAAAACCTATCTGTGTCTTTTTGCACTTTTTGGGGCAATTGCTAGTTTACAAATAGAAGATCATTAACTTCAGTTCAATTTAGTCAAAAGCTGCTCTGACTCAATGGTTTTGTTTTTTAATGTTTTTCTTCTGCAAATTTTGACTTTAGCATTTATAGTAAAATGCCATCTTGAATTTTTGTAACAAGTCTAAATGCCACTTCCCAGTTGCTGATATTTGTCTGCAAAAAGCATAAACATTTTCTGTAATCTTTATGTTTATGCTGATATTTGTGCCTCCAATCTTTTATGCGAACTCACTCAAAATAATCCTGTGCTTGTGTGAGTCAAGACTCAATAATAGAACTTAAAAGTTATAAAGCTCCATTCCATATAGTATAAAAAACTCTTTAATTTAATCAAGTTCTTTAAAATTTGTATGTTTGTATTTCAGAACTGTTCTCATTAGAGATGTTCTTTATTGATGAGTAACTCAGGGTTGTTTATTTTCACAGGTTTTTAAATTTCAAAATTTTTTCGAAGTGGCTTGAGTATTATAAAATATCTCCCAAGTACTAACATAAATTCTTTCTTGTTTGGACATTTAGTAGGAGAGAGAACACACACACAATGAAATATGCTAAGCAGCTCGAATTGTTTCAAATACTTTTCAAAAATGGTAAGCTAGAAACAGGTCGATTGTTGGGAATGGATGTAGGTGATCGATATGTTGGCCTTGCTGTTTCAAATCCCTTGAATGAAATCGCTTCACCTCATAGGTATGGATTCACTTACTACTGTTAACTGTTTTTGGGAAATGTATGATGCCCTTATATTTGCTACTGGTACTACTCTTCATTTCAAGTTTCGTTTAAAGTTTTGGTATTTTTTCTGTTAACTGAAGGTGACAATTAGAGAAAATTTTGCATGTAACTATAGTGTGGAATTGGTCGTATTTTCTACCAAATAGTGGATCCAACATCAATCCACAGTGTGACAAGTTCAGTTTTACACAACCTCACACTTTTATGAATGGTTTTTAGATTTTGTTATTACAAAGTGTAGTATCTTAGTGCAAAGCTCTCACAAGGTGCTTAGACTAATGGAACATTAGAAATGTTGCCACTGTCACCTAAGTAACAACTTCGTTCGTTTTAGTGAAGGACAAGTCCAGCACAGGGGAGGCTTTCCAAGTAGGACTTAGGGTTCCTAAGGCAAGATACAATCAAGTCTAAGGTCTTTCATGTAGCAACCCAATTTACCACCAATAAAATATATCAAGTTATGGATAAGGTGGTCACTTAAAGTTAATTTAAGATTTCATTTTATTTGCCCTAATGTTGTTCTAAGGGGTTTATCAAGTGATGATCTTATGCAAAACAATCCCTATATAATGCAACTTTGAAAATTACCAGTGGCTGTTATAAAACTTGCATAAAAGATTGAAATTTACAACATAATGCAATTCAACCCTTTAAACAGTTCATCGAGAAGTAAAAATTAGAACTAAAACAATGGATAAATCTAGGGTCTATATAACTTATAAATTCTGAAAATTAAAGCACATATAACAAGTTATAACCAATCAAAACAAGATGTCTAGCACTAAATGTGAAACAATACAAATCAACAAGCCTATTTTGCAATGAAGATGATATTATGTCAAAAAATGCAAGAAAACCCTAGATGCCCAGGGTTTTTGGATGGCTGAAAATCAAATGTACGTTAAACTGATGCCTGCACACTTTAAATTAGATTTCTTAAAGTTCGGAGACAAAATATATTTGATGTATAAAATCATAAATGTTGAGTGAATAAGATGACGATGCATTACAATGACGAGCCCATATAAATAACCTAGCTAGTGCTTTTTCACTATCATGTCTTTTCATAAACTTGACGTTTTATTATTTTAATATTATTATTATTCAATAATATCTTTTATTTATTATCTTTTTAGACTTTAAACAGGTCAGTATAAATAACCTAGCTGGTGCCTTAATGCTAAGATCATGTTATTTCATAAACTTGACCTTTCATTATTTTAATAATAATAATATTACTTTATTTTATCTTTTATTTTATTTGTTATCTTTTTAGACTTTAAACAGGCCCATATAAATAACCTAGCTGGTGCCCTTTCACTAACATCATGTCTTTTCATAAACTTGACCTTTCATTATAATAATAATAATAATAATATTTTTTATTTTTGTTTTTGTTTTAATATGAGAAATATCTTTATATTTCATTTGAGTAATATACATGTTTTGGTCCTTAAGGGACTGCTCAAACAACAAGGCTTGAAGCCATTGCAAGAGTACAAGAAATCTGAAATACTCATTATGGGTTTGTTGTTGCAAAATCTAGCAGGTCTAGTGCAAAGCCTCATGCAATGACCCATTTCAAGTTATAAGCAAAATAATATTAGCGTGCATATGATGTACACATATGATAGCTACACATGCATATATTGCATACACCGCACTAATATACAATACTTGCTAGTGTTGAGACTATCTAAGTTAGGGTAACGAATTGAATATCACAATGCATTTTATCTCGCTGAGATATAATGAAATATCAAGCTATATACTTAACACGTATATCATTTTTATATGCGTATGCGTGGTAGAGCATTATTCAAGAAAAACAAAATATAATTTAGTACAAATTATATGTGAGTGGACAAATAAAATAATAATATAATTTGATTAAAATTATAAAGTTAATTTAATTAAGTTAAAAACAAAAATAATAAAATTAATCTTAAAATAATTAATTAAAGTCAATATCTACATAAATGACTATAATATCTACATAAATGACAATAATATCTCCATAAATGACTTAGTCAATATCTACATAAATGCCTATAATATCTACATAAATGAGAGGAGGTGGAGGAAAGTTATATAAGGAGTGGAATATGAAGGAGAGGGGGAGGCTTTTTCTTTGCTAATTCTGCACTATTGTCTAAGGAAATAGTGAGGGGTATGAATTGTTCTGAAGGGAAGACTCACTGTTCTTGGAATTCTGGGCACGGGGGCAGAAGAGGTATGTACTAGGTCTAGGATTGTTTCCTAGATTGGCTAGGAGGAAAAGATTGTTTCGGTAACCTGTCCGCTGCATCCACGAGGAGAACCACAGCCTAGTAAATCATTAGTTTCGTTGCAGGTATTTTTTCTATGCATAAAATAGTTACTTATGTAAGTTTAAATTTACTGCTGGTCTCCATTTATTTGAATTTATGCTTAAATCTAAGTATAGGAAAAGTTTAGAATAAAAATGATGGTTTTGGGGCTTTACACATGGTATTAGAGCCAATTGTTCAAACATTTGGGACCTTACCGGCCCTACGGAGTTTGAAAAGGAGCTATGGCTAAAGACATTAAATTAGATCAGCGGCGAGGGCTACCAGCTGGCACCACCGAACTATCTAGAAGGAATGATTCTTCTAAGTGAAGGATAGTGCAAATTTAGTGGGCGGATATTGAACGACCTTAAACCTTTAAATCATCTAAGTAAATGTGTTTTGCTGGCTACTAGCGCATGGAAAAATTCTCAGTAGAAAACCTCTGCAAACGTGGAATAGTTGGACCCTCTCGCTGTGCCTTATGCCAAGAGAAGGGAGAATCTATCAAACATCTATTCTTGGAATGCAAGATTACTGTGCATGTTTGGGTATTGTGCTGTAAAAACTATATTTCACTAGATAGTCAGGCCCTTTAATGTTTCTCAATTTTTTATTTTTATTTTTGGGGAAAGCATTACTCAAGATCTCCTTGTAAGAAAACCCTCTTCAAAAGAATTTGGTGGGCCCTCCTTAAAATTAATTGTTGAAAAATATGGCTTGCAAGGAATATGGCCATCGTCCAAAATTCTTTTTCAAAGCCTCAGGAATTAACGATCTGGGCATCCTGTTTCCTGGTTGAATCAATTAATTCAAAGCCTATTTCAAAATCCTCCTCCCTTCCATTGGATATTACGGAAGATGCATGGCTTTAAAACTTCAGTTTACAAGAATATGCTTCCAGAAGAGTGGGTAAGAGTCAAGACACAAAATTGGCAACTTCAGTTCTCTCTCTGTGTCCCTCTTTATTCTTCATAAACTTTCCTTTGTTGGCTCTATTAGTTGATCCGTGACCTTATAGAAATGACTGTGGATAGGGTTCCAGAGGCATGCAATGTTAGCCCACAAGTAGGCTTTCTCAACAATGTGGCCAACTGTACATTACAATTTTTTCCTTCAAGATATCCAAATACCTTTCAGCAATCACCAGTTGTGTAGGAGGTAATATCAGCGAATTGTTACAGCAGAAGGGCGCCTGAACAAAGGTCTTTAGGCCTGCAGTTTAGCTGTAAGGGAGACCCCTCACTGCGGTCTTCTTGCTGCAAGAGAAACCCACCATAAACAAGCCCTAAACCACAGCATAGTTTTGTACATGAACTTGGACCTGTTGAGACCAGAAACAAAGCAATACACTTCCAAGATCAAAGTTCCACTCCTCGGGATTTGTTGTGATGACATCCATGGTAAACAAGAAGATTAAAGAGGGCTAGGCTCCTCGTTTCTACACCAACCTATGGAAGTGAGATATACACAGTTATATAGTTTTGTATGCAGTGTTGGCACAAATCAACCACAGTGAATTCCTGGCCATTTAGGACAAAACTACTGAATCAAGTCTGCTCGGACTAAACTGTCGTGCTTGCCACAAACACTTTGTTGTTAACTCAATTCTCAATTAATTAATTCATTACTTTGCTTGGAATCCATTCTCAATCAGAAATTTGAACGTGGAAAGCATTATACATGTTGTAATTGTCCACCTTAGAATGGTTGGAGTCTCTCGAGTGTGTGGGTAGAGGGTGTACAGTGACCACGAAAGGGTCTGTCGGAAGGAGATATTTAAATATAGTTATAAAACCTTAAAAAAAATAAAATGAGGGGGATCCGTAGCCATATCCTCCCTCTACTCTCTCTGAAGCTTCTGTAATAATAGCACAAGTATACTGTGTAACTCAGGATGAAAGTCGGGGGTAAACAGCTTGGGAAGTTCCTATTCACTGGTGTTCGCATGAACACCTTTGGGTCAACATTCGAAGACATACTACAACATGGTCCAATTCTTCCTGTGAGGAGAGCACGAGGAGGTCTTGAATGTGGGATTTCTCAGCTGAATCCAATCCAGATTTGTGAGTCCGCCAGAGGAAGATTGCATCCTAGAATCTGTAATTTGCACCCTGGAACTTAGAATAAACAACAGACATACACAGACCTCTGAAAAGAGATGTGCATTAGAAATGATCACGGTTATGTAGTCTTGATGCGCCTGAATAGCCCTCATAACCTGTCTGCTTCCAGTTGAAACGACTGCCATCTGAATGCCACTTACTAGTATTTTGACTTGACATATAAGATCTATGCCTTTTTCTAATATACAAGCTTGTGACGATTACAACAATGAATAGTGATGATACAGGAAAAATTTACAAGCACTACATTTGCATGCTGAGCCAAGTCATGATGAATCCAAGCTTGGATGACTTTATTCTGTGTTGCCGGGCTCAGTATAACCCCTTTTGCCATCTCATGGTTTGCAGAGGGTAATTTAGATTCATGCATTGTCAATGCCTGAGCTTTGTCCAAATGCTTCCGAGCCGTAATATATGCGGCATGTTTGAATCCAAATGTGTAGCGTGGGCCAGGCCATAGACACTTCATTCTACAGAGAGACTGTAGAATGTATTCGATTGCTTCTTGGGGCTTTACACATAAAACCGCCCAACTATTTCTGAAATAAAACTGCCCAATTGTTTCTAAAATAAAACCGCCCAACTATTTCTGAAGTATAAGAACGATGGACTCAGATACAACCGTAACAACGTAATTATCGAACTATACGGTGGAAATAGCTTGAAACCTCATTTTCGTGCTATTCCTCAAACACTGCCCAGCTATTTCTGAAATAAAGATGAAGTACTTAGATGCAACTACCTCAGCATTAATATCAAACTTTAGGGTGAAATTCAAAGCCTCAGTTTCGTGCAAATTCTCAACATCTGCAGTGAAAGTGTGGATGGACAGCTGGATTTCATTATAGTTAAATATTTGCTTCAAATTAAGATACTTGTTGAAGTTGTAGTTAACATTAAAAAGTCTCTAAATGATATTTATTAAATTAATATATTTTATTATTAAAATAATATATGTGCTTTAAATTAAGATACTTGTTGAAGTTATAGTTAGCGTTAAAAGTATCTAAATGATATTTATTAAATTAATATATTTGTTATTAAATTAATATATGTGCTTTAAATTTAGGTACTTGTCGAGGTTGGGTTTAGTTCGTCATTAAACTCTTTATGCATTTTGAGAAAAATATATTAAAAAAAAAGAAAAAGAAAAGAAAAGAAAAGAAAAGTTGATGGTTATTATAAGGGTGTTATAGAAGATATGACTTGTTAAGGGAAAAACTATTAAATATATGAATACACAGCTATAAATTGAAAATTAAGAGTATAAAGATAATGAAAATATGACTCCTTCAATAACTGCATTTAGGACAAAAATTTTAGGTAAATTGTGAAACAATATTATGACCTATCAAGACCCTTGCATTTCACTCTAGAATTAGTACGCATAGAATATCCTGCATAGGACCAGGAGGTCGCATGGCCACCCTCCTTGACCTCAGTACCAGTAAGACCTGCCTGCAGGTAAAATAGCAAAAGAACTATACCCGTATCAAGCTCAATTTTACAAAAATTATATTTAGTTAGTCTAAAAATTTACCCGATTCTCATAATTTTATTATGTATTCCAAGAAAAGTCACAATGGTAAGAACGTACCAAAGGCGGCAACGCCAGCGAGATGCATCACCATCTCTAACACCTCCGCCATCATTGTCGCCAACACTGTCACCATCGCCACCACCTAGATCGTCATCAGCACCAGTTGCTCCAACACTTGATCTAACTACTATAATGCGCTCATTAGAAACCATTCTGGAAACATTAAAAAGGTTGCAGCTGGCCAGTAGCAAAGATGAACGACCTCATCTAGAGGAAAGACATTCAGAAAAGCCTAAAGATTATGATTATAAGCCACATAGAGAAGATATTTCCCGGGAACTGCAAAAGATTAAACTCCCGGAATTCTCAGGAGGACGAGCTGGAGAACATGCCGAAGCATGGTTAGAAGGGATGATAAGATGCTTCGCACTAAGAGAATATTCTTCTACCTCTAAAACAACGATCGCTATATTCCAACTCAGGGGGATTGCTCTGATTTGGTGGGGAAATCTAGAAAAACAACTACATCTCACATCAGACATCGTTCCTTGGGAGTTGTTTGTAGACCGATTCCGTGCAAAACACTTACCACCTTTCTTTTAAGAGCAGCAAGCCGGGACCTTCCATACTCTAATCCAAGGTAATAAGACCGTGGAAGAATACGAGATAAACTTTATGGAACTTGTAAAATATGTTCCTTATCTAGACACGAATGAACGTCAAGCCGAGCATTTTATATATGGATTAAATTCTCGAATCAAGACCATGGTAAGAATTTGCAAGCCATCAGTGGTAGCAAAGGCGGTTGAATGTGCACGATATGCAGAAGAGCATCTAAGGATTAAAAGGGATTTCAGGCCAGCAAAACCATCACAACAGGGATTTACAGGAAAGACTCCTCAAAATTTCTTCCGAGGAAATAGCTCGAGACCACCTCCTTATGGTAACAGGTTTACCCCAAGAGGAGTAGGAGCAGGAGCTCCCATGACCATTAATACTATAGCTTCCGAATCATCAAACATCAGTCTTTGAAAATCTCGAGGGACTGGTAATCGGGGAAGGAATGGGAGAGGAAGTGGCACTAGGGGACAGAGCTCCTGGTCTAGAATTTCACAGTCAGAATCAAGGGGGCCAACCCAGGTTGATTATTGGAGGTGTGGAGGACCTCATTTTCAGTGTGATTGTTCTGAGATCTCACAGAGAGCAGGAAAAGGACTGTCATCAAATACTCAAGGCAATCATAGAATCCATGCCGTCGTCAACAACAACCAAGCAGCACATCAGTCTACCGTAGTGGAATCTTCAGGTACAATAAAAAGAATAAAACTCAATTTTATTTGACATTGGTGCTACTGATAGTTTTATTTCGTCATATACATTAAATAAATGTGGGTTGGTAGCTTGCAAACAAAACGATTTCAGACAGGTAGAAATGGCTTCAGGAGAACTTCAACCAGTAGAATTAAGTGTTGAGGATTGAAAAGTTGATTTAGGAGTCTGTTCGACCAAACTAAAAATATATTTCACAGCCCTAGGAACTTACGACCTGGTGATAGGAATGGATTGGTTAGAGTCACATCAAGCATAGGTAGACTGTTTCGGGAAAACAATACTTTGCATGAATGATGAGGGAGAGACAATCCAAATCCAAGGTATTAAGAGGAAAGTATCTTTACACTTCATCTCAGCTATGCAAATGAAACGGTGTTTAAGGAAAGGTTGTTAGGTCTATGCAGTTCAAGAAGTAAGCAAGGAGAAAGGACCATCCTTAGAATGGTATTCGATTCTGTCAGAATTTTCGGATGTTTTTTCAAAGGAATTACCAAGACTGCCTCCTAAAAGAGAGCTAGACCTCACAATAGAATTGAAACCTGTTACGGAACCAAAATCTAAAACACCTTACAAAATGACCGCTCCTGAACTTCAAGAATTACAAATACAGTTAAAAGAACTATTAGATATAGGGCACATTTGACCCAATATTTCACCTTGGGGTGCTCCTGTAATCTTTTTCAAGAAGAAAGATGGTTCATTATGACTGTGTGTGGACTATCGAGATTTAAATCGGGCCACTGTAAAGAATAGGTATCGAATGCCTCGCATTGACGACCTTTTTGACCAAATGAAAGGAGCTGCAGTGTTTTCAAAAATCGATCTGCGATCAGGTTATCATCAGCTAAGGATTAAAGAAAGTGATGTTTCTAAGACTGCATTCCGAACTCGTTTCAGGCATTATGAATTCATTGTGGTACCATTTGGGTTGACCAATGCACCTGCAGTATTCATGAACCTTATGAATAGTGTTCTCCGCAAATATCTCGATCAATTTGTACAAGTCTTCTTGGATGACATTATCATTTACTCTAAGAATGAGAAGGAGCATGAAGAGCATCTTCGGATAGTATTATCTTACCTTAGAGAACACAAGTTATATGGAAAATTATCCAAATGTTCCTTCTTTCAAAAGGAAATTCGTTATTTAGGTCATATCATATTTGGTGAAGGATCTCTGTAGATTCTGAAAAGGTAAACACAATCAGGGAGTGGTCGATACCTAAGAATGCACATGAAGTGCATAGTTTTATGGGTTTAGCAGGTTACTATCGAAGGTTTGTGGAAAGATTCTCCAAAATTGCAAAGCCGATCACAACCCTCCAGCGCAAAGGTGTTAGGTATGAATGGATTGAGGAATGTGATAAAGCATTTTCCGAACTTAAAAGATTATTGACTAGTGCACCAATTTTGCGAGTACCTGATATGGATAAAGATTTTACTGCGTGTACCGACGCATCTAAATAGGGGTTAGGTGCAGTATTAATGCAGGAAGGTGGCATAATAGCATACGCTTCAATAAAATTAAAGCTCCATGAAGAACTTTATGCTACACATGATTTAGAGTTAGCCGCAGTGGTTTTAGCTTTAAAGATATGGAGACACTACTTGGTAGGGAGAAACTTTGTGCTTAAAAGCGAGGTTGCAAATATCGTGAATTTATCGGCGATTTTTTCTCGATTTTTTGAAAAAATCGCTGATCGCCAAAAAATTGCGATTCGATCGGAAAAAATCGTTGCCTCCTAAAACAGCGCGGTTATAATGCGATTTTGATGTTTTTTTTTTTCATTTTCACATGGACAGGTTTGGTTATGAGAGTTAAGGAGTGAAGGAGGAGAGCCAAGGAGTGAGATACGTGATTTACAAGCCCAAGATTGGACAAAAGTGAAGAATTTCTTGCAAGCTAAGCGAACAAAAATCGAATTTGGACCAAGTGTCTCCGGCAATACGTTTTCTCCAGGTATGGGCATAAAATTTGACCCATTTTTTTTGTTTTTTTCTTGTTCTTCCATGGGTTTCTATTACCCATGTATTTTTCATCATTTGTGATTGCATTTGGTTGTGTTTTTTGTTTGCTTGTTTTTGTTTTATTGAGAGGAGAGGGTTTATTTTGGTCAAAAATGCAAAAAAATTGTTTGTTAAATTTTGTTCTTTATATTTCTTGTGCTCTTAGTTTCTTCCCATTATTTTTGCTTGTGTTTTAACATATATTTTTTCCCATTATTTTTGCATTGAGTTGAGGGTTTTTTTTTGTGAAAAAAATCAAAATGTTGTATGTAAAATTGTAATTTTTAAATTTTTTTTTTTTAAACTTGCAATTTTTCTTGTGCCCTAGGTTCAAATTTCAACGTTCAAAGTTCAAAGTTTCCAACATGCCAAGGAAATTAGATCCTTTATGGGAATTTGGTGAACCTAATCAGGGGTTTGACTGATCAAACTTGACTTGCAAATTATGTGGTCATCACATGACAGGGGGGGTATACAGGTTGAAATACCACCTGGCACAAATTCCTGGGCATGAAGTAGGCCCTTGCACAAACACCAATTCAGAAATAATCAGAAGAGCCATGAACTCATTGGGAGAAATAGAAACCACTAAATTTAGCAAAGCAGCTCTGAAGAATCAAATATCAGGGTTTGGAGTTGACCGTGAGAGTGGTAGTGGCTCTTCAGCATCAACCTCTTCTACAGGCAGCCCCGTAGCTGCCTCCTCATTTTTTGCTCCTAGAACCACTCACGGGGCACAACCATCTATCTCCTCCCTTATTAAAAAAAAGGAGAAGGAAGAAGCTGATAAGTTGTTGGGAAAACTGTTTCTTTGGAGTGATATTCCTTTCAATGTTGCCAGGAACAATCCATTTTATCAGGCTACGATTGATGCTATCGCTGTTGTTGGCCCAGGATACAAAGCCCCTTCATATAATGACCTTAGAGGGCGCATTCTGCAAAATGAGAAAGCTGACTGCACCAAGAGAATGGAAGAATTAAGGGAATCATGGGAAGTCATAGGATGCACTGTGATGTCAGATGGTTGGACTGATCAAAAGAGTAGGACCCTTATTAACTTCTTGGTCAGTTGTCCCAAGGGGACAATGTTTATGAAATCTGTTGATGTATCTGCACGTCAAAGATGCAAGATTATTATGTGATTTATTAGATGTGTTCATTCTGGAGGTTGGGCCCCAAAATGTTGTCCAAATCATAACGGACAACGCTGCAAACTATGTTTC
This sequence comes from Pinus albicaulis, assembly GCA_034641835.2. Taxonomy (NCBI): domain Eukaryota; kingdom Viridiplantae; phylum Streptophyta; class Pinopsida; order Pinales; family Pinaceae; genus Pinus; species Pinus albicaulis. The sequence continues at coordinate 129,018,150 of CM076570.1, read as the reverse complement.
TGCTGGCAAGATGCTTATGGAGAGGTATCCAAGCATATTTTGGACACCTTGTGCTGCACATTGCCTTGATTTGATGTTGGAGGACGTCGGAAAGATTGATTTTGTCAAAGAGATTGTAGAATCATCAAAGAGAATCACAAAATTTATATATAATCATGCATCTGTGCTTCATTTGATGAGGACATTCACTAACAAGAAGGAGTTGGTGCGGCTTGCTATTACACGATTTGCTACTACTTTCATATCTCTTCAATCCCTCTTGAATTCTAAGTGGGATTTGAAGAGAATGTTTCTTTTAGATGAGTGGCGTGCTTTGACTATCAGCCGCAAATCAGAGGGAGAGGCCATCTGCAGGTTGGTGTCATATCAGAAAAGTTTCTGGGCTGGAGTGGAAGAGGTGTGCAGCATTACTGAACCTTTGGTAAAGGTTTTTAGATTGGTGGATGGAGACAAGCCCGCAATGGGCTACTTGTATGAGGCCATGGATAGGGCCAAAGAAGCTGTTCGCAGCTATTATGATGATAAGGGTGATGAGGGGTTTCAGAGACAACTTCTTTTATGGGAAGTGATTGATGATCGATGGAACAACACTCTCCATTGTCCCATTCATGTTGCAAGGCTCTTCCTGAACCCCGCATTTGCTTATTCATGTGGTTTTCTATTTGATGCTGAGGTCATGGATAGCCTTTTCACTTGTGTTCAGAAGATGGTGCCAAATCCATCAGAACGTGCAGAGATATCCAAAGAGATGGAGGTATACAGAATGGCAGGTGGCACCTTGAGCTTCGACATGGCTGTCCAGGATAGGACTACTAAAATGCCAGGTAAGATTTTCATTATTTTAAAGTTTTTCTTATGTTTGTAACTTTATAAGTTTATCTTATTTGTTGTAACTTGTAACTTGTAGATGCATGGTGGAGGAGCTACGGTGGCAGATTACCAAAACTCCAAAAACTTGCCATTAGAATACTCAGCCAAACATGTAGCGCTTCAGGATGCGAGCGCAACTAGAGTGTATTTGATAAAATACACACCAAAAGGCGCAACAGGTAAAAAACTTAAAATATTCCAACTGATTTTTTGAATTCATTAAATATTTTTTTTTAAATATTTAATTTATTAATTTATGACCCTTGTATAGGTTGGAGGCCCAGCGGCTCAATGACATGGTTTACGTCCACTACAATCTTAGATTGTGGGTGAGACAACTTGAGAGAACCCCTGATATGGAGGCCATCTCTTTAGATGCGATTGACACCATTGCTGAATGGAGAGTTGAGGCTGAGAGGCCTGTCATGGAGTCAGCCCCTGATTGGATAGAGCAAGAGGTAGTGGAGGGGGAGGACGAGGAGGAGTAGCAGCAAGAGGAGGAGGAGGAGCAGGAGGAGGAGGTGACACCACCTACCACTACTACCGGTAGAGGATGTAGTCTGCCTCCTTTAGCTCCTAGTGCTTCAGGTTCCTGTTCTGGTGCTTCAGTTTCTACTTCTAGAGCACGACAGAGCACTGATTTTTTGAATTCATTAAATATTTTTTTTAAATATTTAATTTATTAATTTATGACCCTTGTACAAGTTGGAGGCCCAGCCGCTCAATGACATGGTTTACGTCTACTACAATCTTAGATTGTGGGTGAGACAACTTGAGAAGACACCTGATATGGAGGCCATCTCTTTAGATGCGATTGACACCACTGCTGAATGGAGGGTTGAGGCTGAGAGGCCTGTCATGGAGTCAGCCCCTGATTGGATAGAGTAGGAGGTAGTGGAGGGGGAGGACGAGGAGGAGGACGAGGAGGAGGAGGAGCAGCAGCAGCAGTAGGAGGAACAGGAGGAGGAGGTGACACCACCTACCACTACTACTGGTAGAGGACGTGGTCTGCCTCCTTTAGCTCCTAGTGCTTCAGGTTCCCGTTCTGGTGCTTCAGTTTAACTTTCTATTTCTAGAGCACGACAGAGCCCATTGCTAGTCCCGCCAACTTCTTCATCTAGAGAGAAAGACAAAGCTGTTGTATTTTCTCGCAAGAGGGGCAGAGGAAATCAATAGTATAGGACCATAGGTTATATGGTGCATTGACATTCCTTTGTATATGACATTATGACTCATGATATGAGATACATTATTATATTTTTTGTTGATATTTTGAGGCTGAGTTGACTCTTGAGACTTAGGACTTAGTATTCAGGACAGGATTCAGTTTTATGTGTGATGTAGCACTAGACATGATATTACACAACTTATATATTAGTTTTTTTTCATATTTATGTGTCAATGCATTTATTTTATGCTGTAGATGCTTTAGATATTAAAAAAAGTGAAAAAATGAATATTTTTGTATGTGCCGATTTTTTCCCGATTTTTACTGATGTTTTCTCGATTTTTACGATTTTTTCCAATTTTTTCCCCTCGCCGATTTAATCCCAATCGCGATGTTTGCAACCTTGCTTAAAAGTGACCACCAAAGTTTACAGTATTTATTCACCCATAGAGACTTAAATGCCAGACAAGACGATGGAGTGAATTCTTAAGTGAATATGATTTTGTGATTTCATATATAAAATGGAAGGAGAATGTAGTAGCAGATGCTTTAAGTAGAAGACCTTGAATATTTTCCCTCGTATCTATCAAGGTGGACTTAAGAGATCAAGTACTTGAACATCTCGTAAGAGATAGTTGGTACTTAAAAGTAAGGTCGGGGCTTGATAGCAACCATTCAAAGGAACCTATGTTCGAAGGATATGATCTGGAAGAAGACATAATTTTACGATTTCATGGAAGGATATATATACCAGATAGTGGAGATCTCCGGAACACCATCCTGAAAGAAGTCCACAGGGCAGTGTATTGTGCATATCCTGGTGTAAAGAAAATGTATGTTGACACTAAGAGACTCTTCTTCTGGACAGGCATGAAAAACGACACTGTCTAATTTGTTGCTAAGTGTCTTGAATGTCAGCAGGTAAAAGCTGATCATTGTCACCCAACAGGTCTCCTACAACCTCATGACATTTCTATGACCAAGTAGGAAATAATTTCTATGGATTTTATCATTGGGTTGCCCCTTACACAACAAAAGCATAATGCCATTTTGGTTGTGGTAGATAAATTAACAAAAAGCGCCCATTTCATCCTTGTAAGAGATACTTACGAAGTCGCTGATGTAGCTCGGGTATTCATAAATGAAATTATTAGATTTCATGGAGTACCTAAGAAAATCATATCAGATAGAGATTCTCGATTCACGTCGAGATTCTAGACTTGTATGTAATCAGCCTTAGGGACTCAGTTAAATTTGAGTATAGCTTATCATCTTGAGATTGACGGGCAAACAAAAAGGGTAAATCAAGTACTAGAAGATATGCTAAGGATGTATGTTGTGGACTAACAATCTCACTGGGAAAAGTACTTACCCTTAGTGGAATTTGCATACAACAATAGTTATCACAGTTCAATTGGGATGCCACCATTTGAAGCATTATATGAGAGAACTTGCAGAACACTGTTGAGTTGGGACAGGTTAGAAGACAGGGTAATAGTCGGGCCAGAATTGATTCAAGAGATGGAGGAACAGGTAAAGCTAATTAGGCAACGATTGAAAGAGGCACATGATAGACAGAAAAGTTATGCTGATGCTCACAGGACAGATAGAAACTATGTAGTAGAAGATCAGGTTTTCATCTGCATCAGGCCAAATAAGAGCACCATTCGGTTTGGGAAGAGGACAAAATTATCACCCCGATTTATTGGGCCGTTCGAATTCCTGGAAAAAATTAGACTGGTCGCCTATCGTCTTGCACTGCCACCCCACTTGCACAAAATTCTTAATGTATTTCATGTATCTACCTTACGACACTATATTGCTGACAAATCTCATAATCTTCAATGGAAGGAACTACAGGTATCGGACGAGGGAACCATTACGATTGAACCATTACGTATTTTGGAACGTAGGGTTCAACAGCTCAGGAACTAAGTCACCTGATACAGGGATACGGAGATTCGAGAATCGGATTCGGGTACAGTGACCCTCGGAACAAGACACTTCTGGGATTCGATATATATATATATATATATATTAATATATTAAAAATTAGATATTTTTTACACAAATTCATACAAATTCATTGATTCAAACATAGATTTAAGATCTTAGATACTCATACATGATACATTGATACATTGATACATGAATAAGAGATACTAAAATGTTGTTTAAACCTTGTCAGTAATAAAAATAACCTATGAAAACTGAAGTATAATTTGAATATGATGAGAATATGGAATCAAGTTTTAACATGTCAAATGCAACAACGAATATCTCACTAGTAGTTGTCAAGGGAGATGTCATTGATGCGGAGTTTGTTCTAACTTCTAAGCATGTTGTCATAGCTTTCAAAATTCAGACAGCCTTAGCAGAAACTTTCAGGTTCAACTTATGATCATAGTATGCATGTCTATAGGAATGTGTAATAGAAAATGGTCAATGTGGGTGACACACAGAATGGATATCTCTTAAAAATGCCAGCAACCTCTTGTTATAACTATGATTCAGAACTGACTAGTGGTGACACATGAATAGGAGATCATAATTGTTCTTCAGTAGTTACAGTTAAAGAGCATATTATGCCTAAAAATGGAATCTTTTGGCATTGAATGCAATATGAAACATTTGCAACATAACTAAGACATATCTGAAATACATTATTTCTTACAGGGGCACGGTTCTTGTAAGACCTGAATACTTCAAGCATAATGGCAACTTGTCTTTATGTTTCCAATTTTATTTGTGTGTATATAATTGTTTAAACAATTGGGCTGCACATTGAATATGAGCTACCTTCAATGTAATGCATGTATATATGTATATATTATCAAAAGTAGAATTGACTGGTGCTTAGAACTATTATATTAAGAACAATGGAAGTATCCCTCCTATTAAGTATTCTACATATATAATCATTGCTTCTATTTTGCAGTTGTTCTTCATGGTTTTACATGATGTATATTTCTTGCAGAACCCTACGATAGCCATTAGTATCTCTTTTAGTATCAAGAATGAGCAAAATCGGGGTTTTATAAAATAGAAATCTCCGTTAATTTTTTGACAAAGATATCCCGCCGTATTTGCATGGGTCAGTATCTTGCTGTGGTACGGCTGCATCTGTACTCAGACAGACACTACTACATCTCTCGTATCGTGACGAATTCAAACAATCGTATCGTAACTGGCTACCTTGATTCGGATTCAGAGTCTCTGGGACAACCGGTTTCTTAGCTCAGGAACCGACTGATAGACCAAGTTAAAGTCCAGTGGGACAAATATAGTCCTGGGTTGGTGACTTGGGAAGATATTGAGACCATATGCCAAAAATACCCTAACTTATGCTAAATTTTGAGAAACTGGAAACCTTATATGTATATGATTACTCTAATTTGATACTTGAAACCCTACTTTGAAATATCACGTAAGGATGAGTTTTACTTTGCTGGTACATGGATACCCATAAAGATATGATGTTACTTAACTCTAGTGATACAGGATATATGCTATTTGCTTAACTTTACTAGTGCATGGATACCAATATGCAATATTTCATTTAAATTAACATTGCAGGAATATGAAATCTAGATCGTAAATTATGTTATGAATAACGCTATCTATCAATTCATTTCAATTCTGCATCTCAATATGATTGAAGGAATAGAAATCCAAGAGTAACTACATTTTAAATATGAAATAACACATGTTAGTAGTATAAATCGAAATGTATTAAATACATTGTATCATAGATGGCAACATGTATGAACTATACATGAGCTATTATCTAGCGAGAAATTGTATTGAATATATGGATGCATATGTTGTAATGTGTGTACGAGTGTTTACATTGCAGATTGTGTACAAGTGTTTACCTTGCGGAACACATCGTTACCGAATCAATCACGTAATGACAGAATTCCAAGAACAGTTGAGACTCCAGGAGATTCCATGATAGGGCGTTGGCCATTGTCCTACTAGGAGGGGTGGAGATGTTGCCCACCGTTTATCCTCCAAAACCTGGAGTCATGGGAGGGTTGTGCGAGTCATGCTCCCCTAGATGTGTGATGATGACTGCAGGATGCCTACTGGTAAATCAGGTCGACGTAATCGACACTGACACCCTTAAGGTCTATGAATGGTTGGATCAGTAAAACTGATGCCATAGCATATTCCTGTAGGTGATGGATAGGATGGGAGCAGAAGAGATTAGAAAGGATAGGATGATTCTAGAATAGCTTGGAGACTCGGTTGAGATGGAAAGTAACAATTACATTACAAATACATACATATTCAAACAGAAAGTCAATCTTAAAGTACAAGCCTTATACAATCACCCTAATCTCTAAATGCAATTATTGATATGATTATATAAAACTCTAACTTCAGGACAAAGTTTTCCGAAGGGAGGAAGTATGTAATGATCCATTCCAAGTTATAAACAAAATAATATTAGCATGCATACGACGTATGCATATGATAGCTACACATGCATATATTGCATACACCGCACTAGTATACATACCTGCTAGTATTGAGAATATCTAAGTTAGGGTAACGAATTGAATATCACAATGCATTTTATCTCACCGAGATATAATGAAATATCAAGCTAAATACTTAACACGTATACCGCTCTTATATGCGTATGCGTGGTAGAGCATTATTCAAGAAAAAACAAAATATAATTTAGTACAAATTATATGTGAGTGAACAAATAAAATAATAATATAATTTGATTAAAATTATAAAGTTAATTTAATTAAGTTAAAAACAAAAATAATAAAATTAATCTTAAAATAATTAATTAAAGTCAATATCTACATAAATGACAATAATATCTCCATAAATGACTTAGTCAATATCTACATAAATGACTATAATATCTACAAAAATGCCTATAATATCTACATAAATGAGAGGAGGTGGAGAAAAGTTATATAAGGAGTGGAATATGAAGGAGAGGGGGAGGCTTTTTCTTTGCTAATTCTGCACTATTGTCTAAGGAAATAGTGAGGGGTATGAATTGTTCTGAAGGGAAGACTCACTATTCTTGGAATTCTGGGCACGGGGGTAGAAGAGGTATGTTCTGGGTCTAGGATTGTTTCCTAGATTGGCTGGGAGGAAAATATTGTTTCGGTAACCTGTCTGCTGCATCCACGTGGAGAACCACAACCCAGTAAATCATCAGTTTCATTGCAGGTATTTTTTCTATGCATAAAATAGTTACTTATGTAAGTTTAAATTTACTGTTGGTCTCCATTTATTTGAATTTATGCTTAAATCTATGTATAGGAAAAGTTTAGAATAAAAATGATGGTTTTGGGGCTTTACACCTCAAGTTTGTGGCCCTAAAGTTTGACAAATCCAAACTTTAGGGCCACAAGAGATTGACTACCATTGTCACCTCAACGCCCTTTCTTCAAGTGTTTAGTGGTATTCAACCGCAAGGGAGGCTTCCTAAAAGGGTCACCTCAAGGATATTCAATAAGAATGGCTCAAGGTGATGGATTAAGTCTTATGATTTTGGTTATAGTACCAACAAAACCCAGATGGCCATTATAATCTTTTCCAAAGTTTAGGCACTCTATCCCTAGACCAATTAAATGAATTATAGGGCTGTTAAAGTTAAGGTTTTGCAGATTTTCAATGATAGGACATATGATGTCATATAACAGCCAAAAGAAAAATCCTTTCAATGAGGAATCAACAAAGGGACCAGACTTTCATTTAGATATTAAGGATCTATGGTTTTCGGAGGAGTTTCTATGCCTGAAACATGTATAAAATAGCAAAAGGATGATGGTGACAGTCCTAAAAATACGGTTTAACATGGAAAAAGTGCTTGTTTTTGCTTTTAGATAATTATTTAGTGTAATTCCTATTTAAAGAGCAATGACACATCAAAGAAAATTATTTTTTAGCAATATTTCATATGAACCCCCGCCATAACCCTAAATATATAAGAATTAAGAGAGAAGGAGAATTTATTAAAGAATAGGGTTTGATCAACAACACATTGATCAATCCCTTGTTCTAAATGGGCAAATGGAGTTTTCTAGGGAAAAACCAATGAGAATGACTTTGTTGTAATATCCCAAACATGATAATTCACTGATTTTGCAGAAATTTAACTCAACCAAAAATTTCACCATGTAATTACTATTTGATTAACAAAATATTGACATGTAATATATAACAAGTAGAGTGCATGAAATTCAATAACACAGAGCAAAAATAATCTCAGTTTTCATTATAATAAATAACTGAAAGAGTGTACATGATGATATAGCTGAAATTGCTGAGATAGACAATCTGGACTCCAAAACTGATATGCTCTGATGCTGAAACCGACTCTCCCAAAACTAAACTGGAATCAATCACTGCACCTGTGAATTCTAGCTGAATCCACTAAGGAGATGAGGTGGGTTTTCGTCCACTCTCACCAAGATCACTTGAGCATTTCCGTCTTGGGGTTACTGCTGAAGTAGAGAATCGAGTTCTCAAACCTCTCCACAAGAAGAAATCACAAATCCAAGATGTCCTCCAATTGCCTCCTCTTCTTTTATAAATCTGATGGACCCTTTTAGAACTTCCTATTTTATTATTATTTTAATCATGGAGCACTTTTTGCTCTTTTATTTCAATTTACATATTCAATATAATGTAGAAAAAGGGTAAATTGGCCACCATGCCTCCTCAAGTGATTGAAAACCACTTCTAACCATCCCATCTTGTAGATCTTCTCGTTCCGGTTCCAACGAGCTATTACACTAAGGTGTTTTGCCAAGTATTCCTCCTGAAATACCACCTTAAGCGTAATCAATTGAGTCAGACCCATTAATAACTCAGTTTTTTTTTTTTTAAGTTGTCAGAATGCAACAGAATGGCAGGAAAACTGTGGGATGATGGAATATACCAAGCGAATGCCATCGAACCTCATAAAAACTCCTTAAAACCCCCCCAAAAGCCCCTGGGCCCATTGAGGACGCCAACCTGCACCTGTGACCTGTCTGCCACCAACTTTGAAAGTCCATCCTAACCATGCTATAAAGAACGCCAAAAAAAGGAACATTACAAATCCTCCTGCCCCAAGATTGCTTGCCCTCAAGCAATTCATATCCGTTGATCAATCTAGCAGTCTCGTGCAACTGAGAATCAATACCTGGATCCCATACAAACCATTGGGTGATACCATACCTTCGTGCCACCCAACCAAGAACGGATCCCTCAATGCTCGGATCCCAGACTAAATTCTGACTCGACCTGCTACCAGTAGATCCACCTGGATCCCAATGCCACCATGGCCAATCATCGCCTAAGTCCCATGGCTTTGACTGTGCTGTCTCCTGCAATAGCTGCTGCTCCATCAAGCGAATAACAACTCATCACCTCTCTCCAATCCAACCTCTGGCACAGGCCAGGGTCAGCCCCACTTTGCTGATGCTGGTCTAGTGCTACTAAAATATTGATGAACTGTCAGTCCACATCCCACCGCACACTGAAACATGCAGTAACCCTCTCATCTAAGGGCCCTAGCTATACCGTGCCCTTGACTAAGAATGATACTCCATCAATAGGATACCAACTCATGATCTCCCGCCAATCTATCCCGAATGTGTAGGCACCTGTATATGGAACAAGTCCCCTAAGCTGCACTATGCCTATCTCACAATCAACAATATCCATCGAGAAAATCTTGCCTCTCTCCCTATAACGGGTACACGTGACCATTTTGTACTGCACACCCTACCTATGTACTCCTGGAGAGGGCTACTTCCTGAAAGTACTACAGCCTTGCTAGCTTCTTGTGCATCTATCTTCACCTCATTAGTGGGTTGGCCCAAAGATGGATGCACCACTATCTCCAAAAAATATTCTCTTATCTTACTGGAAACTCTCCTGTCCTGTCATGTCCGGTCCCAATGCCTCTTGATGACCCATGTCTGCAAATACTGCCTCCCTGGTGGTTGTCTGTACATTTGCCTGCTCCTCATCAATCGCTGGCCTCAAGGATGTTTGCTCATCCTCCTCTATCATGGGCTCAACATGAGCCACCAATTGACTCTCCAAAGACGTCCCATCATGTATGTGTTGCTCATGCTCCTCAGAGGCGTCCATGGACTCAACTATAGAAGGACCCTCATCTTGAAAGTCAGAAGGAATCTCCTCCTGATCTCTTCCTGTAGTATCCTTAGTGTCACCCATGCACGAGTGGTTAGGTCCCCAAGTTCCCTTGCAAATGATGCAAAGATCCTTCCTCCTCAACTCATTCTTGCTGCATGGTTGGTCACCACTGTTGAAAAGTGTAACTAGGATCAGTCTTCATATTGACTTTGTAATTATGTATTTATGTAAATAAGAAGACAAAGATAATAAAATGTATTTTTGTTGTACTTGCTTCATGTGTTTCATGAGCAAGATTCTATTATATGTCAATAGACTTCTTCTTGATGTCTATTATGGTTATCTTTTGGTCATAAATATAATCAAGTGTCATGCATATGAAGTAGCTAGAGAATGCTCCAAGACCTTGCTATAAAACTGTGGAAGAATGGCTTAAAGACAACCCACATTCAACGCTGGAAGATAATCTTATTGATTCTATAATGGAGTCGGTCTATAATCAGTGATGAAGTCGGCTTAAATACAGTGGTGAAGTTGGCCTACAATATTGTTGTAGGGTTGGCCTAAAAGCAGAATCAGAGCACTATATATTGAAGAGTCTGCGGATCATTATGTCACCAAGGTTTTGTGGACTGCTCTGAAATAACATTGCGGATTGCTCTGAAATAACAGTGCTAATTGCTCTGAAATAACAGTGCGGATAAGCAAGGACATACAGGCTTATCTATGATAGAAACAACGTGACAAAGTTTGGAGTAAATACGTATTGAACCAGTGGGTACGAATCTGTCTTGTGAAGCATCCTGAAGCAATAGATGCGGATTAATATAAGGAGCTGTGGTCTAGTCTGGGATTAAGTGCGGAAGTCCAAGGATAGGAGAATAGTGCGGATTGAGGTGAGGATATCACAACGTGGTAAGGTCTATAATATATAAGAAAAGTCAAGGCTACATTGATGTTTGTATATCCGAAGTTAAGACAATAGTAATATCATATACCGTGATATGTATTGCGAAGTTAATAGCTTGAAGTTTAATGTATTGCATATTGAAAATAGAAAGTGAGAGAATAGAGGGAAGGTAAATCTGAGATTTACCTTCCTATCTTCAGTGCTCAAAAGTCAGTAATATATCTCAAGTGAATATCAAGGAAGAAGGAGTGATTTGATAAACGAAGAATCAAGACACATAAAATTAGAGATCGAGTTCTCTTATGTTGGTTCAGATCAGTGAAAGTTGGTGCAAAAATGAATTATCGATGTTGGAGGCAGATAAAGAAGAAGTGACAAGGTCTTGGAAGCATTCATAGGTCAAGGGTTTGAGCCTTGGTCATGGTACTTGTCATTTGAAGATCTATAAGAAGAATTCCTTACGGGTTTTCCTCTCGAAGAGGAAGAGGTTTTGCCTTGGCTTGAAGAGTCTAACTTTGTGTCTTTTGTATTTTGATAATTGACTTGATGAGAGAAGACATAATTAACTCAAGTAAGCTCACAAGTAATTATCAAGAAGAGAATTTGAATTAATCACCGACCCTCTAAATTCTCAACTCCTCTTGTGTCAATTGCCTTTTGAACAACCTTATGTTTTGCTCAAGCAACCTTTCGGCTAGCTCATAAGCAACAGGTGAAATCGACTGTTCCTTCCTTCAAATGGCCAACAATTTAGATTGCATCTTCTTGCAAATGGCATCACGGTCTCCCATAACTGAAGACAAAATGGACAACATGTTTGTTTTGATCATGTTAGGATGATGTTTCTTAATGCTAAAGAAGTGTCAGAACATCTGATGGATCAAGTCATCACACCCCAGGTCATCCATGATTTCATATGTTCTAACCATGGCCATGATTTCTAGAACCTCAAGCTTCTTCCCAAAGGTAGAGCCTACACCACTGTCCAAGTCTTGAAAAGTCTTTACTATCAGTTTCAAAACTCTCCTCATAACATCATCATTGTAAGGAGGTATATGTGCGGGCAATTTCATGATGTTACTGAGACAAGATGCAACTGGAAGCGTGACCCCTTCATAAGGGTACTCCAAAAATTTGGGCTGCATTAAAGCTAGTATGGCGGGTTTCAAAGCCCACATCAACTCCTTCCCCTCTTAACTGACCCACCTTGGAAAGGAGTGAGTCTAGTTCGTCCAGCTTGAAAAGGACTTTCACTGTAACCTTCGTGTGTTTCAAATTTGTACCAAGTGCAAAGATTTTGTGTCGTATTCCCAACCCCTTTTGCAAATCCCTTAGCTGCTCTTGCTGAAGAATGGAATGGACCCCCTTTGAGAAGGGTCTTCTCTTCTGCCTAGGTTTCCGGTGTACATCAAAGTCTATTGAGGTGTTATTATGTTGGTTTATGCGGTGTTTCAAATACTCCATTGTTCAGCAACAAAGATAAAATACTTGTAATTGTACATGGCACTGAAATCAAACAACTCTCAATATAGTCATACCCAGCTTGGTTTATCTCAATATTTTTGAGTTATATGTTCAGGTTCAATGTGATATTCTTACAAGCAGCTTATATAAGAGTGTTAAGGGTGAATTTCTGAGTTTTACCCCCAAATAATATACAGAATAAACTTAAATGTTGGATAAAACTTCAATATAACATGAATTTTGTAATAGTCATCAAATAACAAGACTCATACCTACTTGCATGAATGGTTCCAGCCAACAATGAGAGATAAATTGAGAAATATCGGAGAGTAGATAAGAGGTGTACGACGTTATATGGAAGCCACTCTTCAGAATATTAGTAAACCAACACCTTTCAGTAGAGACATTTCACCAGAATTGATAAGAAGGTACAATTTCTTTTCCGGCAGAGATCACCCAAAATTAATAGCACATGGCCTCGATGGCCCACCCAACTCCTGTGCAGTATTTTCTTTAGCAATGAAAATGTCAACTCCTCTGCAACCTGCGATATCTAAATACAATCATCAAAATACACCAATGCTCTTTCCAAGCTCTGACAACACAACGTACATGCTCCCATAATTGTGCACAACGATTTTAATGTAGGTGACGATACATATCATCTTACCTCAATTGATTTCTGTGCCTGCAACGCCCCCTTTAAACTGTATGGCGACTTCCTCACCTGATTCTCACCTCATGCGCGGGTTGCCAATGGATCTAAGTGTGTTCTCATAGGTCCAGGTAATATATTAATCATTCATTGCAGGTTAATAAAATCACATTCTAGCGACCACGACTCTGTCTGAGAATACTGTCGGTGGGCCTGGGATTAATGTCAACCACGATTCTGCCAAACAACTTGCAATAGTGGCTCGATCTTCTGTGACTATATTGCTGGCCTGTTTGTCATGTTATATGCGGATTGGTCCTGCGTGACCTTTCTTCCAGACAACGACTCTGCAACCTGACACTTGGATAGAGAGATTCAAGCACCTTTGATGCTCAGGAAAAACGATGACTCCACTCTTTGTTCAATGGAAAATTTCACCCAATTGCAATTGCATTATCACGATGTGCTACAAGTGACTGTTATTTCGACTCAAGACTGTTATTGCAATGGCAACACACCCTTCTACTCATCCTTAGTAGTGAAGGAACTCGTCCAATGATGAATTCGGGCCCTGCAATTTTACAGTGTTGGAGTTAAAATTCAACTTCTATGAATGTATAATTGCCTTAATGTCAGTTCGCTCTCTTTATCAAATTTATCTCTCTGCCTTGGAGATTAACGCCAAATCTCTGCAAATACAAGTAATGGTGCCAACAGTTTCCTGTCACAACTTATGATCGAAACTTCAAAAATAAACAAGAAGAAATTCCCCTGGAACAGACTTGTCAATATAGTGGGAATACTGATGTTTGGAACCCCTATCACCACTGAACTTGATTTATGAGAGTCTGGAAATTATGTACTAGAAAACCCTCGCGAAACAGATGTGGCTTCCTTAGAAACACAATCACGATTTCAAATTTCACATCCTTCTTCAAAGGGTTCAAGCTCTGGAACTTTAACAGGGGAGAATTTATCTGTCTGAGAAAGTTAACCATGACGTCCACAAATTCAGTCACAGATTCTTCATGGGCTCGGTTTTGAAATTGCGGCTTGAAGGGTGGCAGACCATGCTCAGGAATTGGGTCTTGAACCCTGCAAAAAGTGCCTCAGAATTATGAAGAGTTTTCTTCGAGTCTCGCGCAACAGATTTTCCCCAGCATCAGCATTTGCGCTCACAAATTTCCTGACCTCTTCGAAGATTGAAACAAGTCGGCCTCCAAATTCCCTCTCAACAATTGGGTCTTCGAAGATGAATAGGTGTCAAAAAATGTGGTTCCAAAAATTTGGCTCTTTTTTTTAAAATCGGCCCTTATGAAACGTAGGGATCCGTCCCTCTAGTGTTTCGCTTTATAAAATTAATTCTTGGCCGCTTCAAAAATAATATGACATGACCTTTAACACATAATAATTGGCCCCCTTTTCTTAAAAATAATTGCCATGCCAAAACATTAGGCTCAATAACATTATTTGGCTTCTCTGTACAATTTTAACTTTGCCAAATTTTTTACCCTAGGCCCTTCAAATAAATAATTCCAAGCAATGAGCTAATTTGGCCAAAATAATTTCTTCGGCGACTTGATAATTTTGGCCTTCCCATTAATTGAACAATTCAATCTCCAAATATGATAGGTTTGGCCACAATAAGCACCTAGCTTGTAACCAAAATAACCCTCGAGCTTAGCCTTTTGAAGTCCTGCTCAAAATTGGTTTGCGATAATAACCCTCAGGCTGGCAGGAACACCATCTCTGATACCACTGTAATATCCCAAATGGGATAATTGATTGATTTTGCAGAAATTTAACTCAACCAAAAATTTCACCATAAAATTACTATTCAATTAACAAAAGATTGCCATGTAAAATATAACAAGTAGAGTGCATGCAATTCAATAACACAATGAGTAGAAATAATCTCAACTTTCATTATAATAAATAACAGAAAGAGTGTACATGAGGATATCGCGAAATAGTTGAGATAGACAATCTGGTCTCCAAAACTGATTTTCTCTGAAGCTGAAACCGACTCTCCCAAAATTGAACTGGAATCAATCACTGCACCTATGAATTCCGGCTGAATCCACCAAGGAGATGAGGTGGGTTTTTGTCCACTCTCACCACGATCACTTGAGGGTTTCCGTCTTGGGGCTACTGCTGAAGTAGAGAACCGAGTTCTCAAACCTCTCCACAAGAAGAAATCACAGATCCAAAATGTCCTCTAATGGCCTCCTCCTACTCTTTTATAAATTTGATGGACCCCTCTAGAACCTCATATTTTATTATTATTTTAATCACGGAGTACCTTTCCCTCATTTAGTTCAATTAAACTTTTTATTTTTAATGTGGGAAAAGGGTAAACTGGCCACCATACCTCCTCAGTTCACTGAAAATCACTTCTAACCATCCCATCCTGTAGATCTTCTCGTTCTAGTTCCAACGAGCTATTACACTAAGGTGTTCTGCCAAGTATTCCTCCCGAAATGCCACCTTAAGCATAATTAATTGAGTTAGACCCATTAATAACTTTTTTTTTTAAAGTTGTCAAAATGCAACGAAACGAAAGGCAAACTGTGCAGATGATAGAATATATTAAGCGAATGCCATCAGACCTCGTAAAATCAACTCAAAACCCCTCCAAAAGCCCCTGGGCCTGCTGAGGACGCCATCCTACACCTGTGACTTGTCTGTCCCCAACTTTGAAAGTCCATCCTAACCATGCTATAAGGAACACCAAAAATAGGAACATTACATTCGTTGAAGAGGGTGAGATGACTAGGGCATCCACATATAAACCCTAGTTGTTTCCTTGTGAGGGTAGATTTTAAATTTAATAGATGCACGCTTGGAGTTTTGTTAAAGGATTCAAATAAAGCAATTTTACACATCATAAAGGAGCAAAATTTTTAGATAAATTGAACAATTTTAATCATGGCACATGTAGAAACCCAACTTCATAAATATGACATGCAAAATATAGAAAATATGAATTAAACTCACAAAATTCTTTCAAGAATAACTTCAATCAATCCCATGAAATCATCTTCAAACAAAATTTCATCTCCAATTCTTGACTCAACGACAAGATTTCCTCAGATTTGTCATTTCTCTTTCCTAAGATTCGTCCTTCTTCCTTTGCTCAGATTTGTCCTTTCTTCTTTGTTTAGATGGTCTGAATTTCTCTTGTACAAATGATCATCGAACTGCAGGTCGAAGTCTCTATTTATACTTGCCTAGGAGGTCAAATGGGTGTCTCCATGCGGGCAGGATGATCTGACTTCTAGGAGGACTGACTTTACAATTTGGAGGCAAATAACTTAATTTTAAAAATTCAAAATTTATCTTTTGAAGCTGACTAGAAGAACATGTCTCATGTTAAAATTTGGATACCAGTGGACAAGTGGTTCCCTAAGGCTTTTATCTTTGGCCTAGGGAAAAGTGTCCAAATTTATTTGTACTTTTCTCCTAAAGTGACTTTATAAGTGTTAAAGTTAATCTAATTTTAAAGTGACTTTATAAGTGGTAAAGTTACATTCTAATTTTAAAGGAAGTTGTCTTTAGTGCGACTTTTTGAAGTTTTCTGTGCCGGAATCTGGTGAAAAAATTTGAGGTAAAATCTTGATTTCTGTTATTTAAACTGGTTTTTGGACTATATATATGGATTCAACACCCTAAAAAACTCCTAGGGAACTTCGATTATGCAAAGTTACCCGTAAATTTCTGTTTTCAATGAATTCCTACCGGATTTTAAAGAAATTAGACTAGAAAAATCCACCAGAAAAACCTTCAAAAAGTTGCACTAAAGATTACTCGATTTTAAAGTGAGTTTATTAAAGTCAATGAAAAATTAGAAAGTGAAAAAGTGACTATGGAAAAAAAAAGCTAAGTGGGTCTTTATTTAAGTGGGTGAGTTAAAAAATAGAAAGTGAGAATTAAATGCACATTTATTCTCATCCCTAGATCTAAATGAATCTCAACCATTAGATCTTAGGGTTACCCAAAAGGTCATTTAGGGTAAAAGGAGAGGAGAAGAAGAAAATATCAATTCAATCTTTCATGAGCTATTGAGAGAAGAGAAGAGAGAGCAAGGAGATTTTTCTGAGCAGGGAGAAGTTGAAGGAGGGCAACAAGGAGACATTGTAGCAAATCCGTACAGCAGAAGGTTGCACGCTTTTTGAGCCAACAAATCCATACAACATTTATTGACACGTTTTTCAAGGCAGATTTCGCACAACAGCAGTGGGCACGAATGTCGAGGACCGTACAACACAATTTTCGAGGGAAAGAATAGCAGTTGGCAGCACACATTCCAAGGTTGAGTTGGGAACGGATTTCAAGGTTGAAGGGATTGTTGTAAATTACGTACAGTCCATTCAATAGTACGACCATACTGTGAACTTCTGGGCATGGATTTCGAGGAGACCGTACAACATTTAATGCTGGTATCTATTGCTGTAAAATTTTTGTTTCGACTGTTTGTTGATTGGCACATTTTTCGAGGCAGAGTTCAAGCACAAAAATTGAGATAAGTCTGTATTTGTGGTTGTTGGAATTTTTACTGTGTATTTTAGTTTCTCTGTAAAAGCGTTTTTAGAAATAAAGAAGAGCTCTCAAACTGGTTTTCCCCAAGAGTTGGAGGGGGTTTTAACAGGGTCACATAGACCAAAAATCACTGTGTTATTTTCTATGTGGCTGTCATATTTTACTGTGTTTTTTTTTTTTGCATTTTTCAGTAGTTGTGAAATCTCCAAATTTGTGTTTTCAAAAATTTCTGTCATTTCCAGATTTTAGTAATTTTATCATGCTTGGATTTAAAATTATAAGCATGGACTGATAAGGAAAACTGATAACCGGAGTGGGGGTTGAAATTTCTACATCTCACATTAATCTTTTTGAGGGCTAACAATAAAATGACATGAAGAACATGTCTTGTGTTTCCATTATATATATTTCACGGGCTAAAATATTAAATATGAAGACTGGCCGTAGCTACACAATTCATCACTCCCTCTTAGTTAAGGAGACGTCTAGATGTTCTCATGTTGAGAAATTTCTCCAAGATAAGCTTATAAAAAATCATCAATATCAAGACCATCCAATTACCATAATTTGGTCAACTAATGTGACACATGGTAAATCAATAGCATCAACCAATTACCATAATCTAGTCAACAACTGTGACACATGGTAAATCAACAACATCATCCAATTACCATAATTCCGGTTGGTACCTCTGACCTATGGTGTATCTTCACCATAATCGGAAGTGTTCTAGTCTCAAAACTTTGTGGAGAGGCTAAAACACATGAGTTCTCCATAACTCAAAAATCATTTCTAGAAATTCCACCTTACATTATTAGCCTATTTTTAATTATTTCTTAAATTTAAACTTAGGAAAAGGGGTTAATTAATCAAAATTAATTGAGATAAGGTGAGAATCATCTAGAAACCCACATAGATAGACTCCATTATGATCTTAGCCCTTGATTAAGTTTTAATCTTCGCTGTTGGAGGTCCATCAAAAGCTTATAAGAAGAAGTCGATGAGTAGATGGATAACACACTTGTGAGAAACACAAAGAGTTTGATTTCCTTGGAGAGTTCGATTTTCTAGAGAGCCAATAGTGTTGCAAGAGTTAGAGCTTCAGTAGGGAAGCAGAGATAGAGAGGGGTAGAAACAATGATCCGGGGGAAGTTTTCCAGATCTAGAGCGACAACAACAAGAGGGCGAGTTATTCCCAGTGAAGCAACGCAGAGGACTGCAGAGTCTACTTCATAGGGCAATTTGATTTAGCTGGGGGAAAAATCGATTTAGCTTCCAGAGGCCTGGAAAGTCTTCCAGAAGGTAGGAGAACCATTTTCCTCAGTACAGGCAGAACGACTTGATCAGAGGCAGTTTCGGGCTAGACGTCCAAGGGTCTGCACAAGCACTGCGTAGAAGCTAGCGTGAGGGGTCCAGGAGGATGATTTTCTGAAGTGAATTTGTGCCGGGGTTGCTTGGGGAGGAAGGGAAATTCCCTTAGATAATTTTGGCTAGTTTTTCTTGTTGTTTGGATTTCCATTTGGGCATCCATAGATTGTACTTAGAATTCCACTGTTGCATAATAATAAAAACCCTCAGTTGCTGCACTGGTTTTCATGCATTGGGTTTTCTGGGGACATTTGTCCAAAAATAACTGTGTTAATTTTTATGTCCGTGTGCTAGTATTTCCTCAGTTTTTAGCGCTATTTTCTTCTGCAGTTTATTTGTGAAGGTTGCAGTGTGAGTTATATGGTATTTGCTGTAGCAGATAATTTGTTAAATTAATTAATAGTTAGAAAAATAATTTCTAGTTGCTGCAATATGATTTTAGTATTGAAATTTTGCATGGTATCAGAGCGTGATTGATCAGCTGGGAAGCTCAGAAGTGGAAGAAGAAAATTTCGTTGTTCAGAGGGACCAATAGGCCGAAATTTTTTGGTTCTGCGCAGTGCCTAGCCAGGCAGTACAAATTGCTGGGAAAGGGTTCAATTTTTAGTTGCAGGGTGGTAGAAAATTTGATTTTCCCAAAATAGTGATTCCAACAGGCAGAGGGAGCAACAACAACTTAGATTTTTGTTGAGTAGATTCCTTGGTTGGGCACAAAGGGTTTTGCAGCAGTTTGCGGTAGCAGAATCGACGCTGGGTGGAAGAGAAAAGCACTCACAGAGGGAAAATTTCTCTTAGGGGATCTTGAGTTTTTGAGATCTATTTTTTCTAGTTGTAGTTTGGCAACAATTGGGAGCAAATCTTCTCACTCTAGAAGGGAGTGTGAGTAACAGATCCAATAACCAAGCAAAGGGAAAGAGGGAGCTTTTCGACTAGATTCGAGATGGCCACAACTGGGCTTAGAGATCAAGACAAATTGGACAATGCCTCCAACTGTGTGATTTGGAAGGCCAAAATGTCCCTTCTCCTTGATGAGCATGGTTTGAAGACCTATGCAGAGAACGTGGTAGCAGTACCCCAGGATGCCGATCAGTAGAAGGAGTACAAGAAGGAAATGGCGAAGGCGAAGAGGATTATTTTGGATGGTGTCCAAGATCATCTAGTCTAACACGTGGCAGACAATGGTACGACCAAGGAGATGTGGGATGCTCTCTCTGAGCTATTTCAAAGTTCTTTTGTGTAGCGGAAGATGTTTCTCCAGGAGAAACTGAGGAGCATAAGGATGCAGAAGGGCGAGAGCATAGATGGCTTCCTCACCAGGATTCAGGAAGTCCAAGATCAACTATCAACTATTGGGGAGGAGCCCCAACCCACAGAGCTTGTACGATTGGCACTGAACAATGTCTCAGATGACTGGCAAGTATAAGTCCAGAGTATCTTGGGTAGAGACACCTTGCCTAGGTGGGAGAGGATGTGGTTCGATCTACAACAAGATGAGTTGAGGCAGGCTCTAGTAAAGAGTACCATCAGTGGCAGTAGCAACAAGGGCATGAAGGGTAAGAAGGAAGAGGAAAATGTGGCCCTAACATCTAAGGGTCCCAGTCAAGGGCAAGGGGAAAGAAGAAGAAGAAGGACCTATCAAAGGTCAAATGTTTAAGATGTGGTGAGTTTGATCATTATAGTATGTAGTGTCCTCTCAGGAAGAAGGACAAGTCAAAGAAGTAGGACCAGACATCAACGTTAGCAGAGATTGATAAGTTGTCCTCCAAGCTGGAGGAAGAGTTTGCTATGTTTGTGTCCATACCTCCAGGAGAGAAGTGGGGCGATATGGAGTTGTAGTCCCATTGAGTTGCATACATGGACAAGGTCCATTGAGGAATCCACCTCATGGATCATCACCTGGCTACGGGGGCCCACAATGTTAAGTAGCAGGATGGATTAGTGTCAGTGATGCAGTCAGATTCCAGAGTGACAGTTGCAAACTATTAGCATTTAGGTGCTGAGGAGCACAGTGCAATGTTGGCAGCAGTGCAGAGTGGAAAAATGTAGATTCAACAACAATGCAAATTCTTCAGTGGATAGTGTAGTAGCTAGTAGCAGTCAGGACACGGGAGATAGATGCATCATACTGAACATAGTTGATTCAATATTTTGGATGCTTCTCAGTTGAAATTGCAACAGCAGATGAGAGGGAGTTGCAGTGCAGATGCAGAGTTGGCAACAATATGGCAGTGTCAGCAGCAACACGGATGTAACATCTGAGTTGCGCAGTAGTTGGTGGTAGTGGCCAGACATCAACAACATGACAAAAGGTGGTATTGGAACAGGGTGTTGTAGTAGCAATGATGCAACACTAGAGAGGACACCTTCCTTGCTAAGAGGGAGTGTTAGTTTTTGTTGCATCGGAAGTGTTCTACTCTCTAAACTTTGTGGAGAGGATAAAACGCATAAGCTCTCCATAACCCAAAAATCATTTTTGGAAATTCCATCTAGAAGTACCTCAATTAGATTATTAGCCTATTTTTAATTATTTCCTAAGTTTAAACTTAGGAAAAGGGGTTAATTTATCAGAATTAATTGAGATAAGGTGAGAATCATCTAGAAAATCACATGGATCGGCTCCGATACGATCTTAGCCCTTGATTAAGTTTTAATCTTGGTTGTTGAAGGTCCAACAATAAATTATAAATATAAGTCGATGGGTAGATGGAGAATACACTTGTGAGAACCACAAATAGTTTGATTTCCTCGGAGAGTTTGATTTTCCAGAGAGCTAACAGTGTTGGAAGAATTCGGACTTCAGTAGGGAAGCAGAGACAGGGAGGGGCAGAGATAGTGATCCAGAGGAAGTTTTCTAGATCCAGAGAGGCAACAACAAGAGGTCGAGTTTTTCCCAGTGAGGCAATGCAGAGGACTATGCAATTAGCTTCAGAGGGCAATTCGATTTAGCTGGGGGAAAAGTCGATTAAGCTTCCAGAGGCCTGGAAAGTCTTCCAGAAGGCAGGAGAATCATTTCCCTCAGTAGAGACAAGAAAAACGACTTGATCAGAGGCAGTTCTAGGCTAGACGTCCGAGGGTCTGCACAAGCACTACGTAGAAGCTAGTGTGAGGGTTCCTGGAGGACGAGTTTTTGAAGCTAAGTTGTGTCGAGGTTGCTTGGGGAGGAAGGGAAATTCCCTTAGATAATTTTGGCTAGTTTTTCTTGCTGTTTGGATTGCTAGTTAGGCATCCATAGATTGTACTCAGAGTCTCACTGCTGCATAATAATAAAAACTATCAGCTGCTGCACCGGTTTTGCCACATTGGGTTTTTCCGAGGATATTTGTCCGAAAAAAACTGTGTTAATTTTGATGTGTGTGTGCTAGTATTTTCTCAATTTCCAGTGCTATTTTCTTCTGCAATTTATTTGCGAAGATTGCAATGTGAATTATTTGGTATTTATCATAGCAGATAAATTGTTAAATTAATTAACAATTAGAAAAATAATTTCTAGTTGTTGCAATAGGATTTCAGTATTGAAATTTTCACTTTGAATCTCCAAAGGCCACTCTCTATCTGAGTAATTCAGGGCCTAATGCTAAATGAGCCTTATCCTCCAGGACCATTCTTCCTAATTCAGGTTAACATGCTTGACATAGGAAGAATGACTGTCCTCTACTGGACCATTCTCCCTAATTTAGGTCAATATACTTAACACAGGGAGAATGCTTGTCCTTGAAACTATCACATCAATACTCTGGACTATTCTCCCTAATTTTGGTCATACTTGACACATGGAGAATGACTATCTTGGATGCTGCAATTTCATCACTCCCTCTTGTTGAGAGAGACATGCTCAATCATTTTAAGCTTGTCCTTGATGTGTTCAAACTTCATCATGGAATACAGGGTTTGTCAGCAATTTGCTTGACTGAAGAATAGTACTGAAGTCATACTGCTTCCTTCTATACCATGTCTCGGTACTAGATCTCACTGTGCTTCGACCTGTCATCATGGTCGTCACCTGCAGGCTGCACCTGATCAAGACAATCTTGATCCTTGCAAGTAGCCTTTGAAGCCATACTGCTTCTCAACTTGTTAATCCAACTGCAATATACTTGGCCTTTGCAATACTGAGTGCGACAAATGTTTGCTTCCTGCTCATCTAAGAAATCATAACAAAGCCCAAATTGAAACAATATCTTGATGAATTTTTTTTGTCTTCTGCACTCTTTGCTCAATCTGAATTTGTGAATCCTTGCAACTATAATTTATTGATTGAGACATATCTCAAACCATAACTGACTGTGCCATAACTGTATCATGCTGGTACTTCAACGCATGTTGAGCCACATGCCTTAGCTCAACCATAGACTGATCAAATTCCTTTACTTGGAACCATCACTAAGGCTACTTTCCGGTTACCCTAACTGGGTGTTCTTTCTGAAACAACTTCTGCTTTGGAAATCTTTGCTGCTCCCTTTGCCATGCTTCTTTCTAGCATATCAACTAATGAACTCAAAGATCAACTCCTCCTGCAACTAAAACAAGGGTTCTCGTCTGCTCCTTCTGTAAGAAAATATTTTTGCCACAATTGCTCCCTCTGACACATGAGTCTTTCTGCTTTCATTAGATACAAATAATAATAACAAGATCAACCAAAATCCTAAGTTACCAGGATTTGGATACGGATCTGGATTCGCTAGTTTTTTGAAAATCCAGGATCTAGATACAACAAGGATATGTCAAGTACAAAAAAAATAAAATATAATAATATTTTTTAATTTAAAAAAACATTTTAGAATTCAAAAATCAAATACTCCCTGAAAGCATCAAACACTTTTAGAACTGAAACCATTAGATATATTATAAATATGAAGACAGAAACACTGAAATGATGCATCCTACCTCATACATATTAGAAAGTAAGAAAAAAGATAATATAATATAATAATTATATTAATTCAAACATGATTATAGTAATTTCTATATTAATTTCAAAATTTTCAAATTATTAAATATTATATATATAATTTTTATTTTTCCAAGGAAAAAATCGAAACTTTCTATTAAGCATAAAAAGTTTACAGAGTACATGCAAATGCATTCTATCTGTTTGTGCCTCACTGAGAAACACTGAAAACATATCCATACAACTGTTTCTATCCCAGCCAAAAAACTCAAAAGTACACAGAAATACCAGATCTCTGCCTGAAGCTTGCTCACGAGAGCAATCAGTCTATGCTTAGTCCCACCAATAATACTAGGGCTCCTTAGAAGAGGAAAACACCCCGCAGTGTAAACCAAAGCACATAAACGCCTGTCAGCGAGACCCGAGCTCCCTCTTATGAGGAAACGAGCTCAAACAGATCCCACTGCTGGCCAAAAACCATATTATAAGTCTGTCATATAGTTATGTTTAGTAAAGAAAATAAAACCAACAGTATGATGATAGATACAATGGACAGTGTAAAACTGCTATATATATTAACTCATCATTTAGATTAATATACTATAAAATTTAAATGAAAGCAATGAAATTTATAATTCAAGGATTAATATATGAACTTTTAAATAAAACTGAACTCATTGGTAAATGATTTTTATATTTTAAATTATTAACTCATCATTTATATTAATATACTATAAATGAAAGCAATGAAATTTAGAATTCAAGGATTAATATAAACTTTTAAATAAAACTTAACTCGTTGGTAAACGATTTTTCATAACTCATAACTTATATCCTATGTTGCCAGGAAACGTGGGTGCGGGGACGGGGACGGGGACGGCACTTTTTGAAACAGGGTGCGTGGGTTCGTCTGGGTATATATATATATATATATATACTGATGTCTAGAAACACAATATCACAACAAATATTGCAATTAGAATAATAGTAGTTGGACAACGAGCAAAAATGGCAAGCAAAGACTACTCAATACATAGAGAACGGGCAAAAAGATAAAGTGTCTAGATAACATTCAAGAGTACCCAATGTTTAGAATTTTAAACTACCTAAGAATAACATGACAAAGGACATGAAAATCAATATACTTATGTGAAAGTTAAGATTAGCAAGACTGAATATCGGGAAGGTCTCAAGTTATCCCCATCTGCTATCAATGAAATAATTAATTTTTCTCATATATGCATTCTCCAACACCACTCTAATTTCCCAAGAATTGAATGGAATAGATTTCTGCATACAGAACTAAACATGGATGGCAACCAACAACTCTAGGTAAGGCATGATGTTCAGCCAGCTGGAAAGATGGTAAAAACTTGTTAAAAATTAGATCTCTAGAAACCCAATTGCAACTAAAAGACGGAAGGTAGGTGCAATCACTTTAAACTTTATATTACAGTCATGTTAGCTTTGGACATATCAACAACTAAGACAAATATTAGCAGCCGAATAAGCAATTAAAAATGAATGTTATTATTAGCAACATATAATATTTTTGTATATTGTCTTTTCACAATGGTAGGGTGGCTAGTGTCCAAATGC
Source organism: Pinus albicaulis (assembly GCA_034641835.2). Classification (NCBI taxonomy): domain Eukaryota; kingdom Viridiplantae; phylum Streptophyta; class Pinopsida; order Pinales; family Pinaceae; genus Pinus; species Pinus albicaulis. The sequence continues at coordinate 128,992,562 of CM076570.1, read as the reverse complement.
TCCAGAAGAAGATAAATAGAGAATAAAAATGAAAGTTTTTTGACAGCTGACTTGATGTACCTTCTCAACTCTAGTTTGAGTGCCTACTGCCCCTTTAAAAGGATTCAGCTGCAAGCCTTTTAATAATTACCATAAGAGAAGGAATATTGCCCAATTCTATGGACTCCGTTATGATGCCTTAAACCTTATGTTTTGTACAGATTCGCTTTGTCAGTATGAAGGATGTTTGAACTTTGTGTACATCTCTGAGAAATGCTATGTATCAGGAGGAATAGCCCTAGATTAATTAACATGCGAATGACTAACAAAAGTGATGCACAGCAAATTTGCATACTGCTTTTATCAATAGTAGAATATTATGCCTCCTATATAGTGAACGTTGAACGCTGCCACGAGGCTTGAACCTGCCTGCCCGAAAACTTCAATGCTGCCGACGCCTGCTCTAATTCGCTGCCGGCTGAAACTTGAACACTGCTTGCGGATGTCTGCGACTGCCTCCGTTGGGTAAGTTATGACATTCGGATAGGTATGTTAGAACTTAGGTTTGATTTTTTATTTTTAAGTTTTAACTTCTAATTTTTTAGTTTTAAAATTTAATTCAAATTGTATTATGTTTTAAAAAATAGTTAAGTTTTTTAATTTATTAAATTATTTTTAATTTAATTTTAATATTTATTAAAATTTAATTAAAATTTTTAAATTTTAATCATTTAAAAAAAATATATATTTGAGAAAATTATTTATGAAGAACCCGAAGAACCCGAAAATCGGGTTCTAAGTACCCAAACGATGGGTTCTCCGAACCAAAAGAACCCAAAGAACCCGTTTTTTATTTTTGAAGAACCCGGTGCGTTTGGGTTCTTCTGAGAAGAACCCATACCCGAATCGGGTACTTGGGTGCGGGAACCTGGTGCGGGTTCGAGAACCCCACCCCCGGGTGCGGGAACCTGTGCAACGTAGCTTATATCTAAACTTTAAAGTTTAAGTCATTGGTAAATGATTTTTTCGTAACGTATATCTAATGATTTTTTATATCTAAATCATGTAAAAGGTTTTGATTCCAATAAAGCCTTTGGAATCACGAGTATAGTAGAATCGCCGAGAACCATAAATTAACACGCTTCTTTCATGTAAACTGTTCGATGAGATGAGCACATGTTTCGTCGCAGCCCCGGCGTCTGTCGATGGAGATGAGCAGCCGTGGTGAGATGAGCAACCGCTTTTTCGGTCGATGAGATGAGCCCGTTACGCGGTGATTGTTAAGTGGTTGCAATGTCATCGAAAGAGGGGCAACTGTTGACATTTGCGACTGTTGACCTTTAACGAAACATCGAAACCACACAACCCTAAAATTTCGCGCACTTTAATTTCATTTTTGTTTGTCTGATTCGTTAAGCACAGATCTGCTTCCTGGCCAGCAGTTGTTTCCAAAATCTCCGATCCGCTCACCAGACGTTTAACAAGCTATCTGCTGGATCCGTATTTTAAGATCCGGCTTCGCATCCTGGGATCTGACCTCCGCGATCCGGTAACATAGCCAAAATCCAAGAACACCAAGCCCAACGTGTTGGAAATATTGAGAGGCGGGTGAATCAATATTTCTTATGAATTAGTAACTTATTAATCTTTTCAGAGCATAAACAACATATAAAGCATCAACACACCAAGAGAACAATGCACCAGGAATTTTAAGCTGGAGACCCTATTGGTAGAAAAACCACTGAACTCTTTTCTAATAATTTTGTGAGTACATAAATGCTTTTGCTCCAACTAAAAAAGGAGACCTCAACTCCCTAGTACTCTAGAAAAACGTTCAATTTTCTAGCTTCAACTAGGACTCTCCAACGCCTTGGTTTTATCAGCTAACGTTGAAAGGATGCTCCAACATCTTTGCAAGCTCCAACTTGCCCTAGCACCACCCTACCATGCTGAAGAGTTTTCCGGCTACAAACCTAAAGGTGACTTCAATCACCTGCCTCGGACCACCCAACAACCTTGAAAATGATAGTAGATCAGACCAACGATTGTGGGTTCCCGTACCAGGGACAATGACCCAATTACAAGATATTGTGGGCTCCCGTACCAGGGATAATGACCCACTTACAACTGCAAAAGATAAATTCTTACAGTTAGCCTTAAAACTTCAAAACCCATATTCCAGAAACCCTACTGCAATAATGACAAAGAACCATTACTGCAAGTATAGAACTTCAATGTTAAGACAGTGTAATCCTTGTTGCACAATGATGAGCCAACAACAGGATGATAAAGTACTGTTGCAAGATGTAACTGTCAACCCTTACTACTGTAGATGATGTAAGCTACTGCAAACAACCTTAGCAAACTTCGATGAAACCTTCAACTACTAACCTCTGTCCTCTGTCTTGATTGCAGGAGAACTATATCTTCAGAACAAGGACACTATGCAGTGGCTTTATTTCAGTGAGTTATGGACTCTTGTCTCCTCAGCGTGTTGTGTAACCAGTCACAAAGAACATCCCACTGTACTGGACCGAAGGCTTCAGAAATGATATAATAGATGAAGTAAATTCTGTGTTTGATCTCCAAGATGTAGGGTTAAACTGTATTTCCTCAGAACTGCCCTACCTCACTGCCACAAAACCCTTACTACTGTGCCACAGGACCAAGATTAATATAAGGTCTCAAAATCTTCCCTAGGCCAAGTTCCTCAGCAGTGCCACTGATGTAAATTTGAGGGAAGAAAATTAGAGCCCAGCCCCAGATTCAAGCAATTATGAGGAAAACACTTCTGAAATTTTCAATAAAACCCTTATTAGCAGAACATTAGGTTCCAAGGAGAACTGTAGGCTTGGTTGCTTTAGGATGATCACAAGTGTAAGCTTTTAGGCTTTTTTTCCATAATCAACTGTCCTCATTCCTCCTTAAAGAAAGGTCGAATAGTTCATACCTTAAGATGGTTCGAGCTGCTGGTTCTGAGACAAATGAACACGTCCTTTTGCACAGGTTGAATCTTAGAGATGACCGTCTCAACATAGATCAAGGCCGTAGATGTTTCCAAGCTTATCCAAACCCCAAATGGAGATAGATCTGTCCATGAATGCTCAGAAAGAAAAACCGAGACTGAGAAGTGGAATAAAGCCCTTATGCCTCCACCGAATTCCTTTCAAAGATGTGATAAGGACATAGAAGGAGGACTGCTGTGATGTCCCCTCTAATTAAAATCAACAAGAAGTACCACCATTTTTTCATTTTTGGGGTTCTTTGTTTGTGCAACTAACATGAGAGTTTGCTTGAGCTTTTTAGCCAGTCAACTGGTGCATTGAGCACAGGGGTTTCCAAGGAGAAATTCCCAATTCTCTTTCAGTGGACCTGGAGGAGAGAATTTGAGAGCTTAGTGGAGAGGAGATTGTTGGAGCTCGTGGGTCTTTTCAGCTATTGCTACAACCAGTAATAGCTACAACCAGTTCAAGCTTCCAGGAGGACGCAGTGACAAAACATGTTCCATTGAGTTGAGGGGTCTACAAGGAGAATTCCGGCCAGGGAATTTAGGAGAAAATCCTTTAGGGGTAGACCAGATTTTGTGGAGAGTTGCAGGGCTGGAGATTGCTGCCCCAGTGAGAATGAAATTTCTCGTTTCTAAGGCCTGCACATGAGCTTTGCTGGGCAGAATACGTGGGGCAGATTCTAGCTTGGTTTGTGCTGGAGTTGATGAGGAATTTGACTCTTATCATCTGGGAGAATTTGCAGGGAGTTTCTACAGACATTTGAGGAGGGATTTGAGGCTACATAAGCAGCAATGATTTGTGGGGGACGCAGAACCAATAAAAGAGGGCATAGCACCAAAATTGGGTAATTCAGGTTGGTCGGAATTAGCCCAATGTATTTCTGGGTTTTGCTGGACTAGCATCAAGGAGCTTGCTCCTAATTTTGCAGAATTTTTGGAGGGGTTTCGGGCCCTCAAACCTCAATTCACCTACAACAGCAGTTGCAGAAATATCTGGGTTGAACGCACAGCTTGGAGAAGCCATTTTGGGTGGAGTCTTTCAGTTATTTTCACCTGGGTATTTGCTTTCTTAATGTAGCAAGCCCATGTGCACACCTTCCATCTCCACTTATACCCAAATTCCCATAATTATTAATAAAATGGTTCAGAATTGTTGTTGCTGCCCTATGGAGTTCTAATTTGTTACTGCATGCATTGTGTTCAAATTTTTCATGTTATGTTTGTGCTGTAGCTAGCGCATGTTTTGGTATTTCACTGTAAGTTTTATAGTTAGAATATTACATCGCCTTATGATGACCAAGCCAATTACCTCATACTTCCCTGTTGATCTATCAAGGTCGGAGCAACAAATGACAGATAGCGTTCTAGAGTGCACTAGATCATAGAATGGTGAGACCTTAGGTTTCACCTTAGCCTCCTCCTGGAGTCCTCTCAATCTTATTAAGGCTGATTCAAAGGTGCTGGTCTGTACATCAGGCCACATATTCTTAGAGCATTATAGAGATCAGCTCCGGATGGATCCACATAAAGCACCTCTTGTCCGTTAGACTATTTCCCAGATCCAGAGGAGTAACTAGAGATCCATTTGGAGTTTCCCTTTTTCGATTTTGGATGCTAGGAGTATCTCTTGCTCATACATTTCCCCCAAGATCATACAACTAGGCTCTTTGATGGTTCCAGAGGACTTCGATAGCGTGCCATTGCCTAGTTCGTCCCCTATGCCCTTGGCCATCAGACTTAGGAGACCCCAACATAATCGGCCTCGTCTTCCGATCTCTCTCCCACTCTCTCACTCTCTATCTTGATAGGTTCTTGTGTTGGATTTCCCACCTTTCCAGTGTTGAACAAACTCACTAGTGTTTTTTATCACCATATCTTTGTCACGGTCTTATACATTTGTTCTCATGATATACTTATGTAGGTTTCTTTCCTTGTATTATTTTGGGCATTTTCTAGGAGACACGCTTGCAGTCCCACATTGTATTCATACTAATTGCACTCTTCAGTCCCATTGGCCTACTTCTATGGTCACTCGTTGCACATTAATAAAATTATCTTATTTATCTCATCTCCCTTCCTTGTTCTCTCTAGTAGGTTAGCTCTGCTGAAACTTTTAAGAGAGAACACGAACTTTTGCATTTGCCACTTTTTACATCATAGCCCCAACTCAAGTGGGGCATTTGAGTATGGATTCCTGCAGGTGGGTTGTGAATTATCATTTACCCTTTGGCAATCTTTTTCCACAGTTTATTGAACACAAATAAGTATTCCTTGTGCTCCTTTCATTGTCTGAATCTTTTTCCTATTAGTGAATGAAATGGATCTTTGGTGCTAATTTTGTAGTTTTGGAAACTGCTTCTTGCATGCATTAATCAGTCTTTGATTTGTGCCGAGCATTGTCTAAACTGTAATCTGTGAGAAAAATATTTGATATAGACACTTGCATGGCATTTGATATATCTAGGGTTTTTAGCATGCTAATTGAATGGTAATATAAAAAGAGAAAAAACAATTGAAGAACAATGGAATTATTTGTCACCCTTGATGAATACACGTTGGGTTTGTTATAAACATTAAAATTATATAAGATGTGTTCAATGGTTGGGGAGATCCACATCATTTTTTCCTTGAAGCATACTTCGCTTAGTGTAACACTTTAAATGAAACTTGCATATTTTGACTTCAACGTAAGGTACCTGAAAATAAGTTGCTTAAAGGTTTATATCCAAATCAAGTGATATTTCCTATTGTCACATGGTTTGACTTGTAAAATACAGTAGCATCCTTGATAAATTTGTAAGCTACTGATGATGCAAACTCTTTTTGAAGCAATGACCAACATATTCAACAATGGTTTTCGGTAATAACCATCACAACGACATTAATTTGTGATCAACCCTACTAGAAGCAGTGCGACCAGCATCCTACATTTCAACCTCTGTACAGATTTGTACCTCAAGAAACCTACCCATTGGCAGCAATTATATGGTTTCGTCATTATGAGACTAACTTTTCTGTAGTAATGAGCATAAAGGTTTATACAATTAATGGCATGTTAGAATGGTATATATGGTTCCCATCTTATTGTTGGTAATTTGTATTTTTGAACATTGTTTCCAACAAGGATTCTTGCAAAAATTTAGCTTGCTTTGTTTATGTTGCAACATTTCATGATGCATAAATTTGTCTGTTGTGCTAGTAAAAACAAATTTCTGTTTATATCCCTAGATTTCATGATGTTTAATTTTTCTGCTGTGCCAGTCAAAACAATCACCGAAAATTTATCCCTATTATTCATTGGATTTAGTTGTGTTGTTTTCTAGAAGTGGTTTTATATAGATATTCAGGTTGTTATGATGCTACATTCTTATTTTTATTTGTGATACTAAATGTTTTAGTGTGCTGATACGGAAGCAATCAAATATCAATTCAATTGCTGACAAATTGCAAGAGTTGGTACGTCTCTTCTGGCTTCATCATTGATTATCAGTTCCTTTTTTATAGAAGCAGAATAAGTTTTGTAATCCTATTTGCTTCCGAACTCTTGATTTGATAGCATGTTGGATGAGACTTGGTTTGGTGAACATGTATTATATCTGTACTTTTCTATTTTGTTCTTTAGTTTGCTTTGTACTTTAGTCTTATCTCTTTTGGGTAACTTAGTCTAAATTGATCAGTCATCTACTTTATTGTATTTTATTGGATACTTGTTCAAGTTTGATCAATCTTCCCACAATTTTATACTCTATATATAGGGATACAAATGATTATACAATTTTGACAGTTTCCTCTCATACTTGCTTTATTGTGTGTATCTTCTTGCATTATTGATTTTTTGCTCATATCGATTGGTATCAACGTCTAGAAGTTGTGGCTTCTAGATCTAGTCACCTCAAAGGTTTGATAATTTTACCTTGATTAGATCTAACACCATCGAGATTCTTAATACCAAGGCCCCAAATCTTGTATCCTTGAAGGTTTCCACCACTTTCCCTTTGTAGTGTATGGATTTTGCAATTGCTTCTCATCATACACCCATCCCTTGTCGAGTAAGAGTATGTTTGAGGATTGAAAGGCATTCCCATACACTCAAGCCCCATGGATGGCCTCCCGCTTCTGGTGCTAGTTCATATGTGTTGGCTAGCCTTCCTTGTGTAGCTCCTTGCCTAGGCCTAGTGGCCTTGTGTGGCTCCTTGCTCCTTGCCTTGACTCTAGCATCCATAAACCTGCAAAATAGAGCTTTCAATGGTGCATCTAAAACAATATACACACATGGATAGATTGTACATTCAATATACCATAACATAGGCAAAATATAACACACCATTATTCCAGAGCTAGGAGTCTTTCTACTCACAAGTTCTTTATTTCCTACAATCTCCATCACAAATGAGAGAGCAAACCATGATATAAGTTTAAGCTCTATCTTTTTTTACAATAAAATATTATTTGTTTTCCTAGATACACCAATCTCTCCAAGGAGTAATAAAAAAATAATCCTCTAACAAACTGCTCAATAAAATTAGACTCTTTTGTTAGAGAGATAGACCATGTCAAAGGTCGAAAAATAGCAATTGAATAATTATCCATTTGTTTACCCTCCTAGATGATTTGTCCACATATGAACCAAGTAGCAGTGAATGTGTACAAAACGAACTCCTCTAAGTGGACAAATCCATCCATGATTGAATGATCAAGATAAGTGCCAAGTAATCATCTATCACACATATAAGTCGATCCATGAAGTGTGATCATCTCAAGGCAGTATTGATGGAAGGTCAAATAGATGGCCAATGAATGTGGATTCCCTCAACATATGTATAGAAACATTTTACATGACATCCTGGAGTGCATCAATAGGTGGAGCACTCAACTAAAATGGGCCAAACTTAAGCTCCAATCTAAGCACAAAACCATGTGCTCAAGGGTGAAACTATATCCCAAAGCCATTAGCTGGTTTTTCAAATCCCTGAGTTCTTTCCTATGCTGCATGTTTCTCTTTTAAGGTGGATAATAGATATAAGGTGGACTTCTTCAAACCACTCCTTCCTTTCTTCACATTGGGCTGCTATACTTTACTGAGATTCCTGGAGTATCTTATACTGATGTTCTAAAATACCAGATTTCTAAATCTGATGGAATTCCCTGATGCTTGAGCACTATCACATTGTTTCCGTAGTTAGATCTAATTATAATCCTTTGCTGCTTTCTTCTATATGTTTTTTCTGTAGGTCCTATGTCATGACTCACAACCAGGTTCAGAAAAACCCATAACTGGCCCACTTGATTTCCGAAGGGATGCTCCATTGAATGCTGATTAAAACCTTTCAAGGGTGGCCAAATGTCACCTCTTATATTGTTTGTTATCCAAGTTTGCTCATGCAAGTTGGTCCCCCTGTAGCTATGTGCCACATGTCTTCCTTTGCCCAACAATCCTCAACATGTGTGCCAAGGTAGTAATTTGCTCCAATGCTTCTCCTCAAAATATGTGTTCATGTCCACAATCGACCTCCATGAAGTGTTCTCTTTAACCCAAGCATCCTCAAGTCAAGTATCCAACATCTAAGGTGTATGTCACATGGTCCCATTTGCTTAGTGCTAAGTGCCCTCCTCCCAGTGCATAATGCTCATCCTCCTAGTTAGGTACCTCTCCTAATAAAGCAAATGATCTCCCCATTGTGTGCAACCAATAAGTTAGTCAGCATGACATAGAGGATAATAATATCTTAGTTGAGTGTGCTATGCTAGTACTCTATCCAAGGTCAAGCATCCACTCAACTTGAGCCATCCATATGTCCATCAAGCATGAATAAGGGGCTAAGAGACGCAACACTATCCTAGCTAGGTGAAAATGATTTTGGATTAACCTGGAAAAGCTAACACTCCTTTACAAGAAAAGTGTATTTTGTAACACCGATCAACTCCCTTTGAATATGTAACTTGTAAATCATATGCCTACACAATGCTTGAAGAATACTTCTCCATCATGACATTAACATCATACCTACTTTGCGAGCATTCATGAAAGTCACTCCCACAAGTATTGGTCCACATGCCTCATCATACAAGCAATCATTGCTCACAAAGATATGTTTCACTCCAATCAATTAACCAAGCAATCTGGAACTCAACAATTGAATGGCGAACATGCAAGAAAAACAAAATGAAAGCAACTTTGGTTTACAACATCAAACCAGTCTACTACCTCTTCATCTTAAACTCCCTTTCTGTAAGGGGTTTCAAAAGAATGATGACCTTTTATGAAATTTAGGGAACATAGCCTTGAAGGAACACAACCTTGGATCACTGCTTCTTGCTGAACTTTGAAATCACTTTAGAATGAAGGGGACATCAATAATAACTCGTCAAAACTCCAACATCCCTAAAATCAACATCACAGGACAAAAATCTTTTGGGACTGCATCTAGAGCTATTAAGGATATAGTGCAAAGATGTGCACATCTCCAAATAAGACCAAGACAAGTGGATTAGATCTATAAATAACCACAAGATAAAAGTTTGTGTACATCTTAATTCATCAATCCTAAAATACTAAGATCATGGTAAAAGTGACAACAATCCATAAAAGATGATTATGAACTAGTGAACATGAGAAGCCCTCTCATGCACCTCAAAACCTCTGGCAATTAAAGCAACAACCTCAACATGGTCACCTCCTTTGTAAGGGAATCTTGATGCAAGAGTAATAATGTGGCCAACTCCCTTTTTGTAACAAACAATTTTTGTTTGTATTTGAAGACAATATGTTTGCGATTGTATATATATTGATAGATAAATAATTGAGAGAATGAAAAAGGATGATGAATATTACAATGAGGGCCCCCTTTATAAAAACCTAGGTGAGATGCCTTTTTACTAATGGAGATGTCTTTCTGATAAGACACATCTTTTCAATAACTAATTAACTTATCATTATTTATTATGTTATTATTATTTTATCATTATTATGTTCATAACATTGCCATCCCCTTAAAATTGCTTTATCCTCAAAGCAAGGGTGATGAGGGATATCATAGGTGAAAACTTTTTATTGCCCATGATGAGAACTGTTATGGAATTAGGTGTTAATCTCTTTCCTTGAAAACAACATTAGCTTTATTGAATTTATAAAACTTTTGGTGGCCACTAAATTCAACTTCATTTTACTTTTTCCAAGAGTAAATTCTAAATCCAATCATAATACTCTAAGAGACCGAATTCGTCCTCCCCCCTCCACGTGTCCCGAATCCGTTGAATCGGACACGATTTGTACGGATTCGTGTCCACTTGAACGAATCTGATTGTGTCCTGTACGGACATGATCGTGTCCCGATATGATAGACACGAATTGCGCGGAAAAGCGTCCCAACACTTATAAAATCACGATTTCGCATTTCTTTTTTCACTTTGTGTTAGTGTGTGAGTTGAGCAAGGAGCAAGAAGCAAGGAGCAAGGAGTAGCAAGGAGCAAGGGAGGGTTTTCAAGGAGATTCAAGAAACCGGTAAGTGCATTGTCTCTCTATTTTTTTGCATTTGGTTTGCATGTGCATATGTTTTACAAATTTGGTCATTTTTGTTTATTTTTTATAGCATTCATGGCTTAATCAAGGGTAGCAAGGAAGGGGCAAAGAAAGGGGAAGAATGTCCCCATTGGAGATGCCCCTCCTGTCCCTATTTCATTAGGGTCTGCAAGTATTCCATCTATTGGAAGTGAGGTTGTAACAACAACTTCAAATGTTGAGGGAAGACAACAACCTCAAGACCACAAATACACATTGTGGAAATATGTCACAAGAGAGGCAGGGCCAGGCAGCAAGATGAAGGGAGGAAAGATGCATTCAGGCGGATTTTTCATGATAGAGCATCCCTTGATGAGGTGGAGGATGCCTTTGTAGAGTTTTCCACTGGCAGTGGTCGATTTGCAGGATATGATGTGATTAGAAATAGGGGGCTAAGAAGCCCTATTCTTGGTGGGAAACTCATGGGGCAACAAGCCCTCCTCTATAGTAGTTAGCCATGAGGCTCCTCTCTTAGGAGACTTCATCCTCTTGTTGCAAGAGGAATTGGAGCACATATGGGAATTTGTATAGTGTGAAGAAGAGCAGGTTTGAGCAGTCCAGGGCAGAGACAATGGTGTATGCGCACACCAACCTTCGTCTTATTTACAGGCAGAGGGAGGAGTGGTTGAAGGGAAGAAAAAGATGTGGGATGTCTTTCCTGATGATATGGGTTTGGACAACAGTGTTGAGTTGGCATTGGCCAACTTGGATCTCAATGAGCCTGTGCTAGGGCCTGTCACATTTGATGATGGTGATACAATAGAGGGGTAATCCTCTACACCAGCAGATGCAGAGATGAGATTGGATACAAAGGAGGAGGATGCAACAGAGGAGAGCAGTCGTGACCACGATGATCATGATGAGGACAATGATGCTAATTATGATGATGATGACTCATGAGCTACCTACTGCAGCACTGCCTTAAGGCATGTATACTTGTAGTTGTTTTGTATTTGCTATTTCTATTTGCCATTGGCATTGTACTACCTATGTAACACATTTTGATTTTGATGACATAATGAGAAAACTACAGTATGTTGTCTTTCTCCTATTGGATCATTGATGAATTTGTCTATTACTGTGTAAATTTGTATGATTTTATGATGTATCTTTGTAAAACTTACATTTAGATGAAGATCTATGTTTGAATCAATGAATTTTTGTAAGAAATATCTAATTTTTAATATATATATATATAACGTGTCCATACGTGTCCTGTTCTGTGGGGTCACTGTGTCCTTGTTCAACAACAAGTATTCCAACAATGATTGCTTACTTATTCCTTGGGCTTTGTCATCACCTTACCTCTGATACAATGTTAATTTTGATGGTATGTTCTATGCTTGCAACAATTACTTCAATGTCTTATTATCCCAATAATAATTCCACTTCAAATTCCAATAGAAATCACAATAAACTTCAGTAGCAATCAATTAGCATTCATTTTAGATAACCATTGACAATAATTGTCGATAGAACATCATCAACATTGCACAAGAAGAGAAGCTAAGACAATGAACACAGAGATTTAGGCTAATGCTAGGGCAAAACCCCACATGGAGGAAAACTCGACCAATCCTTTTTATTGCAGCTCAATGTGATCAAATACAATCTTGGTCAATAGTCTGCAATAGACAACAATGAATGTGCCCTAACCAATCCAGTCAATGGTAGTCAAACAATGGTCAAACAACCTCCAATTAATTCGGTCAATGTAGCAAGGAACTCGACCTTGGTAGCAGATCAAAGTCAACCCAAAACAAAGATTAAAAACCAATCAAACTTAGACAACGTTTTGTGGTCAATGTTTGTAATTCTGCCTGCGGTCATTGCCAGTCAAACAACCCAAATTACCTCGATTTTTGTGCCCATAAATGCGGCCTCACTAGACATAGATATGCCCAAACAATCGAAGTGAAGATCTGCTTAGAAAGTCAAAGTCAATGTTGGTCAAAGTTGTAGACAGTTCATATTTTCAGCCACGTGTAGTTTCATCCTCCTTCCTTCCACGTGTGAAGAAACTCTTGTAATTTTAAGAGCTATCAAACCCAAGAAGATAAGATAAAAGTGTGATGATTGGATGGCAAAATGAGGAGGCATTATGGTGTATTTATAGTGATCAACGAGGGGTCAACGATCATGAGTCATGACCTTTCACCAATGGGGCTGACTTGTAGATGAAGATGAGGTTGACTTGAAGAAAGGGTATTTGTATTTATGCCAAAATTCTAATTTTTGAGGTGAAGAAGAATGCCATCAAGGGTGGTCTAATGGAGTGATGAGCCATCAAAGGAGGGAATTCTAGCAAGGGGAATTTGCCGCTAGTTGCACTCTTTAACACCTTTTGGAAAGACTTCTTTGAAGACCTCAGTGACAATGTAGATGGAGTAGTTTACTTTGCAGACATGTCATGTTTCAAGCCATATGGACTTGGCACCATTAGGATTAAACTACATGGAGTTCCTGACTTTCTTCTACATGATGTACTCTACCTTTAAGAACTGTGGCCACTCTACATTCTCTAGCCAGGACACTCCATCATATGTTTGATGGCAAAGTTGAGATAAGAAAAGCATCAGACAACACAATTGTCACGACTAGAATAGATGAGGAAAGGTTGTTGAGGTTGCAAGGAACATCTGCTCATCCACAAAATTCTGCATACAGTTCCCAGTAAAATGTAGGTACATTTCCATCTAGTCTTTTATGGCATGCAATATTTGGACATCTTAATTATGATAGTCTTCGTTAGGGTCAATGTTTATTACCATACTAGATCACACAAAAAATTGCGTGGAATTTGGTCAGGTTTAGGTACACAATTTTTAATTTTTTAGATTTCTCGCAGAGCAGAAATTGCAATAAAAATTGTATTTGTAATGTACTAAGTGATGTCTAGAGAAGTTGTATGGGGTATGAGTAATAAAATTTGCATCTCTTACCCTCAACTTTCTTCTATGACACACTTTGAGGGGTTAAAAATGTGTTTTGAACCCTCAAAACTCACTTTTCGTAAGTTTAGTGAGATATCTGGCAATTAATTAAGCCAGAAATTAAATAAATGGAGAAAGATAAATATCCACACATGCTAAATGTTGTGGAAATGAGGTGGAAAATTATGGAGGAGTTAAAGTGAAGTCCAAAGGTGATGTGGACTCCTAACATCAAGGAAAGGACATGTGCTCAAATAAAATCGAATTTCTGGCATTACATGAGAAAACTGCTTACTCGGAAATTCGAACTTGTGAAGTTAATGCATATTTGAGAGGATTTGGGAGAATATTTGGTGGAGATTTTTGTGGGAAATTGTCCCCACCTGGGTTACGACCCATCGAGACTTGTCATTCCAATATAAAATTCGAATTTGGCACATAAGGGAAGAAGAAAATGATGTCCACTTGCCAAAAATCGATTTTTACACTTGGCATTAGAGCTCCACTTATCAAATTCGAATATTCCTTGTGATCTCCTCCTTTTCACCACTTGACATTTGGTTCTTCATTGGGATTTGCTCTCATTCTCTTATATAAGTGAGCCTTGGGCTCTCATTTGTAATCATGTAATATGAGCTATTGAGCTTGAGGACACACTGTTGGATTGTGCACATACTTGCAATATAATACAAAAGTTTGTGGGGTAACTTGTGATGGTGTTCTTGTCCTTTTATATGTGGTAAATTCTTGATTAGTTGTTATGCTTCTATTTATTTCTTCATGCGTTTGTTGCTTTTATGCTTGCTTCAAGTTATGTTAGTATGCAGCTATCTCATATTAGCATAAGAATTACTTAACTACTCTAGGAAAATAAATATTCTAGTTGATGTCAAATATATCTCTAAGTACTCTTTTAATTGCACTTATTTAATTTCATGTGGATCTAATGAGTTGTGGTGAAGTTTTGTAGAGGAATCATTCTTTGGTCAAGCATTCAAGCGTGAGGGGAAGTTCTCGGAGGAATCAACCCATTCATGAAAATATTCAAGGAGAATCCGCATGCGTTTAATTATAAAGTCTCATCTATTTCGATTTGTTTTGCAGACATGCACTTAAATTTAAGCTCTTATTTATTGCATCAAAATTATTTAAAATTTTTTTTTTTTCATACAGAGCACTTCATTTATCAATATCTGGCTATTTCAAAGAGCTAAGTCATGGCTAGTCAAAGAAGAGAGCTTGCTCATACTCTTTGGCCTACCCTCTTGTAGATTATTTTTGTAATATACTTTGTGATTTCTTGAGCTAGCATTTGTTGTTGTAGTTTTGCTCTAACTTGTTGTCTTGTAGTTATTTGTGTGTTTCATTTTTAGAAAACTGCTTAAAAGTTTGCATGTAGGACCTTGGGGATCCAACTTCTAGATCATTTCTCTCTCTTGGCCGTGGACATCAAAGAGACTTTGTTTCTCTTCTCCTCCCTTGGAAAATATGAATTTTGTTGAGTCTTTGTGGGCCTCAAATTGTAGAAATATTCATCTAGAAAAGGTCTATGGCTCAAGCCTTAATTGTGAAGACTTTCCTTTGTTTTAGAGAAGACTTCATAGCTTTCTCCTTCTTGTAACAATTAATAAAATTATTGATTTGGGAGTGTGGGTCTTACCCATTGGTATCCCTATCTTTCCATCTTTTGGAGAGGATTGGTGTTGTGATTTTGTTGGTTTATTTCATTTTGCATGTATAGCATTTAATTGAGAAATTAAGACTACATGCATTACACTAATTTTGCATGCAATTTTATTTAATTTGCTACAAGTTTCAAGTCTTTTCACTTTCATAGCAAGTTCAAACTTTTGCATGCAAACACTTTTAACTTGAATCTAATTTGTTTAACTTTTGTATGCAAACACTTTTAACTTTTGCATGCAAGCAATTTTAACTTTTGCATGCAAGTCTACTTATGTTTCACCTATAATTACATGTCACTTGCAATTAACTATTTGAGCAAAATCTAAAGCAACATTTTACTTCATGGCAAACGAATATCTTTCAAGTTAAAGCTAATTTTGATGTTTGGTTAATTTACTTACATGCCCCAATCATTCACTAAAGTTTACCTCCAACTTAAGTTGGTAGAATAGACATTTTAGGGACCCTCTACCTCTATGGACTCGTCACTGTGAGATCCAAATCTTTGGGCGAGGGTGCGGTCTGAGGATTATAGTTCAATTGTAACTTTGCTTTAGAACTAATTAATAAAATAAATCAAGAACATTTTTCATCACATTTAGCGTACTTGCAAGTCCTAAATTTTTTCTTTCTTGATGGTTTAGAGTCTTAGATGCAACACCATTTCCTATTTTCAAGAAGCATTTCATTTCATGCAAGTATTGTAATCTCTTTTGCAACGAGTTTAGTTTAATTTTCTTGTACTTGGAACGTTGTTTACTTTAGCAAGCTCCATTTCATGTTTAATGATCATCATGTTCACGAATGGTCGATGAGTCTCAATTTCTTTCAAGTACTCTTATTTTGGGTTGCAAACTGAATTGCTTGTTGTTATCTTGGTCTAACAATTGAGTTTTTTCTATCATCTCATTTACATTCTCGTAAGTAGATCACTAATTGCTTCCTTTTGAGCAAGATAGCTTCTCATGCTTTGATTCATAAATTTATTTATTTTGAAAACATTTACAATATCTAGTGCTAACATTTTCGTGTTTCACTTTTCAGGATTACTTTTGCTTTCCATTTGAAAGCATTTTACTTCAAATAAGCAAATACAATTTCATTTCAAAGAGCAACACTTTGAAGACACTGATTTTTCATATGCTTATGCTTATCTCATGTGTTGATGGTTAATGGTTATGTCATTTCATATTGCTCACATCATATTTGCTTGTAATCTTAAAAGGTAATCGAAATTAATCTTTCTCCTAGAGACTCATATCGTGTAACTTTCCATTAGGGACCACCCCCCTTAGTTCCTTGCCACCAACCACACCTTGTGGGGTTAAAGGCTTTTCTCACTGACTTGTAGGTAGGTGTAGGCGGAAAGCGATAGTATTTTTGGTGCCGTTGCCGGGGACAAGTCTTCTTGTACCTAGGAAATATGTCTAACTTTTGTTTTTATTGTGCATGTTGGATTTTAGAGTTAGATTCTTGTTCAAGTGGTGACTCCACTTCATTTTCTGCAATGATTTCTGCTGGAAGCCTTCTTCTCATAAAGTTCTTGCTAATCTTAGGAGCCTCTCTTTGGTATCCATTTTCTCTTTCAGGGTCAAGTGAGTTTGACATCATGAATGATTCGTTCGCCCCTTGTGATTTTACTAACATTCTAGGCTATTCGAATTTTATTACGGATGCTATTGATGAGTTGCATAGTTTTCTAGGTAACAATGCCATTACTACCGAAACTCACCTTAGGAATTGTTGTCACTCCTAGAGACAACCTTGAGTTGCCAAAGACCAGTGCCTAGGACATCTTATGTCAGGGGGTTTTAAGATTATTTTGCATGCTTGTAAAAGGGAACCTCCTGATAACAAATGGATTGAAATACTTTTGAAAGGTGGTCTTGGATCTCAAAGGAAGAAGAATAGTAACTGGGAGCTTGAGTTGCAGAGAGAAAGGCCTTCTCAAAATGGGCTTGAAGCAGTCATGAAATAAAGCTGTTGCAAGAAGGGCCAGATGTGAAACAAATGAACAATTATAAAAGTTAATTAGGGTATGGAACTATGTGGAAAGGTTAGAGAAAGTCCAAGTGAGATGGGCTTAAAGAAGTATAAGAATCCACCCCTTAGAGACCTTAGTAGAAAAACGATATCGAAAGAAAAATTGGAACAAAAATCGTGCGTCGAGCTATATTTAAGATGTTACTATGAATTATGACGCGAGTACCATTGAAAGATAAATTCACACTTAAATCATAGAACACCTGCATTCTGAAAGCAACGATAATGAGAAGAAAAATGTAAGTGCAATAAACATTTAAGCTGAACAAACTCATCCAGGAAATACATACTGTTCATTTATCTCAATAGGAATCCATAATCGCAACAGACAGACTTTATATTATTCTCCGAAATGGCTCTTCAGATATGCATTAAGAGCAAAACCTCAAAATTACAAAATATGACACACATAATACAACTTCTTCTGCCATAAAATTTAGAACCTTTTTTAAGTATGCAGTTTGATCTTTTATAGTGTTTTACATGAACGCTCAGAGCAGATATTTTCCGAGACAAAATATTCTCTGGAGATATGTCAGTTTCCAATCCTAATCAAAAACAAAAATGATGATGAGGCAAAACGACCTCTCATCTTAAACAGTATTGTCTGACACAGACTATAACAAAAACATAACAGAAAATAGGAAATAAAGAGAGTGCATAGGGTGAAATCAAGATTTCACCCGTTTTTACATTACATAGATGATAAAGAAAATAAAAATAAAAACAGGCTGCGTGGGCCAAATCATGAGGTTCATCATTTGGTGTTGTGCCGAGGAGTGCTTGACTGTGGATGGCATGGCCAAGCTAAGGATGAAGAGGATCCAAGTGGACGAACCGGAGGAAGTGGCAGCTGCTGTGAAGTAGAAGAGACCGGAGGATTCACATACTCACAACACTTTTGCCACAACGTGTCCCCTGTTGATGGCATTGTGTTGTAGGCCTCGAACAAAGATTGCATGTTAGTTAGCTCAGTATAATCCACACGGACGACAAGGAATTTCTTTACCTGACAGAGAAGGAAGAACTCTTTGCGTAGCACAACTATTATTGTCTCTGCTTTTAGCTTGGCTGTTTTCTCCAATGATATGTCTACATTGCACATAATTTCTGACATCTTTTGCTCATAGGCCGTTAGCTGAGAGAATGCGTCTGTCTCTAGATCCCAGCATGGTGGGAGGTCGGCTTCTACCAGCTTTCTCCACTCTTGGTCGAACTTCTCCACTCCCTTCGAGACTAACGCCAAACAACCTAGTGCATTCGCGCGTACAGTTTCTTTCTCAATTACTCTCCTGACCTTCATAACCATCCTAAAACGGTCAAGTATTCCCTACGCACGCAGTTCATCAGGTGAGAGTTCATTTAGGTATTGGATATACTTCCTGGCTATGGTGGCCTTTGCTTCTCCGTCTTTGTGTCCATCCTGTAGCTAGACTTTAAACTGGTGGGTCGCGATCTTCTTGTCATTTATCAAAGCGAGGAGGTCCCAATGCAGCTTAACCTCTGCTGTGATCTCTGCCCAAACCAATCTCCTTGCTTCCACGATTGACATATTTCCCTTGATCTGCCCCTTTAAGTCCTTGATGGACTTATCCTGCGCCTGGGTTTCTTCGCGCAATTTTTCCACCTCTTTTTGTAGGGATGCCGTCACCTTCTGGTTTGCTGCTAGAGTGGCCTCAGTCTCCTTTAGGAGCTGGCGAATTGCGGGCCTCATCCTCTGACACCTTTACATTAGACAGGGCCTTGGTGAGTTGTTCAGGAGCTGACTCGGGCTCACCCGATACAGGGGTCGCACATGTATGCTGGTCCCATTTGACCTGCCATGCTGACAACCTTCGTTTAAGTCTGACGATCTCTGTGTCCTTCTGGGCATTCTCTTCCTGTTGCTTGGCAAGTGAGTCAGCAAGAGCCGTTTTCTCCTTCTCTACCTGGACGAGCTCCTCCATCTATACATGTTGTTTGCGAGGCATGTTCAGCTTTCGTTTCAGCTCCTGGTTCTCCACCTCTAACTTAGCAAGAAGGTTTTGCCATGCTGCATCCTTATTAGCTCCCTTTTCTCTTATCGTTCTCTTGAGGCTTTCCAGCTGGGCATGGTTGGCTCTGGCGCTAGCCTTCTCCCTCTTCTGGTGCTCTATTACCAGATTGTACTTCTTTTCGAGCTTCTTCAAGGATACTGCATGTTTCACCACCTCACTCCGTAGCATATCCCTGATACACTGATGTAAGTCTAGCTTGTCTAATAGGGGAATGTTGGTTAGGTTGAGGATGATTTCCAAAGCTCGATGCTGGGCTCCAGAACCAGAAGGCTGCAGCGCTGCTTGCTGAATAGATAGTATAAGCTGTTATTTATCCATATCTAGCACCGAAGAAAGCCTAGAATGGTGCTTATCCACGAACCCTGCCAATTCGGCCCTCAGTTTTTCCCTGGAGAATCTGTTTTTGGTATTGATTTCCTCCCTTGTCTCTTGCTTGTCCACCGTGACTGCCTGTGAAAGTTTTGAGGGGGCCGACAAGGAAGCATTGTCAAAAGAAACATGAAAACCTCACTTTTGTCAGGACCCCCAAACTCGAGAATCTCCTCATCGGATAGCTCGACCCCTATGTCATCTGGCCCTTTAGTTCTCTATTTTTTATGAGGGTGAGCGTCCTCATCAATGTCCATGACCTCCTGAATTCCTGAGGGGCCTTCTTGTCCTTGTTCCTCTGTCCCAACAGACACATTATCTCCTTTCCCTTCGGCAGCTGAGGACTGGGACTCCATTTGTGCATCCAAAGGCCACACATCAAGGTTAGCTCTCCATTCAATGAAGGGCCTAGTCTCATGTGTATAAGCTGTTGATTTTATTTTCTTCTTCCTACTGGTGAGGACTCCCTTAGGGTCATAGGGCCAAACTTCTCCCTGTGGGAGGTTCATCTCTTGCAGCATTTTTCCCACGGTTGAGAGGGCATGCCTCGAATTTATGGCAAAGGGATCGATAGAAGTTGGGAGTTTGAGGATGTATCCTTTCTTCGTAGGTACGAAGTGGATCTGGTCGGCCTTCAAGTTCTGTCGAATGAATTCGAGGGCAAAAACTCGCATAGCTGGAAACACTGGCTGGCGGTAGGGAGGTACCTCTGCACCATAGATTCTGATCTCGGTATAGTCATCAAACAGGTACCAGTTCCCTGTCCAATCTTCCTCGTCAAACTGTAGCCAATCCTTCTACTCAGGAAAGATTCTAGGCGGAGGGCTGTCATGTATAATGGCATAAGCGATGGTCATGAACTCATTAACAAATTTTGCATACCCCTTCCGCTCTAGTTGCTGGCGAACTGTCGTAGTCCACTCAAAGACGGTTCTGGGTTGGGCATTTATCCTTGAGAATCTGCGCAGGCCTAGACCTTCAAATCGACCCGCATGCTCGAATAGGAATTGGTAAAACACAAGGGAACAGTACTTGAAAGAACCAGCCGAGGAAATCTCTTGAAACTGGACTTGGATAGCCGAAGCTAAGAAAGAGGGGATATCCAAGAGGATGTCCTTCTGCATCATGAGCCATAGAAAAGCTATGCCCTCTTTAGTCACCTGGTCGACCTCTTCAAACCCTAACAACCCCGATATGAGTGCTAGGACAGGCTGTACATTGGTTCAGAAAGTCGACAAGGGAACAGAGTCCGTGAGCGGGAAAGATGACAGGAGAGAATCTGAGAGGAGGCTGAGGAAACCGCTTTGTTTTTCCCAGGGCAACTTTGAGAAACGACAGGAGAGAGAGACCTCAGAGAACTCAACATAATCCTGGCTAGGTGGGTAGCGAATGGCTTTCCTTATGAGTTGGGGCGTAATGTGGAAAATCTTATTGCCTTGGGCAGAAAGGAACATGTCTCTGCGCTCGTCATAGGCTTCCCCAAGCCAGCTAACGAACTCGGGAACAGGGTATGTGGTTGGAGCGATTTGGTAATATAGACTCGATTCGACGACCTTGAACATGTCCTCGCCTTTTCGATGATAGTCGAAAAGCTCGGCTCTGGTGCGGGCTACACTAAACGGGTAGACTGGGTCATGAATTCGTGCGTGGGCATCGACGAGGGGCCAGGTCTAGGAGCAGTCCTGACCTCGCGGGCTTGTGGGGTTTCAAGCGCAGACTTCTTGGTTATCATTTTCCCCATGACCATTTGAAAATAAAACATAAGGGAAATAATGAGACAGAAAAACGACTAAATACCTGAGAGTAGTGAAGTAGCCAAGGGGAAAGCGATGCGGGTTTGAAAACGGCCTTGCACTTGAAATTTAACCTGTTCTGCGCGAAAAGCCGGTTAACAACCAGTAATTTACACAGTCGAGGGTAAAACAAGCTTATATTAGACCGGGTTTTACGGAGTACGAGACAGGGCGACAGTTGTAGGGCTGGCATCATAAGGACGTTGACAATGGGACACGTGGCAATGGGTTATTGGCTGGCAGAGCTGGGTTGGTGAGAGCCACGTGCAAAACAAAGCAAGTACATGCCTTCGTACCGCCATCCTAGACTTACCTTACCTCTTTACTTACCGGCACCAACTGTCATCTTCAGTGGGCCCACTTTGAACTTTGATGGGGTGCATAGGAGTCTTAGGGCCCCTTTTCTAACCCCACAAAACGCTTGTGATTGGCTTGCCGAAAGGCGATGTCACCTTTAACGGGGGCCTAACTTTTAACATCGCCATGCTCCTTTGAGGCCGACAAAAAGCCTTTCCCACGAGCTTTGTGTCTCATGGTTCTGCCGCGGAGCCATGAGTGCTGCTTCCCGCTGTGTAGTGGCCCTGATAAGTCTTAGTCACCGCGCGTATCCCTTAGGGACTTTCTTTCCAAGATCTTCACAATTTACTCAGTCTGCCACCCCTCTAAACTTTTCGGATTTTTCCACTTGGCCTCTCCTTTTGTTTGATAGATGAGGTGACTAAACAACAGGAATTTCCATGTGAGCAAATGGTGACATAATATCAACCATGAGGACCGTTAAAATGAAACTTTTCATCTTTTCATTAGATGGCAATGCTGTGGATTGGTTCATAGACTTACCTACTAATAGTTTCGATTCTGTAGAATCAACCACTGATGCTTTTGAAGAAAAATATGGAGATGAGAGAACGATCAAAGCGAAAGTTGATGAGAATGATAAGGATCTCATCAAGGAGTTGACTGGAATGATTAAAGATATGCAACTCAACCAAGCTCAACTCATTAAGCCCATGGGGGTAAATCATTGACAAGTAATAAAGGCCATGGAAGTCAATTATTCTAATTAGATGTCCTCTATTCGAAACAGGTTTCTCTCCATGGAAGAAAAACAAGTAGAATTAATCAACACCATGGAAACAAATCATGGCAGGGAGATAAGTGTTACGAAAGCTAATCAGATCACTTTTTAGAATAGGCTGGAGAAAATGGAAAGATTACAGGTATAAAATTTCCAGCTTAGGAAAAATGATGAATGGGAAAGGAACACAGAAACATATCGTAAGCCTCTCAATCCACTGAAGCAAGATTCATATTATTATGAGGAGGTCATTTATTCCATTAAAAATTGGTTGATTGAAGGTGACCTAGATAGAAAGGAAAATTAGAGAAATAATGTTAATACTTATGAGATTGATCCATCACAATGGAGAAAGGCAGGTCAAAGAAGTCTTGGATACTTAGAATTTTCTACTGAGCATCCTCAAGATCGGGCAGAAAGGTCTACTTTGATCACATCAACATTAACATCACAATCAGGGTTGCGGGGAAGCTTCAAACCCCCTTCGTTCCCGTTTCTGAAACGCGCTTTGTGCGGGAGCGTTTTGGAAACGCTCGGAAACGCGCTCCCGAAAACGCTTCCTGAGGGGAGCGTTTTCGGAAGCGCGTTTCCGAACCTGTTAAAACACTCCCTGCCTTTTCGGGAGCGTTTCAGGAAGCGCTCGGGAGCGAACGCTCCTTGAGCGCTTCCGACGTTTAAAAAACGCTCCCAAAGCGTTTTTTAAACGCTGGAAGTGATTGGGGAGCGTTCGCTCCCGAACGCTCCCCGGAACAAAAAACGCTTCCCGCCGCGCGCAAATTTTTTTAAGTGAAAAATCGAATTGTTTATAATGGGGGGGGGTTTCATTTTGGTTTTTATTGTTTGTTGAGTGTTGAGAGAGAGAGCAAGAAGAGTTGTGGAGAGCAAGGAAGGAGAGCAAGAAGAGACAAGGAGAGCAAGGAGCAAGGCAACAGGAGGATTGCAAGAAAGAGGTAGGCCTTCTAATCCAATTTTGTATTTTCTAGGATGAATTTGTAGGTTGTTAAATTGTTTAAAAATGAAAACTTGAATTTTTCTTGAATGTTGCATTTTATTGAATTTAAAACTTAAAAAATGAATTGTTTTTTTTCCTATGTTGCATTTCCTATTCCCATTTCGCATTTTTCCATTTGTTTTGCAGGCTAGAAACTTGAAACTTGTTTCCATCATGGCTATATGGATTTTTCTCATGTTGGTTCCTTTCTTTGTAATAATGGTGTTGGAGAGTGCTAGAAGAAAGAGGCAAATCAGAGAAGAGGAGGATGAAGAGGAGGGTTATGGTGGATTTGAAGAAAATCCTAAAGAGGAGGAGGATTATGCTGAGGAGGAAGTGGGGAGTGGAGAACCTGAGGACACAGATTCCCCAACTAAACGAGACCAAACTCATACACCTTTGTGGAAATATGTTCAGAAAATGGAAGGAGGGAAAGGTGGTGGAACCACTAAATTTATTTGCCCCCATTGCAATAAACAATACCATGGTTCATACACCCGTGCGAGAAGGCACCTTTGTGGGATAATGCCAGGGGATGGACCTAAAAATATTGGAATCAAAGTTTGTCCTTTTGTGCCAACACCACAGAGAGAGATATATAGGAAGGAAGAGGGGGCTGCCCTACAGAGATGATCTAAAAGATCTAGGGGTTTCGTTGATTCAGGCCCAACACGTCATGGACAAACAAGTTCAACTTCCCCCCATGCCAGTGGTTTTGGAGGCAGTGGCACTGGATTAAGGCGTAGAACCATATCCGATTACCTGGACGAAGGGTGGAGGAATGATGTGGATTCAAAAGTTTACCGATTTCTATATGCATGTGGGGTGCCATTCAATGTTCTTCGCTCACCTTATTGGCATGAAATGGTTTCTGCCATTAATGATGCCCCCAAAGGATACAAAAGCCCTGGGTATGACAAGGCCAAAACCGTGGGTCTTGATCATGAAAAAGCTAAAATAAACAATTCTTTGGCTAGAATGACAAGTTCGTGGAATGAGCATGGGCTGTCCATTGTCTCTGATGGATGGACCAATGTAAAAGGAAAACCATTGATAAGTGTTTTGGCTGTGTCGGTTAGTGGTGCAATCTTCCTGGCAGCATATGATTATTCAGACAATTTCAAAACCGGCATTAACATTGCAAAACCATTACTTGATATAATTGAAAAGACTGGGCCATACAATGTCATACAGGTCATCACTGATAATGCTGCTAACTATAAGGCAGCAGGAGCAATTATTGAGGATAAATACCCCAACATTTTTTGGTCTGGGTGTTTGGTTCACACAATGAACCTTTTGATGCATGATACCATCAAAAACAAACAACCTCAATTCAAATGGCTTGGTGATTTGTACAAGAGAGGTAAAAAAATGATAAAATTTATTACAAATCATAGCAATACCCATGGGCTTTTCCGTACTCACTCCAAATTGGAGTTGTTGAAGATAGCAAAGACTAGATTTGCTAGCTATTACCCGACCTTCAGGCGCTTTTTGAAGGTAAGAGAGTCATTGGCTGCAATGGTATCAAGCCCACACTGGCAGGTATTAAAGGACAGGGCAGCGACAATAGTTGACAGGCAAGGTTTCGAACATGTGGAGGAGACTGCCCTTGACCCTCTGTTTTGGGCACGTGTGAGGGAAATTTTGAATTTTACCAAGCCCATTTATAACATGATTCGGTTTGCAGATACTGATAAACCAGTGATTGGAGAGGTTTATGAGCAGATGGATAGCATGTTGGGGCAAATAAAAGATATTGTTAAGGATAATGATCCCAACTTGTATGCTATGATTCATGACCGTGTGTGTGCACGGTGGAATAAACTCAATGTTCCACTACATGCTTTGGCATATATCCTTACGCCAAAATATTACTCTCCATCTTGGTTGGGCCAACCTGCACCTGGAGGTGCGGTTAGGGTGAAACCTCACACAGATCCAGAGGTACAAGAAGGGTACATGAAGGCATTGGACAAGTTGGTACCCGACAGGGAAGAGTGTGCTAGATTGCGCCTTGAATTAGGCAAATACTTCAGTTGCACTGCTAACTTTGGTTCTTTCCATGCAATGGAAGACAGGGACAGATTCGATGCTCTCACATGGTGGGAAGCATATGGCGGCATGGGACTTTTTCCAAAGTTGGCTAAAAAAGTTCTCTCACAAGTTGTGAACACTTCTTCTGCAGAGAGGTGTTGGAGCACCTACAACTTTATACACAATGTGAGAAGAAATAGGCTGAATGAAAACCGAGTTGAAAGCTTGGTTTATGTGCATTATAACTTGAGGTTGTTGAGCCATTACTGTGATTGGGCAAATGAGGATCAATCATACAGAGTCTGGGACAACAACCCAGAGGATGATAATTTGGAGGACGACACGTTACATCTAGAAGAATTGGAAGCAGAACTTTATAGGGATGATGATGAAGCATTAGCAGCACCGCCACACACAGGGCCAGTCCCACCATCTACTGGTAGCAGTGCGGGTGCCAGTGCCAGTGCCACTCCTCGATATCACACTGTTGTTCCTTTGCAGATCTAGCCTCCACCTTCTAGTCGTGGTCGTGGTACTCCTGAGAGTACTAGAAGACCAACATTTCCTCGTGGCTCACAAAAATTAGACATTTCTCGTGGGCGTGGCAAGGGGCCAGCCAGATAAAATATATTTGTTGTTTACTATTTTCTTTTTGTTGTTGACAGTTGAACAGTTGAAACTTGACTCTTTCTGATTTCATATATTTAATGACAATTTAAGTTTGAAGTTTGAATTTGAAAGGTGAAACTTGAAGTTGGCATTTATAAGTTTACTGTTTACAAGTCATTATGAATTATGAATATGATGCTTCATGAAAGTTATATGGTGATCAATGAATCAATGATGATAAATGTTATATAATATCAATGATGATAAATGTTATATATTGAATTTTGAAATCAATGAATCAATGATGATAAATGTTATATATCAATGATGATAAATGTTATATATCAATGATGATAAATGTATATTGAATTTTGAAATCAATGAATCAATGATGATAAATGTTAGATATTGAAATTTGAAATCAATGATGTAAAATGTTATATATCAATGATGATAAATGTATATTGAATTTTGAAATCAATGAATCAATGATGATAAATGTTATATATCAATGATGATAAATGTTATATATTGAATTTTGAAAGCTTGAAACCTTCAGATTGATGATTTGCGAGACTCAAGAGTCAATATGTTCTCTGCTTCCAACTCGTGGGCGTGGTTGATGAAGATTATAACTTCAAGATGATTGATGTTATATGATTCAATCTATGTTTTTATGTTTTTTATGTCTAATTCATCATTCTACATGTTTTTGTTGACATATATGCATCAATATATATATATATATATATATATATATATATATATATATATAAACGCTCCCGAAAACGCTCCGAATTGAAAGCTTCTAAAAATGGCGCTCCGTGCTCCCGCTCCCGCTCCCAAGTAACCTTGATCACAATCTATTAAGAAGAAAAGAAAAAAGCGGAAAGGATTTGGTAAATCTGATGAACCATGTACAACACAGTGTTGGGATGAATCAAAGTCCTAAAATATTCAAAATTGGATAGAGCACATCAAAAAAGAAGCCCATGGATTTGCCTAAAAGTAAGCAGGTTCTTAGCATGAACTTCATTGAGGACATCTGATGCCATGGGGCATCTTTTTGTATCATATTTCTAACCTTATCCCTTGTCATTTTTTTTGGTTAAGTTGTTTTATTTCATGAATAATTCTTCATTTATGCACTTAGAATAAATTCCCGTTTCTTCATTTCTGTACTTGATTTCATTTGATGATATTTTGAATGGATACTGCTGATAAATGTCTTTTGTCAATGGATGCAGATTTCAGGTTCTTGAACACTATCACTTCATATCTAGTATGCATCCCGATATGGAGCCAAATGTTGACCACTAGAGTGGCACTTGATGATTATATGAAGACTCCATGCCCAAGGATGAACCAAAGGATACTTGTCCCATAAGATATCATCAGATTACCAGAGTTTTTAAACTCTACTTCTCATGATTTTCTGTTGTACCCAGATTCCACACCCTGCAGGGAATTGTAATAAGTGATGCTAGTATGATGAGTTTTGAGTCATGTAACATACCTAGGTAGCTTGAGACGTTGCCAACAAGTGAGTATTACTCTAGGAGGTTTTTCTCATTTGGTTAATTATCATCTCCTTATTAGGATTTAATAATTAATTGAGTTTTTTTCCTCCAAATATATCTCGAAGCCGGAGTAAGGCTTGATGGTGAGGCCTTGGGTGAGTCCTAGTGTCTAGGCTTAATGTTTATTACCATACTAGATCACACAAAAAATTTCATGGAATTTGGTTAGGTCTTGACTCTCTGTACACGTTTTAATTTTTTAGATTTCCACAGGGTGGAAATTGCAATACAATTTTTATTTGTAATGTACTCACTTATGTTGAGAGAAGTTGTATGGGGTATGAGTAATAAAATTGTACCTCCTACCCTCAACTTTCTACTATGACATTTTGAGAGGTTAAAAATGTGCTTTGAACCCTGAAAACCCACATTTTGTAAGTTTAGTGGGAAATCTGGTAATTAATTAAGTTAGATATTAAATAAATGGAGAAAAATAAATATCTACTCTTGCTAAATGTTGTGGAAATGAGGTGGAAAATTATGGAGGAGTTAAAGTGAAGTATCAAGGTGATGTGGACTCTTAAAATTAAGGAAAAGACATGTTCTAAAATAAAATCAAATTTCTAGCATTAATGAGAAAAGTGCTTACTTGGAAATTCGAATTTGTGAAGTTAATGCATATTTGAGAGGATTTGCGAGAATATTTGGTGGAGATTTTTGTGGGAAATTATCTCCACCTAAGTTACCACCCATCTACACTTGTCATTCCATCATAAAATTCGAATTTGGCACATAAGGGAAGAAGAAAATGATGTCCACTTGCTAGAAATCGATTTTTACACTTGGCATTCGATCTCCAGTTATCAAATTTGAATTTTCCTTGTGATCTCCTCCCGCTCACCACTTGGAATTTGGTTCTTCATTGGGATTTGCTCCAGTTCTCTTAAATAAGTGAGCCTTGGGCTTTCATTTGTAATCATGAAATATGACCTATTGGTCTTGAGGATACACTGTTGGATTGTACACATACTTGCAATATAATACAAAAGTCTTTGGGATAACTTGTGATGGTGTTCTTGTCCTTGCATATGTGGTAAATTCTTGACTTGTTGTTATGCTTCTATTTATTTCTTCATGCTAATGTTTCTTTCATTCTTGTTTCAAGTTATGTTAGTATGCAACTATCTCATATTAACATAAGAATTACTTAACTACTCTACGAAAAGAAATATTCTAGTTGTTGTAAAATATATCTCTAGGAACACTTTCCATTGCACTTATTTAATTTCATGTGGATCTAATGAGTTGTGGTGAAGTTTTGGAGAGGAATCATTCTTTGGTTAAGCATTCAATCGTGGGGAATTTCTCGGAGGAATCAACCCATTCTTGAAAATATTCAAGAAACCGCATGCGTTTAATTCTTCAGTCTCATCTATTTCGATTTGTTTTACAGACGCACTCTTAAGTTTTAGGCTTTTATTTATTGCATCAAAATTATATATATATATATATATTTTTTGACATAGAGCACTTCATTTATCAATATCTGGCTATTTCAAAGAGCTAAGTCATGTCTAGTCAAAGACGAGAGCTTGCTCATACTCTTTGGCCTAGTCTCTTGTAGATTATTTTTGTAATATACTTTGTGATTTCTTGAGCTAACATTTGTTGTTGTAGATTTGCTCTAACTTGTTGTCTTGTAGCTACTTGTAGGTTTCATCTTCAGAAAAGTACTTACAAGTTTGCATGCAGGACCTTGGGTCTCCAACTTCTAGATCATTTCTCTCTCTTGGCCGTGGACATCAAAGAGACTTTGTCTCTCTTCTCCTCCCTCGACAAATATGTATTTTGTTGAGTCTTTGTGGGCCTCAAATTGCAGAAATTTTTAGCAAGAAAATGTTTATGGCTCAATCCTAAATTGTGAAGACATTCCTTGAATTTTAGAGATCCTTCTTGTAACAACTAATAAAGTTCTTGGTTTTGGGAGCGTGGGTCTTACCCATTGGTATCCCTATCTCTCCATCTTTTGGAGAGGATTGGTGTTGTGATTTTGTTGGTTTATTTCATTTAATTGAGAAATTAACAATACATGCATTACACTCATTTTGCATGCATTTTTATTTAAGTTGCTACAAGTTTCAAGTCTTTTCACTTTCATAGCAAGTTCAAACTTTTGCATGCAAGCACTTTTAACTTGAATTTAATTTGTCACGAATTTTGTTCGAAGTCTACTTATGCTTCACCTTTAATTACATCTCACATGCATTTAAATATTTGAGCAAAACGTAAAGCAACATTTTACTTCATGGGAAGCGAATATCTTTCAAGTTAAAGTTAATTTTCATGTTTGGTTAATTTACTTACATGCCCCAAGCATTCACTAAAATTTACCTTCAACTTAAGTTGGTAGAATAGGCATTTTAGGGACCCTCTACCTCTATGGACTCGTCACTGTGAGATCCAAATCTTTGGGCGAGGGTGAGGTTTGAAGATTAGAGCTCAATTGTAACCTTGCTTTAGAACTAATTAATAAAATAAACCAAGAACATTTTTCATCACATTTACCTTACTTGCAAGTTCTAAATTTGTTCTTTCTTGATGGTTTAGTGTTTTACATGCAACATCATTTCCTATTTTCAAGAAGTGATTCCTTTCATGCAAGCATTGTAATCTCTTTTGCAACAAGTTTAGTTTAACTTTCTTGTATTTGGAACATTGTCTACTTTAGCAAGCTCTATTTCATGTTTAATGATCATCATGTTCATGAATGGTTGATGAGTTTCATTTCCTTTCAAGTACTCTTATTTTGGGTTGCAAACTTAATTGCATGTTGTTATCTTGGTCTAACAATTGATTTTTTTCTATCATCTCATTTACATTCTCATAAGTAGATCGCTAATTATTTCTTTTTGAGCAAGATAGTTTCTCATGCTTTGATTCCTAAATCTATTTATTTTGAAAGCATTTACAATGTCTTCTGCTAACATTTTCTTGTTTCATTTTTCAGGATTACTTTTTCTGTCCATTTTGAAGGATAAGCGTGAGACTTTCTTATTTTTCCATTATACAAAGATGTACATTTATAGTACAATGGTGTGACTCTTGGTTTCACATTCCAAGGTCACTTGGACTCCATTGTGACTTTTCGCATTCCACACCTACCCATGGAGGATTAGGTGTTCCAACATCCCCCTTAATCCAGGTATGTGTGAGTCCAAGAAGAGTCAGAAGCACATATCCCATATATACAAGACTTGGGTCAATCAACTGAAATGTTGGAAAAAAGAGGTGGTTTAAGGATGACCACCAACACCGGAATGCAAAACTTGTTGTAGTTCTCAGAACTCTTCCAAAACTGGCAAGAAGCTGAAAGCTTCTGCTAGAGGAATTGTCCTCATAAAAAAGGGAGACCTTCAACCTAAAAGAAGGGAGGTCTACTACCTGTGATGGTTTTAGGATTACCAACAACTCTGGAATGCTTGAAGCATTTCCTGGAACTCAACCAAAGCTGGCAAGAAGCTGAAGGCTGCTAAGCTGAAGGCTTCTGCTAGAGGAAGTGTTCCTCATATATGAAAAGGAGACCTTCGACCTAAAAGAAGGGAGGTCTACTACCTGTGGTGGTTTTAGGTTGTCCACCAACCAAAGATGATGGTTTTAGGTTATCCACAAACCGAAGGCATGCTCATGGGCCCCCTTTGCCTGCCACATCAACTGCCAATGCATGCTAAAACGGTGCTCGCTCGAACCGTGGCTCCGGCTACAACTCCGGAATATGTGAAATGAGAGATTGTGGCCGTTCGCTTAATTCGTCGTTGCTTGTACACGCACCGCCCATTTTCCCCCGCGGTGGACAAGGTGAGACAAGGCGAAACTCAACCGCAAGTTTGCTCACATTTTAACAAGTTGACTCAAGTTCTAACATGTCTCGTAAACATCTTCACGTCGATGCCTATTGCCGTTAGCGATCCATCCAAGATGAATCTTGCTCCTTACAGGAGGCTGTTTCTGTATATCCGTGTGAAGAATGGTGTGCTACCATGGTTAAGCTATGATGAATACTAAAACAATGATCTTTCATACACAACTTGACTGCTGTGCAGTTGGTAGCCTTTTCAACTGTTGTTGCGGGAATAGATCGAACAATTTCAGTGAATCACAGCAAGGTAACCGCATTCTGAAATATGATGGGCTTGGTGTAGTTTGGAATATGAAATGACACATCCTTGTCATATCCAAGACCAGTTTTGTGCTTGTTGTGGACAAGCTCTTCCCAAGGTCTGATGATGGGCTTGAGAAGTGCAGGTTGAACTGCTGCATCTGCATGTAAATCAACTGGAATTTTATCTTCTTTCTTCTGATGAGAGTCCTTCACAATCTTCTGAACAGAAACAGGTTCAGAATGGTGACTCTTTTGCTGAAGTTCATCTTGCTGAAGCTGAGTTTCCAACTGCAAAAACTCAATCTTTTCTTTTGCATCTTGCAAACAACTTTGAATGTTACAAAGAGCATCCTTGCTCATTTTTATCATATCATCAACATTGGAATGAATGAGGTTATTCAACAACATTAATGCCTCATTGATTTTACCCATTTTCAACAACTTAGGCTCAAAATAAAGGGTGTCGACTTCAACCGAAAATGCACCCGTTTACAATGTGATGCAACTAGAAATACAAATGACTCCGAAGAATTTCCCACTATGGAAATCTCAAAGTACAAAATCTGCTCCTCAAATGATGGAGGGCAATCAACAATTTTTCCAACAACTCAATTTTACACTTCAAGTCTTGATTGCAACTATGAAGAAGCAATGTCTACTCACAATACAATGTCAATGCAATACAGTATGCAACAAAAACAACTTGTGCAAGAAGCCTTTAAGGCAGCTGAATTTTCCTTCAAAGAGATGTTTTGCACCAATAACAACTCGTCTTCAAATGTCAATTTCTTCAGAAAATCACCCTTATGCCAGAAATCACACAATGTCAAATTCACTTTTCTCTAAGTATAGTCCATGCCATTTCTTCAATTCTGCTGTTCATTTCCTCTTCTTCCTCTCTCTCTCTGCTGTTTTTATTTTTATTTTTAATAATAAAAAATTAAAATGAAAAAGTGGGAATGAATTTAAAAAGGGAGGGGATTAACTTTAAAAGGGAGGGGAACAAATTAAATGGAGAGGTGGGAACGAATTTAAAAAGGAGGGGGGAACATTTAATGTAAAAAATAATTGATATATATTTTTTTGTTTTGAAAGTGCGTTAAGGGGGAGGTAAGGGGCTGCCGTGGGCAGAGAGGAATGGGAGAGGAGGTTTGCGGGAGCGTAGCACGGGTAGGGGAGCGAGGGGCCGGTGTTTGGTGTGGTTGGGAAGAGCGTCGCAGAGCGAGGGGGTATAGTGGAAAGGGGCGGGTGCGAGAGGTGGAGACGTGGTAAGGGAGGGGAGAGCGTAGTTTAGGGGCGAGGGAGCTGTGTAGCGTGGGGAGGCTGCGTTGGGAGGAGCGACAGGTGGGGAGGGATGAGTGTTTGGGTGAGCGCAGGAGCGTAGGGAGGTTGGGTTGCAGAGCTGGATGGGAACCGTGATAAGGGAGAGGGACGGGCCGGCGTTGCCGTGGGGTGATGAGTGAGGCGCTGTGTAAGGTGCCGTGTGAGAGGGTGGTGAACAGTAGTAGAGAGATTTGCAGGTTGTAGAGAAGGGGGGCCGAAAGGCCTGAATCAAAATTTTTATTTTTTATTTTTAAATTAGAACAACAGAGGAGTGAAATTTGAGATCCTATATTTTAAAACAGCAGCAGGAAATTTCGCCAAAAATGCAGGATTTTAAGCAGGGATACACAGCAGAATTTTTCTGGAAATTATAGCAGTAAAAATCCAGAATCTTCTTCAGAAACCCAATATAAATAGTATCCAGCAGCTCTTCAAATTGCAGATTTTAATAAGCAGAAATTGCAGAGAAAAATTAGAATGAAAACCTTCAGATGGGCAGTGCTGCCTTTTTTCAAAGCCAATGCCTGAATGCTGCCAATTTCTGAATGCTGCTCCTTCTCAAAACCAATGCTGCTCTTCTTCAAAACCACTTTCTGAATGCGGCAAAATGTCTGCTGCAGAAATTCTCTAAATGCTGCAAAAATGCCAAGAATTTTGCAGATATGCACAGGCCATAAGCACAAATGGCTCACTCAATTTGGAGCAGGGCCAGCAATCGCCCGCTCTGATACCATGTTAAACACCATGTTAAACACACACATGGTGTATGAGAAAGATGAACACACACACACAAGAGACTCAACACACAATGAAGGATAAGCGTGAGACTTTCTTATTTTTCCATTATACAAAGATGTACATTTATAGTACAATGGTGTGACTCTTGGTTTCACATTCCAAGGTCACTTGGACTCCATTGTGACTTTTCGCATTCCACACCTATCCATGGAGGATTAGGTGTTCCAACACATTTGAAAACATTTTACTTCATTTAAGAAAATACAATTTCATTTCTAAGAGCAATATTGAAGGCACTGGTTTTTCATATGCTTATGCTTATCTCATGTGTTGATGGTTAATGGTTTTGGCATTTCATATTGCTCACATCATATTTGCTTGTAATCTTAAAAGGTAATCGAAATTAATCTTTCTCCTAGAGACTCATATCATATAACTTTTCATTAGGGCCCACCCCCCTTAGCTAGCCGAGGGGATAGCTTAAACAGAGAGAGTTGGGATTAGTGTGACAACCCCTCCTCTTAGTTCCTTGCCATCAACCACACTTTGTGTGGTTAAAGGCTTTTCTCACTGACTTGTAGGTAGGTGTAGGCGGCAACTGATAACAGGACTATTAATCGAATATTTTAGAGAAGATTCCTTAATCATGTATTTTTGTTCCCTACTTCACATGTAGCAACATATCCTTCGGAATGTATTCTCCAATCAAAACTATGTCATGCCCTCCCTCTTAATTAGGGAGATTTCTTCTATCTAGGCTCCCTCTTAATATAGGGAGATCAACTTCTTTCTTTCGATGTTGGAGAATCTGTCATGGCTTCCATTCTTCTCATTATACTTATTGTATCAACTTTTGTTACGAACTTCTTCACGAACTTGTATATTATGTACCTTGACAACTTAGATAACCAGTACAACCAAATCTATAGAAGCATGAAATTAGTCATAGCGAAATCTTATAGTAGCGGAAACATTAGACTTTATAAACATAGTCAGCAAGAGACTATACTTCAATACTTCAACTTCTAGCCCAAGTTTTGTTACAAACCCTAAATCACATCAACAACTCAATCAAGATGACATAAGACAAGTTATGTCATATAGCGATCCCTATAAATAGTCAAAAGAGAAGAAAATTATCTAATAACTTTCAGAATTCACATGATAGACTTCGCACTAGGATTTTATGTAAACCCTAGATTTCATACATGAGATTCAAAAACAATCACTATTTGATCAACATGAATAACTTCTACTAAGGTTCGATGTAAACCCTAGATTTTCCATCTACAAAATTCTCAACAATCACTAGATAGATTCATAGATTCTAGATTTATATATACTAGAGAATTTAACTACTACTAGGGTTTAGCTGCAAAACCCTAGATTTTATAAGCAACATCATCTGAGAACTTCAAACTTGGACTAGGGCTTGTTTCCAAACCCTAGGGCTTATGACCATTAGGAATTAGGTGAATACACATATCTAGGAAATCATTAGCAAACATAAGTATTTCATTTGTCATGCTATATTAATACATTAGATATATATCAAACTAGACCGAGCTAGGGTTTGACAGAATGGACACATACCTAGGGTTTCATCCCTAGGAGCTTACTATAAAGATAAAAGTATTTATTATAGACCCAACCAAACCCTAAAAATTTAAGATTTTAGGTCATACTATAGCAAACCCTTCTTTATCAAAACTTCAAATGTTCGGGATTTTAGACAACACAATTTCAACTCTAACAAGTTAGAGTTTTCATGATCATACCAAGATCCCAAAGATGACATCATCAATATATCGAAACATAATAACAATTACTTCATCAATAGCCCCGAGTAGGTTTAGGGTTTCACACATTAATAATGTAATGTCTCTTCCTAAATTATTTTGGAACAAGATTTATTTTTATGTTATGGGGGCCAATTTTGGTGATGTCGGAGCCCATTTGATTTTCATTAGAAAACTTAGGAATTAGAAGTTAGTTAACGTTATGTTATGTTATTTTGTTGGTAATGTAAGGGGGCTAACCACACATGAAATACACACACCCTTAATATCTGGTTCAAAAAACATGAATGGGAACAACGTATGGAGGAAAAAGGCAGGAAGAAGGCTCAACGAAGGTTATAAAAGGAAGGAATCTCACATCATTTGCCATTCTTGGCCACCATAGATTGGTTTTCCATTATCATCCGAGAGAACTTCATTGTGATATCTTCAACATTTGCATTTAGTTGCCCCAACAGTGCGTATTTCTACAAGACGCAATTGTGTTCACGTGTGATTGTTGTTGGTTGATTTGACTGCGAAAGGTTCATTATCTTGCTAAGCTATAGGAAAACCTGGGTTCATTAGCTTGTTAAGCTATAGGCGAACCTCAGAGGCTGAGATTGATAGCCTATTTTTGGAGCAGCGTGGCAGTCACTGGGCCAACGCGGAGGAGGAGAGTTGGGCATAGTTGTGGGAGAGTGCCTCCACCATTTGAGCCATTGTTTTCCGAGAGAGATAGAGGAAGTGCCGAAGGGATTATTTGCTGCATACTTGGAGGGTTGTTGAGTATTCCGCAGATTATTTTGTAGACAGCGTATTCAACAGCTATTGGGAGAGCGTAGGCCCTATTGGGGGTCATTTTTGGAAGTTTAAAACCAGGCCAAACCATTTATGGGTTTTCTAGGTTTTTGACAAGGATCTCAGAAATAATTTTGCAGAATTTTCTGAGCATCGGAAATGGGGTTTTTAGCTATATCTTTGCAACAATCAATGCAGATTTGCTAGGGCTTTTATTGGTCGATTTTGGAATTTCAAAACAAGGCCAAACCATTTTTGGGTTATTTTGGGTTTTTGACAAGGACCTTAGATACAATTTTGAGGAATTTTCTGAGCACCGACGGTGGGGTTTTCAGTCATTCCTTGCATCATCTAATGTAGAATCGTTGGGACAATGCAGAGCCTTCACTGGGCAGTTTCTGGTTTATCATTTTCTTACCTGGGTTTTGCTTCACTTGCCAAAAAGTTAAGCCCAAGTGCATTTCTTCTATATATTTGTACTCTTGCCCATTTCTATAATAAAATGGCTCAGCTACTTTTGTGAAATTTGATTGTTTTGGGTATTTACCACTGTTGCGAACATCTCGATAACATCCCGATTTTATCTCGAAATCATGATTTTTTGGCCTAGCCGATGTTTGTTGATTCGAAAAAAAATATTTTTATGGTATCTTAATTTTGTCAATCTTTGTCGATTTTTATCGATATTTTCCCGAGTTTTATGAATTTTTGGTTTTCCGGACCCTTCCTATTTTTATCCCGATGTTTGCAACATTGGTATTTACTAAATTGTTTTGAAATTTCTATGGTGCAAATTTATTATTTTCTGCAATAGCACTGTGTTTCCTATTTTGGAACATTACAGTGGTATCAGAGCCATGATTTTGGCCAGCCGTGGGTCTAAATCATGGTAATGCCCAAGTTGCTATTGTTGAGTTAAAATTCCAGAGGCTGAAATACTAGTCCAACATTATTCTTCAGATTTGACTTGTGCCCAAAAATGTCTCAGCAGGGAAATTCCTTTAGAAATTTGAAAATTATACTAGGAACCTCGAGAGACTAGTGGAGTAGCTCGAAGAGTGGACATCAGCCAGGGTAACAAGAAGAAAAATCAAGGCAGACCTGCAAATGAAGAAAATGAGAGGAGTATGATTATTGAACAAAATGCCAGTATCAATAATGCAAAAACAAAGATTGAAGGTGAAGAGAGTGATGAGATAAGAGAAGACACACCCATTGAGGAGGGAGTTTATCTAGATACACTCCATCCTGCATGCAGGAGGAGCATATGGATACACCTAGTGTGACACATGTGTCACCCTTGTTGGAGTTTCATTTGGTAGCCCCAGTTGACACATTAATAGAGACAGTTGAGCATACACCCGATTATGAGGTGTAAGGAGGCACATGGGTGTCCATCGTTGATTAGGGTCCATCCATTGTTGAGGGATCCATTGATAAGGCATCTAGGTCTGTGACAGAGTTTGAGGATGACAACCACCTAGGGCTGATTGGCGAGCATGTCTTGAATGATGGGTTATCTACGAAAGAGCAGTTGGAGGCTCATGTTGAGCCCATGATGCAGGAGGATGCACAACCATCCTTTGGGCTAGCCATTGATGAGAGGCAACATAGAGAGCACACGTTGGGATTTCAACATAGTTTTCTTCAGAGGCACGTTGACAGGACCTACAATGTTATTAGCCCACCCTACGCATTGGATTGAGAGAGGCAGAGTTTTCTAGACATACTAGACGGGATGGCCAGGTTAGCAGGACTGAGCGACATGAGATGAGTATGATACCGCATCACCGTGGAGGGCTTGTTCCTTCCACAGGAGATTGTACATTCGACCCCTCCTTTGGGATTGGATGGCGAGAGGTACTGAGTTGGTACTCGATGGAGTAGGCTAGGTGGTGAGATACATCCTTGGCCACATTTCAGCAGAGGCCATGAATTACCAAAGGGGCTCGAGGGTCAGACTGTTGGTGGGATCTAGCTGGGATTCTCCATCACATTGTGGAGTTGGTAGGTGATGGTAGTAGTTGCATGATGGAATCGGTGGTTGGGTGCACACACCTTTTCATATCCTCTTTAGAGTTTCTGACAACACTAGTGATAGGATGGATTGACAGGGGTGCAGGCAAAGTTCATGATTTGTCATGGCATGTTGGGCGTACATGGGATTGTAGGATGATTAGCCTACTCTAGTAGGAGTTGGTAGGAGGAGGTGGCATCGGTAGGCCACTAGACAGGGCATTGCATGGAGACCATGATCCCTCATTGGTATATTGGACACAAGAGCTACTGAGGATAGGATTAGTAGTGTCAATCACGTTAGCATGTGAGGAGTTAGTTTCTTTCAAGTCTATTTGGGGAGATGAGGAGATATAGCTCACATCATGGAGGGATTACTAGCAGAGTGGTGGATGCATTGGCGCACGCAGGACGACATATGATACAGGGTGGTAGGACAGTAGGCAGTGGTACCCAGCGGTGCACAAAGATATACCACAGAGTCTAGTGTTATATAGAGGGATGTGGCCTGATGCATATTGACCCAATTCTAGGCCATAGCACCCATTGGTGTGCAGGGCTATGCAGCGAGGAGCAGTGGCCTGTAGAGGAGCATGAAGATGCATGGTGGTATACTAAAACATGTTGGTTTACACTATGGGGTAGGAGGAGTGACTCACATCGCATTGAGGACATGCGGGGGGTGATAAGTGCAGTGACACAGGCAGGACACAGGATGGTACAGGGTGGTATAGCCGTAGCTGGGGGTATCCAATGGTGTACAGGGATAGGTTGTGACGTATAGTGGCATGTCGAGGAGTGTGGTGGTACTTGGTGGTATGTAGTGACACATGATGTGGCACAACAGGCTCTCAGAGCATTTGCCTCTAGGGAAACTTATGGACAGGGACAGTAGCTGTACCATTTGGACACAACTCACGAGGATCAATGAAGACATTATTGAGCATCTGGGAACACCATGTTTAGTGGAGGTAGGGCCTTGAGGGGGTTACCAACAGATTTGAGGTAGAGAGAGGGTCGACCGTAGGATTACTCTTAAGCATTTCAACAGACTCTTGATCATACTCTTTGGGACATACCAACCCATCATACTCTAGTGTTGCTTACAGTCACAGAGGGTTTGGCTGTTGCCCTTTGACACTCTCCATTTAGGCAGTATGGCATGGGAGGCTCACCTTAGGCAGTTGGAGGAGACACCACGTGTCATGGTCCGAGAGGAGACTCTCCAGTTGAGACACTTGGTAGGTGCACGAGTTGACGATTACAGGCTTAGGGATGACATGGTTGATTTTCGAGGTAGCATATGTTCCACCCCTAGGCTCACACTTGGGGAGGTGACTGGGAGGCAATTCCATGGTGCTCTTTCAACTAGACAGCTCGAGGTGTTAGGTGAGCATGAGGTGCAGAGGATGGTAGTCCTTGTTGGCAGGATGATGCTACTTCCAATAGTACCCGAGTACATCATCAGGAGTTGGGATAATAGATCTCGCTGTGTGATTTGGCAGGCACAGGGCAGCAAGATATTCGCGGCTCAGGTTCTTGATGCTCGGTGCCTACCTATTGGATACCTACAGGAGGTAGAGACAGGGCACAAAGAGGTCCCAACAACTAGTAGCATATCACAATGGTAAGTAGAGAGGATTAGGGGTTGTGGACCTCTAGTATGGTTATGGGATCTAGGGATCCAGTGGATTGTTGGAATACTCCACTCCTCAGTGAGCATGGTTGGGATAACAAGCACACTGATTTATTCACAGGCAGACACATGGGGGATCACAGAAGCCCTCACCATAGGACAAGGCAGATTGTTGCTCAGGATTGGGGCTAGCCATGGAGTGATAGGTGCTGGCACAATTGAGTTGGTTTGGTAGGATTGGCCTAGCCTTGATCATCACATAGATTATAGCCAAGAGTTATGGGAAAGGAGGCTCTGGTATGGGCATGCTAGGCAGTCAGTCATGACCCGTGTGTCACGATGTCAGTAGGATAAGTTCCTTTTGTGGCGGGCAGGGGATCTTGGCATAACAGGGCTGAGCAGTTCAACTACACTTAGAGGTGAGCTGGTTTCAACTTTCTATAAGGGAGGGTCATCTAGATCTTCCATTTGTTTTCAGTGATTCATTGATGGTGTGGGGAACTTCACCGGTGTGGCAGGGTGATCGACAAGAGGAGATCAGGGGAGGCCCGGGTAGACGACGATTCAATCCCACTAGGATTGGATTGCATCTTTAGGAGTTTACTCATGTAGCGCATGAGATGGACTACTTAGTAGGGAAGTTTCATGGGGAGTTGGACAAAGTCCTAACTTATTATGATGCTCTACTTATTGCTGGTATGCAGAGGGCTTCTGTTACTTGTATCTATTTTGATAGCGAGTGGAGCTAGGTGTGCTTCACATTGATTAGGATGGCTTGGGATCCTGGTATTGAGGGATTCCTTCATGTCGGGACAATGCTGAGATTGGGGATGACTCAATGGTACATTTGGGACCCTGGTATTATTGGTGGTTACAGTGGTGATCAACAGTCAAAGAGGGCACTTGTTCAGGCATTGCTTGAGGGCAAGCAATTTTTGGCGGGGAGGACTATAATGTCCCTTCCTAAATTATTTTGGAACAAGATTTATTTTTATGTTATGGGGGTCAATTTTGGTGATGTTGGAGCCCATTTGATTTTCATTAGAAGACTTAGGAGTTAGAAGTTAGTTAACATTATGTTATGTTATTTTGTTGGTAATGTATGGGGGCTAACCACACATGAAATACACACACCCTTAATAACTCGTTCGAGAAGCATGAGTGGGAACATCACATGGAGGAAAAATGCGGGAAGAAGGCTCAATGAAGGTTATAAAAGGAAGGAATCTCACTTCATTTGGCATTCTTGGCTTATCGATTTTGTTCTCAGTTGCTCGAGCTACTTAGTCGGGTCACTTGTTGTTTAGCATGAGTTTTCCGAGCGGAATACTCACCCATTCTTCCTTAACATTCTTCCTTCATTGTTGGTTGCTAGTGAGATCCTTAACTCTTCTTGATTGCAGGAAATCCATAGTTTTTCAAAACTGGGAGCTTCTTTCCCACTGTTGAGACCTAAAGCAAAAGCACTCCAAGAAGGTGGCAACCCTAATAAGGCAGTGATCACAAGCTCCTTGTCTGGTACTATTTCATCAATGGCAAGAAGATCATCTCTTATTCTTGCTATCTTCACAAAGAAAGTAGCCACAATATCTTCCTTAGTCATCTTGGTGGTTCTTAGTTCATTCTTCAAGCTTGCGTCTTTCCCAATGTTCTTGATGGTAATTAGTTTTGACAAGGCTTCGTACATTTCTTGAGCATGGTCAATGTTAGCTATGTAAGGGACAAGGTCGTCCTTTAGGCCTTCAACCATTAGAGTCATGGCCACCAATTCCAATTCCCTGTATTTCACATTATTTATATCACTGGGGTCTTCTGTAGGCTTTTTTACTTTTCCCTTCACCACGTCTAATACTTTGTTCTTTTCAAGGATGAGGTCATTCCTCTTCTTCCAAGATTTGTAGTTTGATACTCCGTCAAGCTTGTTCTCTCCCTTGATTGTGTTAGACATCTTTCTTGAATATAGTGAGACTTCTTTCCTTAAAAAACTTCCTATTATGATCCTCTTATGATTGCTTGATCAATTCCTTGAGACTGCCTTTTCCTTCTTTCTTCACCAAAGCTTTGATACCATATTAGAAATTAAAAAAAGTAGAAAGATTTTCTTGTTCTTGATAATTTACTTGTGATGTTCCCGAGTTCTTATTAGTTTCTTATTATCTTCTTTCTTCTTAGTTCATCAAGCAAATATCAATGCAATAGCACATAGATTAAGGACACCAGATATAAGCGGACAACCAGGGAAAAAAACCCACTCTAGGGGAAACCCAGTCAGTAATTCTTCCTTCAATAGTTTTCCTGAGACTCTCGACGTTGACTCACACTTCTTCCACACCAAATCAGCCTTCTTCTTTATCCTACTTTCGACCTGGCAACAACGACAACACCAACAACACTATGTCGCACTTCCTTCGACCTTGCTTCTAAGACTTTGATCTTGGAGAAAAGACTTTGATCTTGCTTTAGGGAGTTCGATTTTGACCCAATACCACTTTTCAAGGCACCAACATCCAGCAACAACAAATTTGACCTATTCTTCTCTTGGCCATAGTAACATGCAACAACTGGCAACTGCAAAACAATGAGGAACTTTGATTTTCCAATCTAGGGCACATGAAAGAGAGAGAGAGAGACACCAAAATTTCGATTTTCCTTCACTCCTTGAGCTTGTCCAAACTCGCAATCCTTTTGGGTCCTTCCTTCACTTCGATCTTTTTCCAATGCAACAGTAGATATCGAATTTCTGTGTGTGAGAGATGATGCTCCAATGGAATTGGATCTCCTTGTATATATATGCTTGAGGAGAGCTCGAATTCCTTGAGTTGAGGCCGACTTGGTGTGGAGGTTCCATAAATCTTATTGGACTACCTTTTTACATTATTCAAAAGCCCAAGAATGGTCTCTTTAAATCTGCAATGACTCTATAAACTCAGAATAAATCCTAGAAGTCCACAATGGGGACTATGACCTAAAACAATATGACCCAAGCATGAAACCCATGCTTTAATAAGTCATTTAATAATAATATAAATTCTTTTCTTTATTCTTTTGACAAGTACCTTATATTTTGACTCAAGCACAATTTATGAAGACCGAACCTAGTTACAATCTTCAATAACACAAGCCCTTGCAACTCATACAAGGAAAGGTAAAGGAAGAAGGGACTTTGGGAAATTTGATAAGAAGAATACATGTAGAAGACTTGCACCTGTTTAGGATAAGAAGAAGAAGGATATGTCCAAGGTCAAGTTCTTCATTTGTCAAAATTTTGGACAATATGCCTGCTAGTGTCCGAAGAAGAAAAAGAAGGAAAAACAACATGCATCAACAACAAATGTTAATGAATATAATGATGAACATCCACCTTAGAAGAAGTCAAAGGAATTCTTCCTTTAGAATCTACTTCTAGTAATGTTTGTGCACAACTGTGCCTCTAGGCATATGACAGGTTTACGAGTTTTGTCAGAAGAGCGTTGACAATTCCTCAATAGTTTCCTCGTTAATAAAGAGATAAATAATTCATATTTTTTCCTTCATTATTACTATTATCTTTATTTTTTAGGTCAATATCTTGTCCTTGTACCTCTGCTTGGTTATAATTTTTCTTTTTCTTGGCCTTCTAAGTGGAAAGGAAGAATGGTGGAGGCTGCCAATGATTAATGCAGTGGATGACAACATTGAGAAGTACCAAGCAAGGTTTGTGACAAGAGGGGTCTCCCAGAAAGAGGGAGTGAACTATGAGGATATTTTTGCTCCAGTCCCCAGATGGTCAGTGTGATATCCCTTTTTCTGATGTTCCTTATGACTTGGATTGGATGGACTCTTAGAGTTGGGGGCAGACAGGTGACAGGTGCAGGTTGGTGTCATCAGCGGGCCTAGGGGCTTTTGGAGGGGTTTTGAGGAGTTTCTATGAGGTCCGATGGCATTCGCTTGATATATTCCATCATCCACACAATTTGCCTTTCGTTCTGGTGCATTCTGACAACTTTAAGAAAACAAATTTATTTTTGGGCTTAACTCAATTAATTATGCTTAAGGTGGCATTTCGAGAGGAGTACTTGATGGAACACTTTAATGTAATAACATGTTGGAACCAGAACGAGAAGATCAACATGATGGAATGACTAGATATGAGTTTCAGTGACCTTGTTGAGAATTTGGAAGGCTAGTGATTAATTCAGATTCTTTTCTTGA
The DNA here is from genome assembly GCA_034641835.2 of Pinus albicaulis. Classification (NCBI taxonomy): domain Eukaryota; kingdom Viridiplantae; phylum Streptophyta; class Pinopsida; order Pinales; family Pinaceae; genus Pinus; species Pinus albicaulis. The sequence goes on along the minus strand of CM076570.1, from coordinate 128,948,278 downwards.
TAATTACTTGTGAGCTTACTTGAGATACTTGTGTCTTTTTCTTCTTTAGCTTATTTAATACTTCATCAAGTCAATTATCAAAATACACGAGACACACAAATTAGGCTCCTAGAGCCAGGGCAAAACCTTTCCCTCTTGGAGAGGAAAACCCCTGACAAATTCTTCTTATAGATTTTCAAATGACGAGTACCATGACCAAGACTCAGACCCTTGACCTATGGATGCTTCCAAAACCTTGTTACTTCTTCTTTGTCGATCTTCAATGCTGACCTTTCTTTCTTGCATCAACCTATCCTATCTTTTCTTTTATGAACTGTGAGAGGGCCTCTCTTTTCTTATCCAGCAATGACCCTTAACTTTTGCATCCACTTTAGACCTTCGCATTACAAACCTGATTCCGTCATAGATATTAGTGTGATTGCCCGAATCTCTTCTTCAGACTTGACAACAACATTCATCATTCATCATAGTGATCCACATTTCTACCTGAACTTAACACTGTTCTACATCAGAGAGAAACCGCACTTATTCACTGCACTTTTACACAGAGGAATCCACACTTCAGATCTGCATATTAGTCACAGGTGAGTATGCTATAGTTTAGGCTTCTTCACACTTGTAATCACCTCAGAAAAATCCACACTAAAAGCCCTGTACTTATCTTCAAAATCCGCATTTTTCAGCTCTAAAAACTCAGAGAAAATCCACATTTTATCGACAAAATGGTCCGCAGATTCTTCAGCCCAATCCACACTTATTTTAGACAATCAGTAATCTTTCTTAGGCCATCTGCAATCTACCTCAGGTTATCCGCATTCTGCTTCAGAGAGATCCACAAAAACTTGGTGTATAATGGACTGCAGAGACTATGTATATATAGTCACTGTCTTTTAGGCCGACCATTCATTTGCATGTAGGCCGAATTGACTGGTTGTTGGAAGGCTGACTTTATCATTTATTTCTAGTGTTGATTTAAGGGTTGTTTCAAGCCATTCTACCACAGCTTCTTTGACAAGGTCTTGGAGCATTCTCTAGCTTAGATTCTTCATACATATGACACTTAATTATATTTATACTTAGAAGACAAAAACCCTAATAGACATCAAGAAGAAGTCCATTAACCTATAATAAAATCTTGCTCGTGAAACCCAAAACCCATGAAGCAAGTACAATAAAATAAATTTTATTATCTTTGTCTTCTTCTTTAGATAAATAGATAATTACATAGTCAATATGAAGACCGATCGTAGTTACACTTTTCAACGGACCTGAGGAGACATGGTGGACGATTTACCCTTATCTCACATTAAAAAGAATATTTTAATTGGAATAGAAGAGGGAAAAGTGCTCCATGATTAAAATAATAATATAGGAGGCTCTATAGGGGTCCATGAGATCTATAAAAGAAGAGAAGGAGGTCATTGGAGGGCATCTTGGATTCTATATTTCTTCTTGTATGAGAGGTTGAGAACTCAATTCTCTACTTCAACAGTAGCCTCAGGATGGAAACCCTCTGGTGATTTTGGTGAGAGTGGACAAAAACCCACCTCATCTCCTTGGTGGATTCAACCAGAAATCATAGGTGCAGTGATTGATTTTAGTTCAGTTTTGGAGGACAAGTTTCAGCGTCGGAGCAGATCAGTTTTGAGTGCCAGACTATCTATCTCAACCATCTCTGCTTATATCACCATGTACACTCTTTCAGTTATTTAATATAATGAGAGTTGGGATTATTTCTGCTTATTGAGTTATTTAATTGCATGTGCTTTGCTTGTTATATTTTACATGGAAATCTTCTATTAATTAAACATGTAATTTTACGGTGATATTTTGGATTAAGTTAAAATCAGTGAAATATCTTGTTTGGGATTACAGTGGTATCAAAGCGTCGAACTTGGCTCAACCTGTGGGTTTTCAGTTTTGATTGAGGTTGTTCAAGGGTTTATTTTGAATGTGCCAAGTCTATTGCTGGAGCAAATTTTCATTGCAGGGGAAATTTTTTTATTAAGGCAGGGCCACATTTTAGATTAAAGTTTATTATTTGAATTTTGGGGCCGCAAGCATAAAGGAACATGAGCTATTTTTATCAAAATCGATTTATTTAAAGTGCCCATTTATTTTTTTCAGACAACGTGGAGAATTTTAGAATGGTTTATTATTACAAAGGTTAATGTGATAAAACGCTGAGCGACTGTGTCAAATATTGACCAAAGCCACTTGCAGACATATACTGTGCGTGCACACTGAATCATCGAGATGGGAGCCGTTCAATTTCACCACGACGAGCTACAGTCGAATCTCTGTCTCTAAGCATAACATTGTTTTTGGGCGGACGTGACAAATCATTCGATTCTCCAATTTCATTATAATCCAGGTGGTAATTATAATCGGAATCGAGTTCATTGCACCACAAGGAGTGTGTGACCATAGTCACGTAACCATAAGACACGATTGTTATTTGCAGACAACTCAGACCGCTTGTCAACATTGAATTCGTGGATACTCCAGGAGCCAAGTTAACATTGAAAACAAATCGTGATCGCAACTCTGATTATCATTGGGGGCAAACTGCTTATTATTTTGACGGCTAGAGCCAGACGTCGCGGTTCACTGGACCCGACCTCTTTTTCTGTTATGTCCAAATTTGGTTGGTTGCACCCATTGAATTTTCCAAGACTGTAACGCCATGATCCTCTAAAGCGGAAGGGTTGGTAGCGTTAATGTGTTGATGTTTCACTGAGCGATGGGATGTTAATGAGGAGAGCAAGTCCTCTGTGTTGCATAGATCATTTCCGTGGGAAAACCAGTCAAGGGCTGAGCGAGATTTTCTGGGCATGATTATTTCTTGTTGATCGAGCTCATTTTGGCAGCTAGGGAGTTCGACGAAGGCTAGCGACATTGCAATTTTTGAAAGTGGTGACAAGCATCGTAGCAGCCGAAATATTTGTTCGGGAATAATTTATGTGCTCGTCTCTTTGACAAAGAAGATCGAAATATCATACAACTGATTGTAGCTCAAATGGATATCCACCGTTGATGGCTTGATTGATCGTTAACTGTGTGTGGAGAAAAGGAACCTTGCAGGGAGGACGACTGATCCGAAGTCGTTAATTTCCCTCATGACAGGTAGTTGGATGCTCGAGGGCCTATTACCACTCAAACTAGCTGGGGACCTAAAAGGGGTTCTTAAGAGGGCAATTGTTAGGCTAAGGGCAACAGTGGAGGCTTAACTCACTGTCACCATGACTAAGACGCCCTACTCTTTACGGACTTTCACCGATGTGAGGAGTCCCCATGCTTTGGGAAGTCACTTATAAAGGATATATCAATGAATAGGTATGAAGTGATCTCAGAAGCCGTTTCCTTAGGAGGAGGTAAAGAATGGAACTTGCTTGCTCTTCAAGCAAGGTACTTGCCTTCCAAGGGAGAGTGGTTGAGGATTGGAGGGTAAGGGTGAATGGTGCAACTTGTAGAGGTACTTCCCGATTCCTAAAATCCTATAAGAATTTGGATTCCCAAATGGTCCTTGATTTAATCTTTGACAAAAACGAGACCACACGGGACCAACTGGACCTAGCCTAGGTTCTGGGATGGAATAAAGAAACGAATGATGCTCTTATCCTGGACAAGGTGAGGGGAAAGGATCAAACAAGAAATTTTGCTTTAATGGGTCAAATTGATCCTACTAGGTTCTAGGCTTGGGGATGCCTAGGCAAAACTTGGTCCAGAGGTAGGGTTTGATGTTCCCAGAAATTTCACCGTCGGAATTTCCTCAAATTTGGAGAGTGAGGGTACCCACCAGTGCAGTAGTCTATAGGAGATCAAAGTTTTCTTGTGGCCAAATTCCTAGGAAATTGATGCCCTAGGTGACATTTTAGGGCTAGACCTAGGTAAGAGGGAAAAAGGGTGAAAAAATAAGGCGAAAATGACCACCCTTTTGAGGGACTAGTGCTTGATTCCCTTGGGGATATGGAGTCAAGGATGATAATGATTAAGAATTCGGTTTCTTGATCAAGGAGGCTCGGAAAGTCAACTTCGTCCAATGTGACCTTCAAGAATTTACACTTCATACAAATGGTGCAAGCTTATGGAGACAAAACAATCTCTAGGAAATTTCATTCATCTAACAATGGCCCATACATTAAACGAGCTAAATAGACACTTAATTCCACATTCCAATCATGCAACAATTAACCTATTATAGCGAAGTTCAACAATATGTAGCAACAAGAATATATCATTAAAATTTAGTTACAATGTTAGAGATTATATCCAACTAGCATCACATTTGCAGAAACAAAGCTCTAAGATAAAAATGGCCCAAATCCATACATCAAAATTTATCCATCATCCAAAATAATCCTCCAAGAAGAAATGCGAAGTTCTCTAAAGATAGATAAATCCCATGTGAAGTGATGATACAAATGAATGTAGCTAACATCAATTTATACCCCTTTTTAGGAGTTTGAATTAGCCTTTGAGCATACATTAGCTCCTACTAATAAAATAATGTGCAAATAAAACCCCTTTTGGTGACAAGCTCACGAAACTAGCTCATAAACGGAAAAATAAGCCTCCCAAAAGGTCAAATAATAATATATGCATGTCGTGGGGCCCTCCAAAGGCCTAATGATATCCAAAAGTGCCATAATGATGAATAAATTCCTCGAAATATGATGGGAAAGGGGGTGGCCCCTTGTTCTCCAAGTAGTAGACTTGTGGTGCTCCTAGTGAATGCATGGGCACATAAATGACCCCATGGGTCTCCATATGAGTCGAAGATGCCTGTAGATCCTCTGCAAGGGCTCGAGTGATGGAATGAACGCTGCCATGACATCGTACAAGTCCTGGGACACCTGCCAGGAGTATGGGGCTCCTGTGGGGCCTGCTGGGCATAGTGTACCAAGCACATCATCATCATCCCAAAAGTGGATTGCTAGTAATATCCGAACATCGATGGGGATCCGTGGAGGGTTGTCTGCTGTTGTCGAGGCCCATGGCTCTCTACGCACACCCTATATGTGCCAATATAGCCCTCTGGGGGTTAGGACCCCATTTAGGGAGACCAAACCCAAATGGAAACCACATGCAATTCTGTATAAAAACCAATGCATCCCCTAGGCTACCAGTACAACTAGTCATTACAATAATCGTGTAAAATAGTTTACAAACCATGGATAACAAAATGGCCACTTCACAATGGCATGCTCTTCTATAGTGGGCTTTGGCATGTGCTAGTGTCTCCAAGCTCCAAAGGGGGTTAACTAAACACCTTTATAGGTGGTTTCAACCCTTAAAGGGGATAATATGTCCAAGGTACATCCCTCTAATGGGGGTGGCAAGCGATAAATAAATGAGATGGAGTAGGGAATGAGAGGGGCAATCCTAGGCCACATATTGGGGCATAGGGACAACTAGATAAGGGGAAGCCCACACTTGGGTATATAATGTGTAGGAGGGAGAAATCGTGGTACATGAGGTGCCCCGACCTTGATTTTTCCGCCCTTCTTTATATGCCTTTTGCCTTTTATGATTTTTCTTTAATTAACTGCTCGAGGCTCAAAGGACAAGAGCATGATGTGTAAAGTATAGCAGTGATTATCCCTTTTTAGGTAGGGTAGTTCATTTGCCTCAAGGGGTTGGGACAATCATGGGTTCCTGAATATTTGAGGAGGCTCATCTAGGGCCTATGGAACCAAGTTGATGACCATGGATTGGGGTAGAGCTCATGTATTGGCTTTTTCCTACGCGCTAATTATTTTTGTCCTGGCCATCTTTTGCATTTTGTGGTACAATTTCCTGTTAAATGTGCCCAATTATGCTTTTTCTTTTAGCTGCTTCAACCTCCGGGGCATCATTCTAGGCCTGACCCAAGGTGGGGCATCGGGATAGGGAGGCTGACCCTATGTGGACCTAGAGAGATAATGTGGACCAGGTGGGAGGAATGATAAATGGGGGTATAATAAGTGGAAAGGGAGTAGTATATGTGGATAAAGGAGCGGGACCACGCACCTAAAGTTAGGTTTTCCCAAGTAGTACCACCCTAGAAACAAATGGTCAATAAAGGAGATCCCACGGGACTAAGACCCAGTTTAACATCCAAAAGAGATAAAGGGGACAGGAGTATAGACTAAGCCCACTCTTTCTACCAAATCCCTCCATCAATCCATGCCCATAAGTATCCATGATAAGTAAACCCAACACAAAATTACCAAATGATAAGACATACCTTTAGATTCAGGAGGCCCACCTTCAAACATACGATCAATATAGGTGGGTGAGGGACCACATGGTTGGCTCAGGTGGTGGAGAAATGGCAAAACGAGCTAGAAGAAGGCTGCAAGGGGCTGTCAGTTGAGGTCCATCATGGAGAAAAATTTCTCCTAGGGATGTTGTGAAAATTCCAGTATTGGAATCCTTCTACAACAACGAGTTAAGTTTATTCTATTTTGTTATATAACTGAACAAAATTATTTACTGTTTTCTACGGTAATTAACGAAACTAACACACTGTTGTCTTCACAAATTTAAAAATGCTTCGAAAACAAAATACAACGCAGGAAAGAAATAACACACACACGACACCATTATTTTTGGACAATGTTCCCGGAAAAACCCAATGCGAGAAAACTGGTGCAACAACTGAGGGTTTGTATTATTATGCAATAGTTTCTGAATACAATCTTAGATGCCTTACTGGCTATACGATACAGTGAAAATAACTGGTAGAAAGTTAGTGAGAAAATAACCTCACACTATCACTGGTGATCCGGCACTGATCTAGCCTTAGAATGGCTAGCCCTACGCTGCCTCTGCGCAGTCACTACGTTGCCTTTGTGTCACAACTCGTAGGGACTACGTCACCCTCTTGGTTGATCGATCTGCTGGCTGAAGCTCTGATTTCTGACCTTCCGGTCTCACACCTCGACTCCCGACACTAGATCGGGACTGCTCCTCAACAGAACTATGGATCTCTTCTCAGTCTCTGCACTGCCTCAGCGTCGGCTTTGCGATGCCCAACGTGGCTCTGCGCTGCCTCTCTGGATCTCTCTCTGCCTTCTCTACGTTGTATTCACTGAATCAGGGAAAATTCCACTTGTCACTATCTCTGCCCCTCACTTCAAGAAATCTCTCGATCACTTCTCCGGCAATTGCTGCGCTGCTCTCTTGAGAAATCAATCTCTTGATTTCCAAATTGATATCCCTTCCAAGTGCCCATCGAGCCACTTCTTATAATCTTCTTGTTGAACAATCAACGAGCTAGATTAATTCCTAATCAATGGCTTCGATCATCTTGACTCGATCTCCGTCTTTTTGTAGAATATTCTCACCCAGTTTCATTAATACCCTTTAATTATTTTAATTTCCTAAGTTAAGACTTAGGCATCCATTAAAAATTATTAATTATTTTAATAAAACTGCCTCTGGGTGGAATTTCCCAAAACAATTTATGGGTCTTGGAGGATGCATGTGTCCTAGCTTCCCTGCAAATTTTGATGCTTAGAGCACATTTGATGCTACCAAAAATCAAGACTCCCTCTTAGCGAGGAATGTGCTCTAGTAATGCAACCTGCTGAAGGATTACCCTGACTCTGTATCATCTCCCTCTATGCTGGTGATGTCTGAAATCACTTCCCATCAACTACTGTGAAAACGCTGCATCTGTGCTGCTACTAACTTTGCATGTTGATGCCAACTGCATCTGCATTGCAACTCTGCTGCTGTTACAACAAAAACCATCCAAAATACTGAACCAAATGTGTTGAGCATGATGCATCAGTCATTGGAGTTTTGACTGCTGCTAGTCTCTGCGCTAACCCTTTGAAGCCTTTGCGTTGCTGGTGACTCTGCACTGTGCCAACTGCAATGCTGCCAACTCTGCTCTGCGCTGCTCCTAGCCACTGCAACTGTCACTCCGACACTCCTCTGCACCAACTAACACTGGTCCATCTTGCTACTTTTGATATGGGCTCCCATAGCAAGGTATTGATCTGAGAGGTGGACTCCTTAAGGATCCTGTCCATTTGTAGTTTTCTGGAACTATAGTACTAGATCACCCCACCTCACCCTTGAAGGTATGTGGGCAATCATGGCAAATTCCTCCTTCTCGATCCAAGCAGTTGCAACCTGCTGATCATGTTTCTTTTCCTTGTCCTTCTTTCTGAGAGGACACTGTGTAGCGTAGTGACCACACTCACCACGCATGACTCATTTGATCTTCGAGACATCCTTCTTACGCCTTTGCTGCTCCTGCTGCCCCTTTGATGCAAGGGCTGCATTCTACTCCTCCTCCTTGGGCTTTGTCCTACTGCTGCTGCTGCCATCAAGTTTGCTCTTTACTAAGTCTCGCCTCATCTCTTCTTGTTGAAGAGCAACCCACATCCCTTCCCAATTCGACAATCTTTCTCTGCCCAAGGTGCTCTGGACGAAGACTTTCCATTCTTTTGAGACAAAATTCAGGGGTAATCTCACCATCTCCGTAGCGTGAGGCTTTGACCCCACAACTTCCAGCTGATCCCGAACTTCCTGAAGCTTCGAGAGGAATGGATCTATGCGCTCCCCCTTCTGCATCCTTGTGGATCTCATCTTCTCCTGCAAGAACATCTTCTGCTGCTCGGAATATCCCTCATACAGCGTAGCCAAGGCATCCCACATCTCTTTGGCTGTTCTTTTTCCAGATATGTGAGAAACAATGTGATCCCTCACTCTGTCGAGGATCAACCTCTTAGCTTTTGCCATATCCTTCTTGTAGGCCTTCAATGGATCCGAATTTGCGGGGACAACTACCACATTGTTGATGAAGGCTTTGAGATCGTGCTCATCCAGAGGGAAGGAGATCCTTGCCTTCCAGATCACATAGTTGGAGGCATCCTCCAATTGATCCTAATCTCTCAGCTCTGGTTGCTGTCATCATGCCCAACAAATGTTCAAATCTGCCTCTAACCCTCTGCGCAATCGCTGATTGGCTCTACCCACTCCCTGTTGGAGTGAGCATAACTTCTCTCGGTTATTGCTGCTTTTGCGTGGGAAATTAGAATTTCTGGGCAATAAATTCTTTGAGGTCATAATTCCCTTAGCGTGCTCTTCTTCCCTTTTGACACTTTTATGCACTAGCAATTGTTGCGGAAAATATGCGTCCCAGATGAAGATTTGCTCTGCGTTGAAGCTGCCGCGCTACTCCCTTTGTTGCTGAAAAATCTCGATCTGGAAAATGTTCCTCTTTGTCGACTCACTCAGAGAGAGATTTTTCCTTGAGAATCTCGCCCTCCTGTCACTGATTGTGCAAGCATTCTAGGGGTTCGATCTGTTGCCTATGCAGCTCTTCGAGCTCCCTCTTCAACTTTGCTTCTGATCTCTTCTCTGCTTCACCTGCGATCTGATACCATGTGAAAATTCCAGTATTGGAATCCTTTTACAACAACTGGTTAAGTTTCTTCTATTTTGTTATGTAACTGAACAAAATTATTTACTGTTTGCTACGATAAATAACGAAACTAACACATTGCAGTCTTCAGAAATATAAAAATGTTGCGGAAACAAAATACAACGCAGGAAAGAATTAACACACACACTACACCGTTATTTTTGGACAATGTCCTCGAAAAAACCCAATGTAGGAAAACCAGTGCGGCAGCTGAGGGTTTGTATTATTATGCAGTAGCTTCTAAATACAATATTGCATGCCTTACTAGCTATCCGATACAGAGAAAATAATTGACAGAAAGTTAGTGAGAAAATAACCTTACACTATCACTAGCGATTCGACACTAATCCAACCTTAGAATGGCGAGCCCCACGCTGCCTCTACATAGTCACTGTGCTGCCTTTGCATCACAACTCGTAGGGACTGCATCTCCCGCTTGGCTGATCGATCTGTTGGCTGAAGCTCCGTGCTTTGACCTTCCGGTCTCACACCCCGATTCCCGGCACTAGATCGAGACTGCTACTCAACAGAACTGCGGATCTCCTCAGTGTTTGCACTGCCTCAATGTGTCTCTTCGCTGCCCAATGTGGATTTGCACAGTCTCTCTGGATCTCTCTCTGCCTTCTCTGTGTTGTATTCACCGGATCAAGAAAAATTCCACCAGTCACTATCTCTGCCCCTCACTACAAGAAATCTCTCGATCACTTCTCCCGCAACTGCTGTGCTGCTCTCTTGAGAAATCGATCTCCTGATCTCCAAATCGATGTCCCTTCCAAGTTCCCATCAAGCCTTTTCTTATAATCTTCTCGTTGAACATTCAACGACCCTGATTAATTTCTAATCAATGGCTCAGATCATGTTGACTCGTTCTCCGTCTTATTCTAGAAGATTTACACCCAATTTCATTAATACCCTTTAATTATTTTAATTTCCTAAGTTTAGACTTAGGCATCCATTAAAAATAATTAATTATTTTAATAAAACTGTCTCCAGGTGGAATTTCCCAAAACGATTTCTAGGTCTTGGAGGATGCATGTGTCTCAGCCTCCTTGCAAATTTTGAGACTTGGAGCACATCCGGTGCTACATGTTGTCCATTTTGTCTTCAGTCATGAGAGATCGTGATGAGATTTGCATAGAGTTGCAGGCTAGATTGTTGACCATTTGGAGGAGAGAACAACTGGTTTCATTGGTTGCTTATGAACTGGACGAGAGGTTGGTTGAGAAAAACATTGGGTTATTCAGCAGACAATTGACTAAGGAGGAGTTGCTCAGGTTTGACAATTCATGTAGCAAGAATGAGCTAAGGAGGAGGGGTCTTTGTTTCATTTTCAAGGGACCTTGGGGATCTGATCACTCATGCGTGAGTCACACGGAGGAAATGATAGAGGTAGAGCAAGAGGATATTCCTTCTAATTCTCAGAGTGAGGATTCTTCTTTGGACAAGTCCATGGGCTCATATGAGGATGCCTCTAAGGTGCATGAGTCATGTAGAGTTGTTGACAATAGTCCAAATTTATATGGTGAGCAGTCACGGGACCATATGGGAGACATTCAGGATGATGAGTCATCAGTGATGATTCAACAGGAGCAACGTGTGGTGGAGCATGAGTCAGCTGAGGGGAATGATGTTCATACGCAAAGATGAAAAAATCGCGATTTTATTGCGATTATTTGAAATTATCGCGATTTTTTCAAGCAAAAGATATTATCGGCGATAATTTCATTTCCCCTCGGCGATAATATCCCGATAGCGATTTTTTCATCTTTGGAACTTCATAGTATGCATGATCAGCCTTTTGGGTAGAGCCAGTTGGAGGTTCATATTGAGCCTGTGATGGGTGTGTAGCTACCCGTGGAGTCTGCCATTGATGAGGAGCAAACAGATGTACGAACATCTAGTAGGGTGATAATAGTTGTAGACACTTATCCTCAGGAGGTGTTGGAGGTTGATAAGGTAGTTCTGCAGGAAGTTAGTAGACAACAGGAGCATGGCATCTTCGATCAGAGGAGGGAGGAGCGGTTGGAGATGGTGGTGCATCCATCTTTGGGCCGACCCACTGATGAGGTTCAGGGCGATGCACATGTAGTGAGCAGCGCTGCAGTACTTACAGGGAGAAGCCCTCTCTAGGAGTACATAGATAGGGCTTGCAACGCAGTTTGGCCACTTGTACCCATTACAGAGAGAGAGGCAGGGTTTCTTGGACAAATTTTGTTGATTGTTTAGGAAGAGCATCAGGAGTTGAGCATGGATCAGTATCAACCTAGTAGATGTATTCCTCGCACAAGTTTCCATACATTATATTGGCGGAAGATCATGAGTTGGTATCTTGTTGATTGCACGATATTATTAGCCCAAGGCATAATGGAGCAGGGACCCTTAGACATAACGAATACTACATGTTCCAGGCGGTAGTGGGATACAGGTCGACAACTCTTCAACATTCCATCTCGACATTAGGAGAACATGATTAGCATTGGATTGAGTCAGGGGTTGCATTGGAGAGAGATGATGAGTTGGTACGCAGTTAATAGGGAAACTTCCACAGACGTAGCGATAACACTGCAGGAGCCATGGAGCATTGATGCTTGGTGGCAGTGGGATCGAGGATGGTTTGTTGATGACATATTCAGTCAGAGATTGGTTTGGGATCCAGGCATTGAGGGATCTGTTCCTGGTGAGTTGACACAAAGACACAACACTGCCTAGCGGTTTGTATGGGATTCGACCATGAGTCTCAGCTGCAATGGGCCAACAAACTCGTCCACAGGTTTAGGATTGCTTGAGGGCAAGCAATCTTGGGGCTGGAGGATTTGTGATATCTCTTTTTTTGATGTTCCTAATGACTTGGATTGAATGGACTCTCAGAGTTGGGGGCATACATGTCAAAGGTGTAGGTTGGTGTCATCAGTAGGCCCAGGGGCTTTTGGAGGGGTTTTGGGGAGTTTCTATGAGGTTTGATGGCATTTGCTTGGTATATTCCATCATTCGCACAATTTTCCTTTCATTCTGGTGCATTCCGACAAATTTCAGAAAATGAGGTTATTTTTGGGCTTAACTTAATTAATTACGCTTAAGGTGGCATTCCGGGAGGAGTACTTGATGGAACACCTTAGTGTAATAGCTCGTTGGAACTGAAACGAGAAGATCAACATGATGAGATGACTAGATATGAGTTTCAGTGACTTGATGAGACATGGTGGCTGATTTACCCTTATCCCGCATTAAAAATAATATTTTAATTGGAATAGAAGAGGAAAAAGTGCTCCATGATTAAACTAATAATAAAATAGGAGGCTCTAGAGGGGTCCATGCGATCTATAAAAGAAGAGGAGGAGGTCATTGGAAGACATCTTGGATTCTATATTTCTTCTTGTATGAGAGGTTGAGAACTGGGTTTTCTACTTCAGCAGTAGCCCCAGGACAGAAACCCTTAGGTGATTTTGGTGTGAGTGGATGGAAACTCACCTCATCTCCTTGGTGGATTCAACCAGAATTCACAGGTGCGGTGATTTATTTCAGTTCCGTTTTGGAGGACATGTTTCAACATTAGAGCAGATCAGTTTTGAGGGCCAGACTATCTATCTCAGCCATCGTTGCTTATATCACCATGTATACTCTTTCAATTATTTAATATAATGAGAGCTGGGATCATTTCTGCTTATTGAGTTATTGAATTGCATGTTCTTTGCTTGTTATATTTTACATGGAAATCTTCTGTTAATTAAACATGTAATTTTACGGTGAAATTTTAGATTAAGTTAAAATCAGTGAAATATCTCGTTCGGGATATTATAGTCAGATTCTTGGGCTCAAGATAGACTCAGGGAGAGTGATTGATGTTCGAGAGGAAGGATTGTACAGATTTTCAGGACATCTAAGACCATGCTAGATGACTGGAAGAGCTTCCAGTTCCAAGAGAGAAGATAGTCAATGTTGCATGCTTGCTTACACAACTAAGTTATTGTGGGAAACATCCTCAACCCCACTATGCGTGGCTTTCGTGGCAAAGCTCAGAGAAGGGGCTGTCACCTATTCCCAATTCTCTCCATCTAGGCTCTCTCGTGGCTAAAGCCGAGGGGGGTGGACCCTCAGGATGGTTTCTAAAGGAAGCTTGTTAAACTAACAAGTCTAGGAGATCATTAGTAAATGAATTAGAGCATCAACCATTCAAAAAATTGAGATATGTAACTTGAAGCAAATGAAATGAACAATTTAGCTAGTATAAATAAACATGAGTATTTGAGTAAGCCAATATGATCCAACAATATATATATCCTGCAAGGAAAATGTGAGTAAACCAATGCCAAAATAAAGATTTGCAAGGAACAAAATATGGGCTCGAATGAATGAAGTACTTGCAATAATAGATGATATCTTCAAGCTACAACAATATAAAGTAGAATGGAAGCTGCAAAACACACGTTAGTCAATCAAACCAAAACCACAAAAAGATGATACAATCTTGAAAGGGAAAGAACTTAAACAAATTGGAAAGCTTGCAAATAAAGATCACTTGTACTCAACAAATGAAATATTGCTCAAATACAACAAATGATGTAGATTTTAAACTTGATGAGTATAAATGAAATACACAAATTAATTCAAAGTACTTGCAAGCAAAGATGTAAATGCTTTCTAGATCTATTGCATGTAATAGTGAGACATTCAATAAGATGCTAAATCTAAATGCATGCAATAAAAAACTTTCAAAATCTGTTATGGTGCTTCTATGCCAAAGGTGTTCTTGGTTGATTTTAGTTAATGCCTATTCTAGGGTGTTCTCTTCCCCTCAAGTCCATTAACTTGGTAAGTACTGCAGGTGAGCTGCAAAAAGTTTAGGACGAGGAGGCACTAGTCCATCACTAACGATACACGCCTAGTTCTTCAAGCAATCCTCTTGCCTTCGTTCCTACAAGGGGACTAAGCCACACAAGAGAACTGTGAGGTCACACATTTTAACCCTTCATCCAAACTCAAATCAAGGAAGCTGAATGAAAATTATGGAAAATTTGTCCTAAATTTCTATCAACCAAGCTAATACTTGGAGGTTAATTTTAGAAGTGCAAGTAGTGATGCCAAGATGTTTTGCAATGTGAAAATAGTATTCCAAAATGTCTGAAGTAAATATTCATTCACAATTTAGAAAACGAAATACTTGCATAAATTCATGAAATGGAAAGTAAATGAAGTTAGAAGATGGCTGCAAATTAAGTGTCAAATGTGAAAATTCCAAGTCCTAGATCTGGAATCCTACTGCAACAAACTGAATTATTTCTCCTACTTGTAAATTATGTTAACAAGTTATTTTGCAAATTACTTCTGAAAACATTGAAGCAATTACTGAAACAACCTTCACTTAATTAATTTAGATGTGGAAGCAGGAAAGTGAGAAAAAGAAATAACACACACAGGACACCGTTATTTTTGGACAAATGTCCCCGGAAAAACCCAATGCGGGAAAACTGGTGCAACAAATCTGAGGGTTTTATTATTAAGCAACAGTTTTATCTAAATACATCTCTGATTGTCTCACCGGACAAATCAGTTATAGAGAATGCTGACAGAAAAAAATAGTGAGTTTACCTCACTTTGCAAGTCCTGTCTGATCCGATAGCTAAAATGACGAAACCCCAACACCCTCTGCGCAGTCACTGTGTAGGCCTGCGTGGGGACTTCTGAAGGATTGCGTCATCCCTTCTGTGCGATCTTTCAACTATCAGGAAACTCGATCCAACTCTCCTGGCTCAGAATCTCGATTTCCTAGCTGAACACAGACTGAATACTCGGAAATGCTGCGTTGCGTCTGCGTGGGGCCTGCGTGGTGCCGTGTCACCCTCTTTGGGCTTTGCGTTGCTCCCTCTGCGTCTTTCCTTGTCTTTGCTGATGATCCTTGGCTACGGAGAAGATCCTCCTGCCAAAAGTGTCTCTGCCCCTCAATTGCGCTAAAGAATCACTTAGATTGAAGTTTTCCTCCGAGCACTGCTTCGTTAGAAAATTCGATCACTATATCCTCTCGGTGTATCTTCCAAATGACCCTCAAGCCTTCCTTTATAGTCTTCTCGTTGAGACTTCAACGATTGAGTTTAGATTTCCAATCAACGGTTAAGATTACATTTAGACTTGATCTGCTTTTTCTAGAAGTTTCACCTACAGTTTAAATTAATACTCATTAATTATTTTAATTTCCTAAGTTAGACTTAGGGTTCTCATTAATTTATCAAATAAAACTGTTTTCGGGTAGAATTTCCCAAAACAAATTTGGGTTATTTGTAATGCATGTGTCTAAGCCTCTCCACAAAATTTGAGACTTAGACAACATCCGATGCTACCACAAGTCAATATCAAAATCAACAAATTAACATGAGACATCAAGCATCATTAGCATGTGAATTAAACTATGAAATAGGAGCATGAAAGAAAGTATATATCAACAAGAAGAATTTATTATATCAATTGCAAAATCAGATTATAAATTGCTCCAAAAGAAAATATAAAGCAAGAAAATGAATTGCTCAAATTAACCAAAGTGAGAATGTGAGATGTTAGATTTATGGCATGTGAAAAACGAAAATAAAATTGCAAAAATTCAAACCTAATTGAGTAGAAAAAATCAGATCACACACATGCAAAGGATCCTCTTTACAAGAGAGGGGTGGGATGCCAAGAGGATGATTCTCAAGCTCCCTCAAAGAAATTTTGTTATTTTATTAAAATGAGGAAACCCTCTAATGAAAAGAGGACTTGAATTTTTGAGGGGAGTTTACAAAGGGGCTCAAAGAGAAATTACTCCTCAACTAAATTAAATACAAATGAAGAACAATTACAAATGCTTCCAACAAAGTATAATGAGAAGTCCGAAATGAGACACTTTGCTTTCTTCAAGTTGTATGATTTCTCAACCAATGGTTTCTCAAAAGGAAGCTCCTTGCAATGGAAGATGAGAGAAGGTAATTAATTTGTAAAAGAAGAACTTGGATAAGTAAGGCTCCAATAATATGCTCTTGAACTTCAAACAATACTCCTCAAAATGAAGCCCTCTAATCCTCTTAAATATCTACACAAGGCAAGAAAGAGAAACAAGTTAGCTTCATGATTGTTTTCAAAGAAGTAATGTATAATATAGAACAAATGCATGTAGGAATAGAGGGTCTTTCTTGTGCAAGCAAGGGAAGACTAAGCTTTTCCAAAAACTCTCAAAAGCTAGATGAATCAACTAAAACACATAACATTGATCAAGAAAGATTTTGAATTTAGGTTTTGTGATCTTAGTAAGCTAAGGTGAAGAAAACACCCTCTTTTGATTTCTTTTGATGAGATCTTTGAGAACAAATTGATTGGGTCCTTCTACTTTTGCTTTTGAGAGTGAGTTCGTCTATATGAAGAGTTACCCCATGCCCAAACAATCCATTGACAAATTCTTAAATTTCTACACACTTTGAAAGAGATGTTAGCACTTATATAGGAATTAGATTGAATAATGGAGGAGAAGGCTAGAGATTCAACCAAAAATCTTCTAGTACTCCTCTTCCTAGAGTATTTCTCTAATCCAAAAAATTATGCAAGGTAGCTTACATATATCAGTCGAAATAAATGGAAAAATTAGAGCTAATACAATCCAAAATAAATGTAGAATATGAAACAAAAAAATTGAAATAACATCACTTCCATCATAGAAGGAGAACACCAACACAAGATAATACCTCAAAGTCTTTTATTACAACACAAGGAAAGTTAATACACAATGTAGTAGAGTCTCCCCAAGCACAATAACTCGTTCCAAGATGAGTACAATCGAGCCCATGGCTCATATAAATAAGAGAACGAGAGAAAATCCCATTGTAAACCCGAATGTCAAGTGGAGAAATTGAGAAAATCTCAAGAAAATTCAAATTCCAAGTGTAGAGGTCGAATTTGTGAGGTGGCAACGTTTTCCCTT
The DNA here is from genome assembly GCA_034641835.2 of Pinus albicaulis. Taxonomy (NCBI): domain Eukaryota; kingdom Viridiplantae; phylum Streptophyta; class Pinopsida; order Pinales; family Pinaceae; genus Pinus; species Pinus albicaulis. The sequence continues at coordinate 128,930,915 of CM076570.1, read as the reverse complement.
TAATCTTATGTGCCAAATTCGTTTTAGTGTGGGGTGTTGTAGGTGGAGATAACATATTCCCATGAAAATCTCCAGCTAAAACCCATGGAATGACACCACTACAAGTTGTTCCCAAATATGCTCCTCAAAACTGTGTTTTAACCACTGTAGATGTTGCATAAATGTTGGTAATTGCTTCTGTGTGGAGTTGGAGTAAAATGGAGTGTGCAAGTGTAATGGTAGGTGGAAACATCTCCTCATGGGAATTTTGAGCTGCCATGTGGGGAAGTCGTACCTCAAGCTTGGCCCACCAAACAATTTCCCATGTGCAAAAATATTTTTCCATTTGTGATACCAACTCACCCTTACACTTGACTTTTGAGTTGGGATTGTTTTCCAAGTCATTTCCACCTCAATTGGCATGTGGGAATTTTTATTTTTCTCCATTTTTTAATTTTTTGGGTTATTTATTTCTCATTTTCCCACTAAATTTAGGGAAAAGTGTGTATTAGTAGAAAGTTGGGTACTATAGTCCAATTTTGACTACTCATACCCCCTACAACTTATCTAGACATCACTTATTACAAGTTTATTATATTTTTTATTGAAAATCCCGTTCAACGATATTTTTTTAACAATTAAAAATGACTACTAGACCTAACCAAATTTCGTGAAATTTTACAAGTGATCTAACATGGTAATATGCATTGGCTGTAGGCACTAAGACTCACTTAAGGCCTTACCATCAAGTTGCACTACAACTTTGTGGTATATTTGGGAGAAAAAACTCAATTAATTATTAAGCGCTGAAAGCACACTTAATTAATTAAGTAAAAAACTCCCTAGAGATATCTATCACATGATAGCAATGTCCTAAGCTACCTAGGCATGTTACATGGCTTTATTATCATGCTAGTATCACGTTTACGATATCCCCACATGGCTACGAAATTTGAGTACAATGAAACAAAAGACAAAAAGGGCTTAGAAACCTTGATGAAATCTGGAACTCTGTAAGTGCAGGAATGCTCTGAAATATCCTCGAGCATGGAGTCTTCAAGTGCAACTTTAGTGGTCAAGATTTGGCTCCACCTGGGAATGCGTGCTAGATAGGACATGAGAGCATGCAAGAACTTGGCATCTACATCCATTAAAAGCATATATCAGTAGTGTTCGCTCTAGAAACTGTACTATAAAATCAAATACTAATCTAACATGTTGAAATAAAGACTACTCTAATAACATGAAATAGAAACTAATCTAATAGCATAAAATAAAATCTATTCTAAGAACAAAAATGACAAGGAGTAAGGTTAGAGATACAATACAATACAAATGTTTTCATTGAAATCCCTCTTGAGAACCTGCATACTCACAGGAATATCCATGGTTCTTTCTCTGATGTGACCTGTTCAATTCTCACTATATTGGGACTTTGACTTGCCCCAATATTAACCTGTTTGTGGCCATCAAATATACCAAGCCTCTTCCTTTTCCTTTTTCGACTATTGACTTGCTAAGGCTTGATCCTGCTTAAAATTGGTGATCCATTCTTTATATATTTTCTCCTTTTCTCCTTCTTTCTTTTATTCTTGGTTAGCTACGATGGTGATGATGATGCAACTACTGTTAATCCTTCTGCCTTGTCTTGAAAATGCTCTGATGGATGATTTAAAGTACCCAAACTTTCTGTGATATGTCCAATCTCTTCATTATGAATCTGTTGTGTCAAGGGTGGAGGAAAATTAACGAACACTACATCACTCCCTGGCTTGTATGACCCATGAATAATTTCATTGTTGGGTTTCCTTGGATCCTCAACATGATATCTTCGCTCTAATTCTTGATCAAGTCTGACAAAGGTATTATCTGGCATGGGGATGGTGGCATATCATAGGTCCATTTGAAGGCTACCACCTAAATCTGTTGCCCATTTTCTTGATAGGAGCATCCCCCATGCATCAGGCACATCAATCACAACAATATCCATAGTCATCATTCTGTCTGGGTATGCGGCTAGGAAAACTTGTAAATCTTTAATTAACCAACACACTTCTATTCGTTTTGAATCCATTGAAAATATGTTGTGATAGGGTCTAGATACCTTTAAGTTCAGTTGCTCCATGAATTTCTTGGTCCTGACATTAGATGAAGCCCCTAAATCTAGCTTGCAATTGTGTAAAAAACAATCATTCACCATCAAAGAAATAAAGAACGATTGATGATCTTCATTCCCCACATAACAATTCATATTCTTCAATACAACTTCTTCATCTTCTGGTTCATCATTTGGCATTTCTTCTTTTTGAGTGACTTCAATGGCACTTAGCAACTTTTCCCTTTGAGATGGTAGCTTCAAAAGCTTTGAGACTGTTAGAAAATCAGAAAGGAAGAAAGACTTTATTATGTTGATAATTTCTTGTGATATTCTTGCAGTTTTATTATCTTCTCTTACGTTCTTCTTTTATCTTAGTTTCATCAAGCGACCATCAAAACAAAGCATGAAGATCAACGACACCAGATGTAGGCATTCAACCAGGGCTAAAACACCTCTATAGGGGAAAACCCAGTCAAACTCTTCCACTAGTAAATCAAATTGAGATAGACCAAGACCTTAGACCCAAAAGACTTTGCCCCTCCACCAAGTCGGCCTTCCAATATGATTCAACAAACTTAAGTAGTCTCTTCTTGTCCAATAGCTACAATCCAACTTCAACCCAGAATCTCGACCCCCAACAACTTCAGAATTGCGGCCTAGCTATAATTTGGAACTTCGACCTCAACAACTTCAAAATTTCAGCCCAACAACAATCCAAAAACTTCGCATGTGTGAGAGAGATTTCTCAAGAACTCGATTATGGTCTTCCAGCTTCTTCAATCCTTCTCCAACAACTTTGCTATCTTTTTCTGTCTCCAACAACTACAGATTGAACTTGTTTTGTGAGTGCTCCAAATGAGTTGAAGTGCTTCCTTTATATAGTGTTTGTGTGAGGTCGAATTCCCTTGATGAGGTCGACTTGGTGGAGGAGACCTAAAATACCTGTTTTACATTTAAAAAAATTTCCTTCTTGATAGATGAAGCCTAAGAAGGGTCTTTTACATTACGACATGGACAAAGACACTTCACATAAACCCTAGAAGCCTACAATGGAGGCTTTGACCTAAGAACCATTGACCCAAGCATGAAACCCATGCTTTAATAAGTCAATTTCTTTTATAATAAAATTCCTTTTACTTTTTTTTGACAGATACATTACATCATGATTCAAATACAATTATGAATACCGACACTAGTTACATTCTTCAACACTCCCTCTTAACTATAGAGTCATTCATAATTACATATATACAAAGGTACATGGAATATCTCAAATGATATACTTTATGAAGAGTCACAACACACACAATGCCACAAATTAGATACCTGACCAGGGTACTCTAATCAGGTGGGACTAAAGTGGACTCAAGCTTTAACCACTATAGGTACCATCATGCTTTTAAGCTCTACCACCAACCCAGGGATCTAGGTGTGTATCCAAGATCGGAGCTCCATGGCCAATGCCACCCTCCCTACTTGGGGATGTATACATCAGCACATAGGTAGGCTAGATGTTCTCCCAAGCATCTTGCCATAAGATGCTTCAGCTCTCCTATGTTGAGAATTTGGTAGGGCATAGTTTAATTCAATTCTCTACTTGATAATTACTTGTGAACTTATTTCTCTTACCTAGATCTCCTCTTCATTAACTTATTAGGTCTTTCATCAAGTCAATTATCAAAACACAAAAGACACAAGATTTTGGCTCTTCAAGCCAGTGCCAAAACCTCTCCCTCTTGGAGAGGAAAACCCGCAAGTAATTCTTCTTATAGACTTTCAGTTGACAAGTACCATATCCATGACACAAACCCTTGACCCTTATATCCCTCCAAGACCTTGTCACTGCTCTTTCTTGGCTCCTTATGCTGATCTCCTTCTCTGCATCGTTTTGCACCAGGACTAGGAAAGCTTGGTTCCTAGATAGACTATCCTCAACCTCTTTTAGAGACTTCTTCCTTGCTGTAGCATATATCTCAGAGATATACCAATTCTTCCTTTGATGAGATAGCCCTCTATCTACTTATGCTTCAATCCCTTCCTTTCTCCTTTTTGTAGTCCTTGAGATAGATCCAAAACTTAGTATTCTTCTTCGCATTACATTCTAGAAATTCACACTGTATTTTATACTGTGTTAACCCTTAACTTGTAGCTTCAATTTCGAATTGTGATATGCCACCTATTAGACCCGAGATAGTGCCATAATGCTTCTCCTTTTCTGTGCTGTTTATATATACTCCAACTGTGGTTGTCTTCCTGGAATCTGCGAAGTTTTTATGACAGAGATATCATTGTTGATCATAGCGTCCTTTGCTGTAGCTTCTAGTCTCCTCGCACTGCACCATAGGTCCTTAAAATTCTGTCTCCTATCTCGCATATATGCCTTTTGAAATATCACAGATCCACACTGTTTCCTTGTTCGAAAACTCATAGATGACCGAACTATGTTGCTATCATTTGTGCGAAGTCCACTAGGGTATTTTTAATAGTTCGAACCTATAAATTAGCCAACCTGTGCCATTAAAGCGTTGTGACTTATTTTCTGTTAGCCAACATGACTTATAGTGTATTATGAGGCCGACATCAAGAAGATCTTTCCATCATAAATTGAGCCGACTTGTTGGAGCATGTTGACAAGGTCTTGAGGCATACATTTACATCAATAATTGTTCTTTGTAAGTGTAACAACACTTCATATACATGACTCTAAATTATACATTTATGACAAGGTGACATATTCCTAAAATACATCAAGAAGAAGTCTTTGACCTATAATAAAAACTCCTTGCTCATGAAACCCATGAAGAAAGTTTAAAAAAAATACATTTTATTGTCTTTGTCTTCTTCATAACATAAATTCATAATTACAGTCATTTATGAAGACTGAACGTAGTTACACTTCCAAACTTCCTAATCAACTAAATCAGATATATCCACCAATCCAAGCATGCTTCAAACATTCAATATTTTATGGAGAGATCTTGCACAATCACAACTCCATTCAATAATAAACTTTCAAATGTATATATACAAGTAAACACAAACCTTCAGGGTCCTCAATCATTCTGATGCTACTTATATCATCTTCAATCTTATCTGAAGTTTTGCTTTTCCATTTCTTCAATAACACCAAATACAGTCTCAATACTTCTCAAGTCTTTTGTTTGTAACTTCATGAATCACGAACATTCTTCTTTAGTACTTTCATTCATTCAGTTTCATTCTTACTTCAAGGCATTCCTTATGATTGTCATAATATGCCCTTTCTCTCAACTGGAGAGATATACCCTTTCTTCTATCTAGGCTCCCTCTCAACTTGGGGAGATCAACAACTTCATAACATCAGAGAAACTTAATTGTTTCAAGACTTCATTTCTTTCTTATGGCATCAAGGTCATCTTGATCATCATTATTCTTATATCATCCTTCATCATGCTCATCATTGTCATCTTCAACTTATGAATAGCTTGAATATTATGTACCTGCAAATCTTCAACAACAAGTACAACCAAATAGAAATATACAGAAGCATGAAGACAACTATAATATGTTTATCATTACAATGGAAGCGTCAAAACATTCAAACTTTAGACATCATATACCAAACCTAGTTAGGTTCATAATCAACTAGAGATACATCTTTTTATATACTAGACTTCAGCTTCTTGCAAGGGTTTTGTCATAAACCCTAGACTCCATATTCGACACTTAAAGCCTTAGATATCAGCAATTCAATAACAATCCAATCATAGTACTATACATCTAAGGTTTCAACAATATGCTTTTAGAATTGCATGTCAGACTCTACTAGGGTTTGTTGCAAACCCCTAGATTTTATCATCAAAGTTAAATCATATCACTAATCGAAAACAATATCATCATGACCTGGAATATTAATCTCTAGTAGGGTTTTGTTATATGCCCTAGATTTCATCAACTGTCAAGATAACATACTTGCATATACATATCTAGGGTTTCATTATCATGTACTAGCGTCTCATATCAATATCTACTAGTAAACCCAAGGCACAAACACTAATACATAAAAGTTAGATTTCCAACAATTTTATTTAGACTACGATTTCGATGATATAGATGAATACACAACTAAGGTTTCATTCTTAGGATCTTACTATAAATGTTTTGTTTAGGAACCCTAAATCACCAAACCCCAAAGATCTAGGGTTTCATTATATAACCTAGACATTAACAGTGAACCCTAACAGACTAGGGTTTTACCATAACAAAACAAAAACCCTAAATATCAAAAGAATAAGATTTCATCATGTGTTCTAGAAAAACCCTAAGAAGACTAGTGTTTCATTATTAACATTGACATACCCTTAGCATTAAGAGACTAGGGTTTTACAGTGAACCCTAAAGGTTAGGGTTTCACAAGAATGATCAAAATGATAGCGTAACGATGGTAGATTCAATCCAGTGATTAATCACCCTTACAAGAATCTCTTGAGATTCAACATCCTAGACATAACGATGTCAGTAAATTTAAAAAAGAATGAACATACCTTTTCTAAAAAAAGTTTAGTTTAAGACATAACTTGAATTGTTCTTTAAAAAACCTTGTAGGACATCAATTCTTGAAGGGCTTCCTTTGCAACAAAACTTATTCCATGCTTCAAGTTTATCCTTTGATGTCTCCTCCATAACCTTTGTGTATTTTGCAATCCTTCTCGCTAAGGAAAATCTAAAAGGTTATTAGCATATTATAGTAAATACAAACAAATCTTGATATGAGAGGGAAACCAAACATAAAAGAGGAGACAAGGTACAGGATACTTATCTTTTGGTAAATGGTGAAGGCTCCTTCTTAATCCAATCTTGAGGGATACCTACAACTTGAAATAATTCAAAAATGTTCTAACAAGACATGTTAGACCTACAAACTCTAGAAATCAAAACATAAATGAAAATAATGCAAAACTTAAGATAAAAGAATATACGAGGGATAGTATTCCCTAAGAGTCATTGGCAAATAGATCTTTGATTTTAGATTCTTTAGTCTTGTTTCTCTTAGGTGGAGCTTCATCAACAACATTCACATGTTCTCGTTCTCTCTTCTTATTCCTTGGATCTTCAGGACACTGACTTTTGTAGTGGCCCATCTTATGACAGTTGTAGCGTTCAACCTTGGATAGGTAACCTTTCTTCTCTAGTTCTTTAAACTTCTTGAAGGTTCCATTCTTCTTGTGATGAGCAAAATAGGCATTAGAGGTGTTTTCTTCTTCATCCTCCTTCTTGTTGTTTACTAATGATATTCGAACTTTTTCTTGACTGCATGCATTCCACATTTGTTGAAATGTTGTAGTATCTTTCCAACTGCTAATTATTATTGCAAAATCACTTCAAGATTTTGGTAGTCCTAGAAGAGCAACAATTACGAGCTCCTTTTCTGGTACAAATTCATCTATTGCTTGGAGTTCATCTCTTATTCTAGATATCCTTACAAAGTATGATGATGCAATATTGTCTCTTGTCATCCTTATTCTTCTTAGTTCATTCTTGAGGCTTGCTATTTGACCAATGTTCTTGATGGTGAATAATTTGGAGAGAGCCTCATACATTGCTTTAGCAGATTCTATATTAGATATGTAAGGGATGAGATTGTCCTTTACTCCATCTACAATTAAGTTCATGGCCAAGATATAGGTTTCCTTGTATTTTTCTTTTCCTGCTTCGTCTGTTGGTTCCTTGACTTTTCCTTGAGAAAAATCCAACACTTTATGTCTTGCGAGAATAAGATCCATTCTCTTCTTCCATGCCCTGTAGTTGGAGGCTCCTTCTAGCTTGTGTTCTGACTTCATTGAGTTTGTCATATTGCTATCTTATACTCCTTGTGACCTTTCTTGAAACCTTTTTCTTATATCTCTCCTTTCAATAGATCTCGAGTCTGCCTTCTTCCTTCTTCATCTTAGCACTAATACTATATTAAAAAATCAGAATGGAAAAAATATTTTCTTATGTTGATAACTACTTGTGATATTCTTTTAGTTTTATTATATTCTCTTATGTTCTTTTATCTTAGTTTCATCAAGTAATCATCAAAACAAAGCATGAAGATCAACAACACCAGATGTAGGCACTCAATTAGGGCTAAAACTCCTCTATAGGGGAAAACCCAGTGAAACTATTCCACTAGTAAATCAAATTGAGATAGACGAAGACCTTAGACCCAAAAGACTTTCCTCCTCCACCAAGTCGACCTTCCAATATTATTCAACCAACTTCAGTAGTCTCTTCTTGTCTAGCAACTACATCCCAGCAACAACCTAGAATCTCGACCCCCAACAACTTTAGAATTTCGGCCCAACTACAATCTAGAACTTTGACCCTAACAACTTCAGAATTTCGGCCCAACAACAATTCAGAAACTTCACACGTGTGAGATAGATTGCCCAAGAACTCGATTTTGGTCTCCCAACTTATTCAATCCTTCTCGAGCAACTTCACTATCTTTTTATGCCTCCAACTACTGCAGATTGAACTTGTTTTCTGAGTGCTCCAAATGAGTCAAATTGTTGCCTTTATATAGTGTTTGTGTGAGGTCGAATTCACTTGATGGGGCAAGACTTGGTGAAGGAGACCTCAAGTACCTATTTTACATTAATCTTTTTTCATGTTAGATCAAGCCCAAGAAGGGTATTTTACATTATGACACGGGCAAGGGCACTTGACATAAACCCTAGAAGCCTACAATAGAGGCTTTGACTCAAGAACCATTGACCCAACCATGAAACCCATGCTTTAATAAGTCAATTTCTTTTATAATAAAATTTCTTTTTCTTTCTTTGGACAAATACATTACATCATGATTCAAATACAATTATGAAGACTGACACTAGTTACATTCTTCAACAGAGACTGGGATAGAAACCTTTGCACTATTTATCCAATCACTCAAGTCAAAACTCAACTCTGTAGTAGGAGGGGAAAAAATTCTATAATTACTCCGATTTTGAATATCTCTTCTTTGATAAGTCATCCCCTTATGATTCACTATGGCAAGAATATATCTAGATGTAGGCTTTTCCTTGAAAGTTTTAGTGATATTATCGAAATTTGCAATCGTATTATCAACCCCACAAACATTAGGCTAATGACCCATCTCTTGATTTCTTTAAATAGCTCCAACTTGATCTTCCATGGAGAACATATTGATTTGACCACTTGTTCCCACATGTTCACCTCCCATGATGCCACTTTCCATGATTCTCCTTACAATGGGGCATGTGGCCTCTTCATGAAAGTCGTCACATGGTCTACAATATGGGGGAAGTTGATCCACCATATTGGTGGACTCTAATGGATTGGGAGGCCTATAGTCTTGTGAGAGGCCCTTATTCTTTTTCCATCTACATTTGGCCTAGGTTGGAACCTTTGTCACTTGAGACTTTTCCATGTTGAGAAACCTATTTTTCATGGCACTTATTTCTTTTGTGTGTTTGCTTCCATAGCCTTTATTAATTGAGCTTGGTGTAGCTCCATATTCTTTATCATTTGCTTTAGCTCCTTGATAGGATCCTTATCAACCTCCTTTGCTTCAACCTTTCTTTTGGATTCGTGAGACTTTGATGGTCCTCTACTAAAACCAAGAATCTCTGATTTTCCTGATTCCTTTCTTGCTTTTTCAATCTTCAAGGCTTCTGATTGAGCATCATTCAAACTTCGAAGCTCTTTTCTCCTCATCTCATAGGATGTATCCACACCAAAAGCATCCATATAAAAAATCAAGTGTAATATCCATAAAAAACTCCACATGCAACACGCGAAATTAAACATGCAATTAGACGCCCACAAATTCAACCAAAAACTGTGACAAGTTGAGCCATTTTATTATCGAAGAGGACTGTACAATATATGTGTGGAATATGTGCACCTGGGCTTGCTAAAGAAAGCTAGATAAACCCCAGATGAGAAATTATGCTGCCCAGATGCTAGGAAGTGATTCCTCTTCAAGCTCTGCGCTGGCCTTCAAAATCTACAATTGCTGGCTAGAAAGAGAGTGTTGTTTGAATTCTCTAGAGTGCTTAACAAATTCTGCAAAATTAACCTTGAGCTCTCCTCAATAAACCCATAAACACCTAGAAAGGGTTGGGCCTAGTTCCAAACTCCGAACTTGCCGCTAATTATAGTGTACTCCTCTAGTTGGGTAATTCGTACAACCTAGAAATGGTGCTGCCAATGAAAAGCCATACCTTCAGGGTCGGAAGGCCCACCTTCAAACATATGATCATAGCAGATGGGCAAGGGACCACATGGATGAATCATGTGGCAAAGATAGTGGCACATTGAGCTATCTGGTGGTTGCAAGGGGCTGTTGGCTACCGATTGAGGACCATCTAGGAGAAAATTTTCTCCTTTGGATATTACCCACAAGTGGTGGGTAACATGCACCATCCTAAAAGAGGGGTGTTGGGCTCCAGGAGATTCATGCTAGGAGGGTGTTCTATTTAGGGGGCTGAATAAACCCTAGTATGACACATGCATCCTTGTATTATAGAGTGCTCCATGTGAGGTTGCCTTGTTGGTTACTTGCATGGACATGTGTCTTTTTTTTTATGTTGGCCTTTGTAACTTGTATATGTACATGGAGGAAATCATTATCATCATTGCACTCTATCCTTTGTAAAAGTCTTGGAGGGGTCTTGTATGGAACAAGTCATTAGGATTTATGAGGAAACCCTATGAGAAGACAAGAAGAGAGATAAAGTTGTCTAGGTTATTCTTAGAAATATTTCACTTGTGTAATGCTATGGTTTGCATTTGTGAGAAGTTAGTCTTTGTTCTATGCTTGTAAATATTAGAGAAGATCATGACATTGGAGGTGATGATGGATTGTCTAGTGGGTTTTATTGCACGCCTTGGGTTTTAACCATAGTATAAGACATGTAGATTGGATCTAATGCTTTGCATGATTTTGTAGGCTTATTCTTGTGGGATGCATGGAGGCTAGGGTAAGATCACAAAGAGACTAGCTTAATGTGTCTTGAGCTTGGTGGGATGCCTTGCTTGGAAGAAGAGTTGGTTATTGGATTCTTGATGTTTAATGGAGGTCTTGGTTGTTGTGTTGATGTTGTTAGCACTGAAAATGTTAATGGTGTAATTGCCATTGTGTCACTATTTTCAAATTTTTATTGTGTCTTAGTCCATGTCCAAAGTTTAAGTCATTTCCATTAAAAGTTAAAAAGAGTCCCAACATCAAGGTATTTTTAAGTGAATAGGTGTCAGTGTTTTAGAGTCCTACAATAAGTTAAAATCTCTGTTTTGGCTTATTTTAGTCTTGAAAGTTAGTCGATGTTTGGGTAATAAAATTGCAGTCATCTAGTCTGGAATAATAGCCACCTTTGTTGCAAATTCATTGTAAAAAAAATAATAATACAGTAAAGGGCAGCTATTTCTCAGAAATAGAAGTCATATATTCCACACAGTGAAAAGCACAGCTATTTCACTGAGATTTTGGTTATCTCAGAAAAGAGGCTACGGGTAAATAGGTAATATGTTTTCGAAGCAAGCAAATTAAGGCTTCGTGGCAACCAGAGTTCTTTAAAATCAAAGCACATCCGAAAGAAATCAGCATAACCAACAGAGTGGGAGATCCAGAGAAGAGCAACAGACAATATTTAAAGGAAGCTGTCCAGGAAATAGACTAATGAATGAAGCAACAGAGAAGAACCGCATGAAAAATGAATGGATGTCCATGATCTAATCGCAGATCCAAAGAGGATTAGACCGACGACTGGGATTAAAGCGCACATGGGGAAACTTCGCAAAGCACAGTTTTTAAGTTTTATCGTTAAGTCAAATCGCATGGTATGTTACGTGATTTGCGATGCGATGAGGCTAAAGAGGAAGCAAGGAAGACTGTCAGATTTGGGCGCAGATCAACGGTGGAGATTAAAGCATAGATGGAGCGATTTCGCACAGCGCAGTTTTTAAAGTTTATTGTTAAGTCAAATCGCATGGTATGTTAAGTGATTTGCGATGCGATGAAGCGAAGAGTGAGCAAGGAAGACTGGCAGATTTTGGCGCAGATCAATGGTGGAGATTAAAGCGTAGATGGAGCGATTTCGCAAATCACAATTTTTAAAGTTTATCGTTAAGGCTTCGCATGGTATGTTAAGCGATTTGCGATGCGATGAGGCGAGAGACACATGTCGGAGAGTTTACGGTTTAGCTGTTATCATTGTAATGTTAAATTTGCGGGCGACCGATCTGCGATTGCTTCCTATTGGTCAACTGGTTGTGGGGCCCGAGAACCACGATTCCGCGTGAATGCATATTATTTGGGAGCAATTGCGGTTTTGTTTAAAGTTCCAATAAACACTCTTGATTGCACGTGTATATATGTTTATAAAAATTTCGATGCATGATTTGTGATGAGTCCCATTTCTCTGCCACGTCGTCTCCGCTCCCATCGCACATCGCACTCCGCCATTTTCAACATTTAACTCTTGCATTTCACAATAAAACTTCCGATGCGCGATCTGCGATCAGTCCCACTTCTTCACCATGTCACCACCCCCCCTCACTTGTCATTTATTCTGCTCCATGTCTCCTCTATCAGCTAAACTTGTTTCAAAATATTTTCTTTGTAATTCCTCATAAAATGAACCTTCGTCATTCTATCCAAAAGTTTCAGGTTTTTCCACCATTACAAAGGGTCTTCAACCAAAAAAGGGAAAGGAACAGTGGAACAATGACAAAGTTTCTCTCAAACAGTTTTCGACCACTACTCTCAGTACCAGCACGTTTTTACCAGGCACCAGGCAACATTCAAGGAACAACCACACACCATTTTCACTTTTGTTTGCACTTTTTATGGAGTTGGTTGCACCAGAGCGGAAGAGGAGTCTTTCCATAAAACTGCCACATCATACAAACCACTTCAAACTGTTGACCTTAATGTTGTTATTTTCATGATGTCATAACACTCCGTATTAAAGTTTTAGATAAGCCTCACCTCTTGCACGAGGTTGTATTGACTTTTAAACAGATTTACCTTTTTCTGTGGAAGATGACAATATCATATTTTGTATATATATGCCAAACTGATATGAAGTCAGGGTTGGTTGGTGGTTATTGGATTTTGACTTATATGAACTGCAATTTTTTTTGTGAATGAAATGGAATGATACTACTAAGGACTTATTACCAATTTTCTGTGTGTATTGTCTACTTTATTTGTGTTCCCATATCTCCTTTCTTCCAGTTCCAATTTGCAAATCATCATACTGTTATGTGTTTCTATTAGTTTCTTAAGCATGTTATGTGTTTTATCAGTTTTTGTTAGTCACACACAGTGAGCATTCCTAATAAAATATATGTTATAACAGTGGAAGAACATCACTCATGATAGTTATTCTTCATGATATTTCAGTGAGAATCTTGTCAGACTAGAAATAACTTTCTCTCAATGGAATATTGTCAAACTGCTACTTTTGTCAATTTCTACTAAATCAATAGATTTTTGTTTTACAAACTTATTGATTCTCCTCTCATTTTCAATTTCCTCTCATCATAGACTACAAACTTGTACCTTGCTACCACATCAAGTTACAATACCCTCTTTAGTAGAATTGTGGATTTGACTGAAATCCCTCTTCAGTAAATCAGAGCTCATACCATCTTCCAATCCTATAAAACAAAACATTAAAATTACCTTAGAGTTTAAGATGTGTCTGGTCAGGCGCTTGCTGTAGTCCAAGTGTTGATTCCAGCGCCAACATCTTTTGGTACGTCTGCCGGGAGACGAAGTATTCTACCGAGTCTATTGTTATGAATTGTTGATAATCAATTCTTGATGGTGAACAAGAATTGGTGACCTAAAGAAGACTACCTATTTGTTCACCTGGCGACTCCACGAAGAGGAAGAGGGGTTTCAAGACCTCCTTCTACAAGGAGGAATCATAGATCTCCAACAGTGACTCCAGTTGCTAACCCAAAGAAAATCTTCAAAGATGCTAAAGGAAAACAAAGATCAGTTGAAGCCACATCTCAGTCAGTGAAGAAGGAACACAAAAAGTACGTTTCAAAGAAAAAGGTACCTCTATCTACTTTAGAATCTAAAGAGGTTTTAATTTCAAAATATTCTGCTGAAAAATCTCAAGTTGAAGCTACTACTCTAGAAAATAAAGTGGATGTTGTTAACCTAGGTTCAGCTGAAGGTTTTTTTTACTCATCACCTAGTAAATCTGAAATAAGTACCATTCTAGTTAAAGAAGGAGAAACTGAATTTCTAAGTGTTGAAAAGAAGTCAGAATAATTTGTGCTGATTGAAGGGGAATTAGAACAAGTATTAGCTATTGACCCTTTCTTGATAGGGATATTTTGACTGAAGAAGACTTCAGACTATTTTAAATTTCCTTCAGACTCATCCTGAATACCAGTCTCTTGTCACCCCTCAACAAGAATATTTCTCTCCAAACGCAGTTGTTGGGTCATCTTCCTCTCATCCACTTAAAGAGACTGTACCTGAAGGTCTTGCTTTTAGTTTATATGATTTATTTGCTTAGCAAAATGAGGCTAAATTAACTCCATCCCCTCAAGCGACAACTTTAGATTTTGATTCTTCTACTGAAGGAGAAGTCAAGACATCCTCTGTTCATCTTTTTGAAAACCCACTCTTCTCAGTTCCGAAGCCTGAAAAATCAGCTCAAGACCCCCAATTTTTTGTTATCCTAAATTAGAATCAGAATTCACCAATTGTAATTCCTATTTCCCAAACAACAACATCAACTGTACATCAGCAAAATATGGCTCAACCTGCCCTTACAAGGATGCAACAGATAGTAGTTGCGAGATATGCGGCACTTGTTCTCCCTCAACACATGCATGCACTTCTCCAAGGAGATTACTTGAAATATCTTCCAAAATACACTGGGGAGGGAGAAGGAGTTTCTACTGAAGAACATTTAGTGGCTTTCTATAGTTATGCTGGCAATCAAAATATTGAACATGAAGATGTTTGGTCAAGACTCTTTGTTCAGAGTTGGGATGGTGAAGCTTGAAAATAGTTTAGAAGTTTGGCTCCAAATTCAATTACAGGAATTGATGAATTAGAAGAGATATTTGTGAAGCATTGGGGTGATAGGAAAGACTATGTTTATTATCTTACAGAATTTGGAACTCTGAAGAAAAAGGCAGATGAGTCTTTAGCTGATTTTACTAAGAGGTTTAATAAGATTTATCAGAAAATTCCCGAAGAGATTAAACCCACTGAAACCACAGCTATGATAATTTTGCAAATGCTTTAGATTTTGAGTTTGCCTTATGGTTGAGCGCCGAAAAAGCACAGACACTGACAACTATGCAAGAGGCTGCAATTGGAGTGTCGTCTAATCTCATGGCTTCTAATAAATTAAAAATGGAGGAAGAAAAGGCAGCAGAAGACAAAAAGAAGATGAAAGAAGAAAAGCCTTCTTCTTCCAAGTCTCTTTCAGTAGAAGGAAATATTGATCAAATGTCCAATTTGATCAAGGAACTTGCCTCTAAGATGTCAAAATTAGAGGTAGAAATTAAACCAGCTGCTAGAGCCAATCAAAACAAAGCTAATAGAAATTAGGCTCCCTTCAGGAGGCGTTTTCAGCCTCAACAAATTTTACAACGCCCATGGAGGAAAATTGATGATCAAAATGTTCAGCCTCCTTTGAATAATTTTGCTGAAGAAGAACATCAAGGAAATGAGGAATAAAATGAAGGAATAAACCATGTGGGATAAAATTCACAGTCAACATGTTTGACATTGCAAGAATATGAAGATAGGTCAAGAATTTGTTTGTTTTCTGATGATATGAATGCTCAAATTTATGCACAAAATGATAAAAAACAACAAGAAGTTCAAAACAGAAATTACCCTTTGAGGTCCAAAGGTCCTGTTCAGCAGCCTCAACAAAAATCAGATTCAAATAAACAAGCGGCTAAACAGAAGGCCAAGGTAAATAAGGTTCCTCCACCTCAAAATTCTGCTCCAATTGTCAAAATTACAACAAAAAATAAGGAATTAGTTCCAATTTATTTTAGTTTCAAATCTGAATTGAATAAATTCAAAATTCCAGTTCCACTCCTGGAATTACTGAAAAATCCAGCATATAAAGAGTCTTTCAAGAGTCTGCTGCAACCTCCTCTCGCTCTTGATTCAGTCAACCTTGTGGTTGAGCACCCCACTATTTATCTAGGCTGTCATGTCCAAGACCAAAATGATGATAACTCATCGCCTTTCTACCTGTCACTCAATATACGTGACAAATCGCTGCATAATTGTCTGTTAGATTCTAGAGCTTCCCACAATCTCATGCCAAAGAAAGTGATGGATGAATTGGGATTAGAGATCACCAAGCAATACCATGACCTTTACACCTTTGACTCCAAAAAAGTCAAGTGTCTAGGAGTGATTAAGGATTTGGTTGTTTCCCTTACCTAGCTGTCTATGAAGAGCTTAGTGATGGACATTGTGGTTGTTGACATTCCTTCTAGGTTTGGGATGTTACTTTCCAGATCTTGGTCTAAGAAATTGGGAGGTACCCTTTAGATGGACATGTCATATGCTACCATCCCAGTATTTGGAGGGGAATTCAAAAGGTTGTATAGAGAAACTCAAATGGCCTACATCATTAGTGATTGGCACAATTCATCAAACCATCCCATATATGCTGAAGAAAAAGAATTGGGGTCATCAATTTTGCACCTTCTTGCTGATGATAATGATTTCCAGCCTGAATTAAGTGAAAAACAACATTTTCAAAGTGCAAATGTGCAGCTCAGAAGGAGGACAGATCTGGAAATTGTAATTTGACGAAGCTTCTTCAAGAGAAGGATCCGGAGCTGGTGTAGTCCTCATTTGTCCTACTCAGCAGAAGGTAACCATATCATACAAACTGCAATTTGCTACCACTAACAACACTGCTGAGTATGAAGCACTTGTGCTAGGTATGAAGGCAACGAAAGTTTTGGGAGCAGAACAACTAATTGCCTTTGGTGATTTAGAGTTGGTGATTAAGTAGGTGAGAAATAATTATCAAGTGAAAAATTCCAAATTGAAGAATCATAGGAATGAAGTCTGGGATTTGATTGAACATTACTTTTCAGCATTTAATATAAATTTTGTCACTAGAGAAGAAAATCAAATTGCTGATTCACTAGCTATTGCTGCTAGTAATTTCAAAGTTCCTCTAGATGTCAAGGCAGTCTATGATGTTCAAATAAAAAACAGACCTTTAATTCTTGATAACATCATGCATTGGCAAGTAATTGAAGATGACAGGGAGATTCAGAAATTTTTGGAGTGTGTAGAAGAGTTTGCAGACATACAAATTGATGATGAGCCGAAAATTGTTGAAAACCAAAATAGCAGCGCTTTTAAGAAAACTATGGCTGGGAAAAACATTATAGATCTAAAAACTAATTTTATTCCTAAGGGTTTGGTTCCTTTAGAAAGACTGTTTGATAATAATGATGTTTTTCTCAAGACTAAAAGCAAGGTTGATGGAGAGAGTATAATAAAGTGTAACATTGGTACAGAAGACCAGCCCAGATTAGTCAAACTGTCCAAATTCCTTCCTCTGGAAACCCGAACAAAATATATCAAACTGCTGAAGGAATTTGCTGATATTTTTTCATGGTCTTATAGTGAGTTGAAAACTTATGATAAGAGCGTAATGGAACACAAGATCCCTTCGAAAATAGCTGCAAAGCCTGTAGCACAAAAAATCAGACACATCAATCCCATGCTGCTTCCAATCATTGAGAAAGAAATAAAAAAATTATGGGAAGCAAAGATTATTCTGCCTTTGAGATTTTTTATCTGGGTAGCTAATATAATCCCAGTCCAGAAAAAGAATGGAGAAATAAGGATTTGTGTTGATTTTCGCAACCTGAATCGATGCTCCTTGAAAGATAACTATCCACTGCCCAAGATGGATTATATCTTGCAGAAGGTTGTAGGATCCAAAAGACTGTCAATGATTGATAGCTTTTCAGGCTATAATCAGATTTCAGTTGATAGGCAAGACAGAGAAAATACAACATTTACCACACCCTGGGGCACATTAATGTACAACAAAATGCCATTTGGTTTGATGAACGCAGGTGCAACCTTTCAAAGGGCAATGGATATTGCCTTTGCGGGAGAAAATGACAGATTTGTGGTCATCTATTTGGATGACATTACAGTTTATTTAAAATCTAATGAAGACCACTTGAAACATTTGAAGCAAGTTTTGACATATGCAAAAAGTTTGGTTTGTCCTTAAACCCCAAAAAGTTGTCTTTTGCTGTCCAAGAAGGTAAGTTATTGGGACATATTGTAACAAAAAGTGGCATCTGTATTGATCCGGGAAGAGTAGAAGCTATTCAAAAGATTGGTTTGCCAATAAATAAGAAGGAATTGCAGTCATTTTTAGGGAAAATCAATTTTCTAAGGTGTTTTGTTCCTAACTTTGTAGAGCTGATCAAACATATAAATGTTTTGTTGAAAAAAGATGTAGAATTTAAGTGGCGAGATGAAGCAAAGAATTCTTTTTCAACATTTAAATCCACTTTGACTGAAGCACCAGTTTTGATTAGTCTTGAGTTTGAAAAGGAGTTTCTGATTTTTTCATATGCTTCAGAAGAGACAATTGCAACTGTCTTACTACAGAAGAACAAGGAGGGTTTGGAGCAGCCAATTTCATTTTTCAGTCGTGCTTCAAGGGATGCTGAATTAAAGTACAGCTTGACTGAAAAACAAGCATATGCACTAGTTAAGGCTTTGAAGTCTTTTCGTGTTTATGTGCTGCATTAAAAAATAATTGCTTTTGTGCCCGATATCACTGTTAAAGATGTGTTGCTGCAGCTAGATACAGATGGAAGGAGAGGACGATGGCTGACCAAGATTCTGGAATTTGATGTTGAAACCAAACGAACTAAATTGATAAAGGGTTAGGGCTTGACTCGCGTGATGGCTGAATCTAACTGCGAAGCTTTAAATCTGGATGTAGAGGTAGCTGAAGGAGAAGATGAAGAAGGTATTGCTAATTATCCTGAAATATTCAATTCAGATTGGTACAAGGATATAATGTACTTCTTGTTAAATTTCAATTTTCCACTTGAAATGGAGAAGTCTAAAAGGAGAGCTTTTAAATTGAGAGCTATGAAGTATTGCATTTTGGAAGACCATCTTTACTGGAGAGATCCTGTTGGAGTCTTGTTAAGATGTGTAGATGAAGCAGAATCCCAGGAGATTATGACAAAGATACATGCAGGAGTGTGTGTAGGGCATTTGTATTGGAGAGCCACTGCAAATAAAATCTTAAGAGTTGGCTATTATTGGCCAACTCTTTTCTCTGATGTCTTTGCTAAAGTCAGGAGCTGTGTCGAATGTCGGAAATTCGCTGGTAAACAGAAATTGCTACCATTACCTTTCATTCCTATTTCAGCAAATGTTCCTTTCCAGCAGTGGGGGCTAGATTTCATCGTTTAAATTCATCCATGTTCATTAGGGCAGCATAAATGGATTCTCACAGCTACAGACTATTTCACTAAATGGATTGAAGCTGTACCAACTAGGAATGCTACTGATACGGTAATTATCAAATTTATGTTGGAAAATATTATGTCAAGATTTGGTTGTCCACAGAAATTAGTAACTGATAATGCAATGGCCTTTAAGTCTGCTAAGATGTACAACTTTTGTCAGCAATATGGGATTTTATTGACTCATTCCACTCCTTAATACCCTTAAGGTAATGGATTGGCTAAGTCATCCAATAAAAGTTTGGTAAGGATTATTAAGAAAATGTTGCCTGAAAATAAGAGGAATTGGGACACTTAGCTGATACATGCTTTGTGGGCAGATAGAGTAAGTGGTAAAAAGTCAATTGGAATGTCTCCATTTCAGCTTGTATATGGTAAAGAAGTTGTAATGCCTTTGCAATTAGCTCTTCTTGTGATGAAGTTCCTACAATATGAGGTTGATCATGAAAACCGAGTCCAAAGGAGAATGCTACAGTTGATAGAGGCACACCAAATCAGAGAATTATTGCTGGAAAAAGTTCAGAAGTATCAGGCTAAAGTCAAATATGTTTTTGATAAAAGAGCAAATGAACAGTTGTTTTAGGAGAATGATTTGGTGCTGCGTTGGGATGTTAGGAGAGAAGACCATGGAAAGCATGGTAAGTTCGACAACTTGTGGTTTGGGCCATTTAAAATTGCTGAAGTTTTGGAGAATAATACTTTTTTTCTCAAACATCTGGATGATGATCAGCTCGTTGGAGGCCCAGTCAATGGTCATTTTCTTAAATGGTTCTTTATTAAGCTAGTTGAGTCACTGCATTGTAAATATCCGGTGTGATGTGTCAATAAACTCCATGCCCAATGGTACTTATGTCTGTATATATGGTCAGTCTTGAGTCCAGTATATCAATGGTCAATCCTAGTCATTATTTTCAAAAATACTTCTTAGTTTCAAGAGTTTTTGAGGCATTGAGTCTACACTCCTTGAAGCCTCACAGGGAGGACTTCATCCCCAATAGGAGCCACTATTAGCACTGGAAATGTTAATGGTGTAATTGCCATTGTGTCACTCTTTTCAAATTTTTATTGTGTCTTATTCCATGTTCAAAGTATGAGTCATTTCCAATAAAAGTTAAAAAGAATCCCAACATCAAGGTATTTTTAAGTGAATAGGTGTCATAGTGTTTTAGACTCCTAAAATAAGTTAAAATCTCTGTTTTGGCTTATTTTAGTGTTGAAAGTTAGTCGATATCTGGGTAATAAAATTGCAGTCATCTAGTTTGGAATAATAGCTACCTTTGTTGCAAATTCATTGTCAAAACAGTAATACAGTAAAGGGCAGCTATTTCTTAGAAATAGAAGTCATATATTCCACACAGTGAAAAGCGCATCTATTTCACTGAGATTTTGGTTATCTCAGAAAAGAGGCTACGAGTAAACAGGTAATCAGTTTTCGAAGCAGGCAAATTAAGGCTTCGTGGCAACTAGAGTACTTTAAAATCAAAGCGCAACCGGAAGAAATCAACTTAATCAACAGAGTGAGAGATCCAGAGAAGAGTAGCAGATAATATTTAAAGGAAGCTGGTCGGGAAATAGAGTAAGGAATGAAGCAACGGAGAAGAACCACGTGGAAAAGGAACGGATGGCCATGATCTAATCACAGATCCAAAGGGGAGCAGACCGACGATTGAGATTAAAGCACACATGGGGCAACTTCGCAAAGCGTAGTTTTAAAGTTTTATCGTTAAGTCAAATCGCATGGTATGTTAAGTGATTTGCGATGCAATGAGGCTAAGGAGGAAGCAAGGAAGACCGTCAGATTTGGGCGTAGATCAACGATGGAGGTTAAAGCGCAGATGCAGCGATTTCGCACAGTGCAATTTTTAAAGTTTATTGTTAAGTCAAATCACATGGTATGTTAAGTGATTTGCGATGCGATGAGGCGACGAGCGAGCAAGGAAGACTGTCAGATTTGGGCGCAGACCAACGGTGGAGATTGAAGCGCAGATGGAGCGATTTCTCAAATCGCAGTTTTTAAAGTTTATCGTTAAGGCTTCGCATGTTATGTTAAGCGATTTGTGATGCGATGAGGCGAGGGACACGTGTCGGTGTAGTGCAGTAGCGCGATTTCGCAAATTGCAGAGTTTACGGTTTAGCTGTTATCAGTGTAAAGTTAAATTTATGGGCGACCGATTTGCAATTGCTTCCTAGTGGTCAACTGGTTGTGGGGCCCAAGAACCACAATTCCGCGTGAATCCATATTATTTGGGAGCAATTGCGGTTTTGTTTAAAGTTTCGATAAACGCTGTTGATTGCACGCGCATGTATGTTTATAAAACTTTCGATGCATGATCTGCTATCGTTCTCATTTCTCTGCCACGTCACCTCCGCTCCCATCGCACATCACACTTCGCCGTTTTCAACATTAACTCCCGCATTTCACAATAATACTTACGATGCACGATTTGCGATCGGTCCCAATTCTTCACCATGTCACCACCCCCCCACACTTGTTATTTATTCCGCTCCATGTCTCCTCTATCAGTTAAGCCCGTTTCAAAAGATTTTCTTTGTAATTCCTCATAAAATGAACCTCCGTCATTCTATCCAAAAGTTTTGGGTTTTTCCGCCATTACAAAGAGTCTTCAACCAAAAATTGGAAAGGAACAATGGAACAATGACAGAGTTTCTCTCAGACAGTTTTCTACCACCACTCTTAGTACCCGCACATTTTTACCAGGCACTGGGCAACATTCAAGCAACAACCACACACCATTTTCACTTTTGTTTGCACTTTTTATGGAGTTGGTTGCACCAAAGCAGAAGAGGAGTCTTCCCATAAAACTGCCACATCATACAAACCACTTCAAACTGTTAGCCTTAATGTTGTTATTTTCATTATGTCATAACACTCTGTATTAAAGTTGTAGATAAGCCTCACCTCTTGCACGAGGTTGTAATGAATTTTGAAACAGATTTACCTTTTTCTGTGGAAGATGACAGTATCATATTTTGTATATATATATGCCAAACTGATATGAAGTCAGGGTTGGTTGATGGTTATTGAATTTTGACTTATATGAAATGTAATATTTTTTGTGAATTGTCTACTTTATTTGTGTTCCCATATCTCCTTTCTTCTAGTTCCAGTTTGCAAATCATCATACTGTTATGTGTTTCTAGTAGTCTCTTAAGCATGTTATGTGTTCTATCAGTTTTTGTTAGTCTCACACAGTGAGCATTCTTGATAAAATATATGTTATAACAGTGGAAGAACATCACTCATGATAGTTATTCTATCGGTAATTCTCTTGGTGACCCCTTCAGACACCATTCGAGTCTACTCCAGCCTTTGCCTGTTTCGACCACCACACAGAGGATCACAGATTTCTTTAGAGTACTCCCAACATCGAGGGGCACCAAGAGAACTATCGATCGATCCATAGATCACGGTTCCAGATCAGTGCGGACCTGGGGGTCTCGCCCCACTAGACCTCATCAGCGATCCAGGACCAGACCCCCCTCCAGGAGACGACCCAAACCTAGAATCATCCTATCCTTCCTCAGCCTCAGCCTCCTCCCGTCTCTTGCTGCTCCCGCAGCCGCAGCCGCAGCCGCAACATCCCCGCAGCCCTCTGCCTCGCAGCCCCCTTCCCCGCAGCCGCAGCCTCCAGCTCCCTCGGCTCCTGCTCCTGCAGCCGCTGCCCGTCCCTGTAGTGCATCTTGACGCTTCAACTTCCATTGGCGGGGATGACGGAGAGGAAGGAGAACAAGGACCCCGGGGGGCCAGAATCCCCGAATTTCAATGACGGAGGTCCACTCACGTATATTGAGCAGTGCCAGAACGTGCCGGGAACAATGTACAGCCCCACCGACATCGCGCTGGAAACCGACTTCATTTTCTGGACTTCCCAAATCAAGAAACTGTTGAGAAAAATGGAATCCCTTGAAGCGGAAAATTACAAGCTCCGCTCTGAGATTGGAACCTTATCCAACAAGATCGAGGTGGTCGAGGAAGATAACTTGTCCCTGAAGAATAAGCTCCAGGAGTGCAGAGAACTTATCACGGTATGCCCGTCGGATGAGGTCCCACAGGCGGAAATTCAGGTTCTCAAGGATAAACAAGAAGAAATCAGATCACAACAGGTATCTTTCAAACAAGAAACAGAATCACATATTAGTTCATAGGTACAGGTGGTCAGAGGAAAAGAAAAGGCCCCACCCCTCATAGCGGTAGAAGAGGTTGTGCAGGCCAAGTTGGTAGAAGAAAGGACCAGGCAAGCAAGAGAACTAAACCCCAAGATGAGGGGTTCCCCCCCCCCCCCAACTCCGTCATCGGACATACTAGAGCTAGGACACAGGTTCCTTCGTGACACGCTTGACATACCTGACATAATGTTGGATAAAGCATGGCTGGGGCAAGACTCTACTCTTTTCCTCAAATTCTGCAACTCCACAGATAGGCTTCAGGCAAAGCGGAAATTGTTCTCCGTTCCTGACAAGGTATTCCTGGATGAGGACCTCACAAGAACATAGGTAGCGGAACTTAAATAGGCCAGAGAACAGGTTGCGGCAGCACGATAGGGAGGGAAGTGGGCAGTCATCAGAAATCTTCGAGCAGTCATCCGAGACTCCTTCCCCTCGGGATGGGTCCCCTGAACCAGCAGCTCTAAATGACGGGCCCGAGCGGAGAGGAGACGGGGCACGAGTATTTTGGTCCACTGCTGGAATGGAAATGGCTTTTTCTGGTCATCACCTGGCCTACTTTACGACGCCCTCGCTTCAGCAGACATCCTACTTGTTACCGAAACACACGCGAGCCCTATCCGCCTTCTCCCTGACATCACAGGCTACCAGTGGACCTTAGCTTGCAGACAGGAGACACGGAGTTCAGGAGGAGTCAGAGGCTCTGGAGGAGTAGCATGCCTCGCCAGAGATGATCTCAAAAACAAAATCTCTATTGTGGCGACCGATGATCACGCTAGATTCATGTGGATTCGTATCAGAGCCAGCGTCCCCCCTCTGAGAGACATTTACATCGCAGTATGCTACTTTCCCCCCATCTCGTCACCCTTTGCTATTCATAGCAGTGACGGTGACCCCTTCACAGACTTGTACTCTGACATAACCAAGTACTCAGCAGAGGGAAACATCATTCTCATGGGGGACTTTAATGCTTGGACTATAGACCTCCAGATACCAATTCATGATCATACAGAGGACGTGTTCTGCACTCGAGGGGTTGACCTAACCTTGGTAAACATGCACTGGGCATCAGAAGATAGCCTGGGCCCCACCACAGCCTACGGGAAACACTTTCTGCAGATGGGGGAATCTCACAAGTTGATAATCTTGAACGGCCTCCCTTGCTTTCCATCGTCCCACTTCTTTACCTGCTGACCCCACGGGGGGTGCGAGTGTGGTAGACTACGCTCTTGCCAGCCCGAACCTCCTCCCATGCATCAATAAATTTTCTATCACACCTATCCCCCTGGCGGATCATGCACTTCTCTCACTTTCACTTCAGTTTGACATCCCTCGCACATCCTCCCCCATCCTGCACAGCCCACCCCGTACCCTCTTCGGTTCGAGGAAGGGGACCCTGACGTCTTCTATTCTACCCTCAAACACACCCTTCCAACTGAAACACAGTTCGCCTCTCTTGAATCCGTTAATGACAAATACCATTTCCTCTCATTTGCAATCCGGGAGGCCGCGCTCCAGTCCTTCCCTTCCTCCACCCGTTCCGCCCCCGCCCCCCCAAACCAGGAGGATGCCCTATGAATAAGTGGTATGATCACGAGTGCAAATCTCTGCACCAGGATCTCCGGCACACCTTCAGACACTCCCTACCGTCTTATCCCAACATTCTTTCTACCTACCACCACCTCCTTCGCCGCAAGAAATGTCATTTTATCTCCCACCAGAGACGGTTCCTTTCTGATCTTCTCCTCCATTCCCCTAAAGAATTCTGGGGCACCATTCTTTCCAGGTGATCTCCCACCCCTACCGAACTTGACCCCTCCTCCATGTTCTCCCACACTTCCAAGTTGTATGACATCCCCGGGCAATCCCCCATTCAGGTTGTTTCCCCCCCAGCCTCCTGTCACTTCTTTTCTGACAAAGATATCAGAGAGGCAATCTGGGCATTGAACAACAGCAAAGCCGTAGACGAAGAAGGCTTCCAGGAAGAATTCTTCAAACTTGGGCTTCGTCCTCTGGTTGGTTACCTTGCATATCTCTTCAACCATGCCATTCGAGATGGCTTCCCTGATGGATGGTCCCACCACATTATCTACCCCATCCATAAAGTAGGATCTACCTCCGACCCGAACAATTACAGAACGATCATGGTTGGGCACACATTCTCTAAGCTGTATGCTACTGCCCTCCACAGGGGACTCTCCAGCTTCCTAAAATAGAGACATCTCAAGGCCAGGGGGCAAGCTGGTTTCCGACCGGACCATTAGACCACCAACCATATCTTCACTCTCCGAGCGATGATCGAGGAGGCCCGACATCGGTCCTCCAAGGTGTACTGCTGCTTTGTGGATTTCAGGAAGGCCTTCGATTCAGTCCCAAGGGAGGACCTTTTTTAGAGACTGAGAGAGATTGGTATCTCTTCGACTCTTCTGATTGCCATTATGCGTCTCTATGAGTCTGTACTTGGCCGTCTCCGCACAGTTGGAGGGATGTCGGAGTTCATCCGGAGCACTATTGGAGTCAAGCAGAGGTGCCCGCTTTCCCCCACTCTTTTCGGGATTTACATTGATGAGCTGGAATCTTTCCTTCGAGAGCATATCCGGGATTCTGATGGGTGCCTTCTCCATCATGTATTGATCTCCATCCTACTTTTTGCCGATGACATTTCCCTTCTAGCCTCCTCCCTGGAAGGCTTACAGAGACAACTGGATGCCCTCGCAGCCTTTTGTGATCTTTGATACCTCACAGTGAACCTGAGAAAAACCAAAGTCATAATCTTCAATGGGGTGAAGAAGACCTTGAGTTTCCGCTTCCTATTCAAGGGAGAAGAAATCGAAGTCGTCAACAGTTACACTTATTTGGGAGTGCAGTTTACAGGCCCCCGTTTCAGCCTTCGGCTGACCCTCCAGCCCAGGATAAACAAAGGATATGGTTCCCTGGCCCTTCTTGAGAGACATTGCTTCCGTCACCACTTCCAGAACATTTCATCCAAGATGAACATCCTGGATGCTTTGATCCGCCCGACCGTGCTTTATGGATCAAAGATCTAGGGCCCCTCCTTACTGGAGTCAGATTGGGCCTCGGTGGAACGAGTCCAGACCCTTCTCTTGCGTCGCTTCATCCGGTGCAAGCAGACAGTTCCTCAAAACATCATCCTAGCAGAGTTCGGAGCTAAGCCCTTCCGCTTGGAGGCAATCTTCAGGATAGTCTCTTTTCTTCATCGGATCCGTGGGCTGGCAGACACAAAAGTGGGTAGAGATAGGTACCCATACCTGGCCTATTTCTCCTTGGAGAACATCGCTCATACGCAGACAGGCCGTGCCAAATGCTGGTTCACCGGAATGACAGAACTCCTTGGCTTTATAGATATCCAGATGGATCATCTCCCCCCGTTCCAGTATTCACTGAATGCCCCGGGACACCTTCTACCAAACCAGCAAGAAATCAACAGAATCATCAGGGAGGACATCTACAGGCAGTAAATTCAGACTACATGGGTCAATCCCCTCGGCGGACTGCGCCCAAAGATGGCTTTTTACGCTGAGCACCTTCTGGAGATCAGGGATGGACTCATTGTCCGACCCCCTATACCCTCTAGCATTGGATGCATGCTATTAGGATCCCTCTCGGACAGTTCAGGTTTGGATCGCACAAGCTTCGGGTTAAGACAGACCATCATATTGACAGGACGGAGAGGATATGTCAGCTTTGCCACTTATTACAGGAAGTAGAGACGGATTCACACTTCATCTTCAGATGCCTGGTCTACTAGGAGATCCGAGGGCGTTTTCACTGCTTATTCAGGGGCCCCCAGAGCCTGGCCAGCTTCCTTAGATACACTGACCAGAGATGCCTGGCGCTTTACCTTTAGGAGATCTTCAGACACCATTCAAGTCTACTCTAGCCTCTGCCTGTTTAGGCCACCACATAGAGGATCACAGATTTCTTCAGAGTACTCCCAGCATCGAGGGGCACCAAGAGAACTACCGATTGATTCATAGATCATGGTTCCAGATCAGTGCGGACTCGGGGGTCTCGCCCCACTAGACCTCATCAACGATCCAGGACTAGACCCCCCTCTAGGAGACGACCCAAACCCCCCCAGATGACAACGGCAGCAGTCCAGTCCCTCCTTAGGGCAACAAACATTGACTAGTTTCCTTCATTCCTCTTCTATCGGCCTCAGATGCTAGGAGAAGGAGTCTCCCTCCTTCAGGAGGCTCCTCTTTCTCTTTCTCCTCTAGGACTTCTTCTTCACAGCTCATTGTCATGATGATTTAGTCGTCTAGCTTTTACTTTACACCTGCACTCTTTATAGCTTTGTATTTCCCGCTTTTATAAAGGAAGGGGACCATTTGGTCCACCGGTTGGTCATGTTGTAATCAGGTAACCAACAGTCCCATTGACCTTTTATGGTCACTTGTTGGATATTAATAAAATTATCTTATCTTATCTTATCTTATCTTCATGATATTTCAGTGAGAATCTTGTCATACTAGAAATAGCTTTCTCTCAATGGAATATTGTCAAATTGCTACTTTTGTCAGTTTCTACTAAATTAGTAGATTTCTGTTTTACAGACCTATTGATTCTCCTCTCATCTTTCAATTTCCTCTCATCATAGACTACAAAATTGCACCTTGCTGCCACATCAAGTTACAATACCCTCTTTAGTAGAACTGTGGATTTGACTGAAATCTCTCTTCAGTAAATCAGAGTTTATACCATCTTCCAATCGTATAAAACGAAACATTAAAATTGCCTTAGAGTTTAAGATGTGTCTGGTCAAGCGCTTGCTACAGTCCAAGTGCTGATTCCAGCGCCAACAGATGTAAGATTTGAGGAATTAAAGTTCGAGGATTTAAATGCTAGGACAAGACAATCCATCATCACCTCCAATGTCATGATCTTCTCTTGGTTGGAAGAAGAGTTAGTTATTGGATTCTTGATGTTTAATGGAGGTCTTGGTTGTTGTGTGTATGTAGGATTTGAAGACTTGAAGTTTGAGGATTTAAACCCTAGGATGGACATGTTGATTTGGAGGTTAGCACTAGAGTTGTCTTGCCATGTACTTGTGTGATGCAACAGTCTAGGGTTTGCAACATTACTAAGGAAAACAAGAGTGCTAGTTTGGAGAGCTTGTGTGATGCAAGCTTGGTGTGTGTGTGAAGGAGGACTTGCTAGTGTTGATGCTAGCATGTTGAGGAGCTTTGGTTGAGTAACCAACTCGGGTTGGTAGTGGCTACTGACTAGGAATAGTTGGTGGCCAGGGACTAGTATGGTTTCTGTAATATTCATAATTAGGAAAAACAATGATAAACAAAGCAAAAAACCAACATGCATACACAAAATTCAGAAATATAAGTAAACAACCATGAAATCTCCAAAAACGCCATCCAACTGAGCCATTTTATTTTATATTTGAAGGAATAGTACAGTGGGGGTATGGAAGGAATGCACCTGGGCTTGCCTTAATGGCAATGTAGATAAGACCCAGGTTGGAAAGTACAACGGCCATATGAGAGAATGAGCTGACCCAAATATGCCCTACGCTGCCCTGGAGAATCTGCACTGCCTCCTAGAAAGAAACCGTTGAAAGACCCACCTCCGGTGCTCATAAAATTCTGCAAAATTAGCCCTGGGCTCGTCTCAATAAACCCACAAAATACTAGAAAGGGTTTGGCCTAGTTCTAACCTCCAAAAATTGACCCCCAAATACCATGTCCTCCTCAACTGGCTGGTAAACACGACCACTTTGGAAATTCACTGAAGCAACCCTCCAATCACTCCAAAAACGTTGAATTCTACTCCCTGGATGATTTCCTCAATTTCCCGGCACAATCTAGCTCCCCAACTCCTTTCCTCAACCTCCCACGTGGTCCCAGAATTTGGCTCCTGCGCAGTCCTTGGGTAAGAGAAATTCAACATACCTCAAGGAAGCAAGCTCTGGCCCCAAAACTCCTCACAAAGCTTGGTCTTCCACTGGAGCAACCATGCGAAATTTCTCTCAGCAAACAGCTCCCAGAAAACAACTGAAATGAGTGGCACGTGATCCTCTACTGCATCCTCTTGGAGCCCGAATTGACTAAGGGAAATGGCTGTACGATATACCCTTAACTCCACAAATCTCCCTCCAATGTAGCAACCAATGTAGCAACAATCTTAACTCCTTAGGGTGGCACTCGAAGTCCACTGAAAGAAGGTTGAGCTCTCCCCTTGGAAAGCTCTGCGCTAAACAACAATGTGACCCAGCTAAATAGCTTGAGCGACAAGAAAATTGTGAGGCTGACAAAAGACTTCAATAGATGCTAAGGCCCTTCTATTTATAATTTTGATTTGCCTTCCCATGTGGGCCCCTCTATCAAGCATTTCGGCCTCCCACTTAACAATTCGATTTTTACTCCTACGAAGTGCGTATTTCATGTGGATGTAACCCTCATATTCCACTAACAAAAATTACTTTGGCCCCCATCTCCTAAGTCTCAACCCAAAATTTCATGGACCCCCATCATAGTAAAAATGCCAAAATTGTGAAATTAAATTTAGGGAAATTATTCTAGGAAGGAACATTATAGTCCTCCCCTACCAAATGTTTCTTGTCCCCAAGAAACTACAGTGCTGGATGCTGAAGCATGTGCTCTCCCTCCCAAGTGGCATCCTTATCAGGTAAGTTCCTTATGCGTACCAAATATTCCCTGATAGTTCTGCTTCTCAACTTCCTTTCTCTAGTCTCCAAAATGGCCTCTGTCTCTAACACAAGATGTCCCTCATCATCTAGTGGAGGTAACTCCATGACTGCTGTCACTTGCTTCCCCAACACCTTTTTGAGGCACGAGACATGGAA
This sequence comes from Pinus albicaulis, assembly GCA_034641835.2. NCBI lineage: Eukaryota > Viridiplantae > Streptophyta > Pinopsida > Pinales > Pinaceae > Pinus > Pinus albicaulis. Next base: position 128,900,289 of record CM076570.1, on the reverse strand, counting down.
AACATTGTGGATCTTGCTTCCAAGTGGAAGCTACAACTCATAGGCCACCTCTCCAACTCTCTCAATCACCCAATATGGCCCATAAAAATGGGGCTGTAGCTTTTCGCCCCCCTCCTGCTTCAGCATGGATTGTCTGTATGGTTGTTTGCAGGTTGTCCTTGAGAGCCTTGAGGATATCTTGGCTCTCTTGGATGCAATCTTTGGCCTTTGGGGCCCGACTGTCTCCAAAAACAATGTCAGCAAAAGACAAAGCATCATAACATTACAAGGCACGCAAAGGTGACATATCGATGGACATGTGATGGGTTGTGTTGTAGCAGTACTCTCCCAAATGCAACCACAGGATCCATGCTCTCTGTTGCCTGGTCACATAGTTCCGTAGGTAGCCCTCCAGCCATTTGTTGACCCTCTCGATTTGGCCGTCCGTCTGTGGGTGGTAACTAGTGTTGGGGGTGAGCTCAGTGCCCACTAACCGAAAAAGCTCCTGCCAGAATGCTCCCATGAAACGACTGTTCGGGTCACTGAATATGGTCTTGGGAAGACCATGCAAGCGGAAAACCTCTCTGAAAAATAGCTTCACTACTTGAGAAGAAGAATACCGGGCTGGAATAGCGAAAAAGTGTGCATATTTGGTCAACCGATCCACCACCACATATATACGGTCTTTGCCATGCACCATGGGTAGTCTCATGATAAAATCCATAGATATACTTTCCCATTTCTCCTCAGGAATGAGAAGTGGTTGCAACAACCCGACCGGATGGGTCAACTCTCCCTTATTCCTCTGACAAGCCTCACACTCCTGCACATACCTCAATGTAACGACCAAAAGTCGTATACGTAGCGGAAATCTTTAAAATACTTTAAAGACGTAAATGTCCATTGTAAGACACGTAACTGTATATTGAGTACTTTATATAAGAATTGATGTAAGATATGAGACAATTACAATGAGGGTGAGGGCTTGCTTATGTACCAAGGCAGATACCTCTTTGCAACGATCATGTCCTTAGAGACACGACTTTTCATTACTAACTATTAGTTTTTTAAAAATTAATCATTATTATTGTCATTTACATTATTTGTGTTATTTTTGTGTATATTTTATTTGTAACACTGCCTTCCTCTTCAAAAAACTTTGTCCTCAAAGTTTATTGATGAAAATCCTTGATCTCTTTTTCAGCGTGTTGCGTAACTGTCATCTTCGTTGTTACAAGATGATATGATCCTTGGACCGATAAATAAAATTGTCGAATTCAAAATGGATTTGACCATCCTAGATTAATTTTCTGTGGAATCTTCCGGTCACTGGAATTTTGTAATGAATTGTTATCGTAGGATTGGATTCTGCAAATTTTAGTATTCCTAGGAACACAAATATGATGTTTATGTTCTGAGTTATACAAATTCGTAGATTGATTGAGGTATCTATTTTTGTGATTTTGATGTAGATAAGGATTTCTTCTTGCTTGACTTTCCCTTATCATGTGAGTGGCAGTTTCTTGCTTCCCTTCAAGTGTTGTTGTTGTTGAGTTGGCTACTGAATCATCATTTGGAATTTCCATCGTTTGAACTGCAATTTCTGAATATGTTTTAACTTATAATTCTTCTTTAATTGTGATATTGATTGGATCAATATTTATTCCTTTATTTTCAACTTGTACTGAAACGAATGATGACATCATTATTTTTTCTTGAACTTGTTCTAACTTATCATTTAGTGACTTCTTGTCACTTTTAAGCTTGTTTAATCGTTGACTTTGTCCTTAGTATCTTTTTCCTTCTCTTTTAAATTTTTAATTTTCTCTAATAATTTTTGATTAAGGGATTTTAGGCACAAATTTTCTTTTTCTCTTTCTGATAGATTCTCCTTTAGTTCCTTAGCAGAACTTTCCTTTTCTTGTTTTAGTATTTGTTTCTTAACCTTGGACTTTTTGATCTGTGAAAGTAATTTCTCATTGTGGGTCCTTAGATGCCAAATTTCTTCGTTTATTTCTGTAGATTTTTCATGTAACCGATCTTCGAGATCTTTATATTTCTTTTCTGATGCTTTGTTCATTTGTTGAAGTTTTGTGATTTTTTCCATTAATTTTTTTATTCACGTCTGGGTATTATCTTGATATTCTTTCAAAGTAAACAATCTTCGACATTTTGGACAAGGTATTGTGCAATTTTTAAAAATCGATAAATACTAATCTTCTATTCGACAAAATGGACATTTGGTCCAAAATGTAGAGTTTTGTATGGAATCCGTAGTTTCTTTGTTCGAATTATACTCCATTTTTCTTGACTTGATAACCTTTTTATTTAAATTCTCAACAATTGTTTTTCTTCTTCTTAAACTCCTCTTTTTTTTACAATTTTTTTAAACTCTCTTTTTTTTGAACTTTATTTTTGTTTTATAATTTTTTTTTCTTTTTGAAAAGTTACAACCCTAGTAAAACGTGGCTATTCACCTCTTTGGGGTATAATATAAAATATATATCCACTTATGCGCCTTTGACTTGGTTAATTTTTTCCACGAAAAAGTAAAATTTACCATTCACATAAAGAGATTTTGTATTCCTTTTGTTCTGCTTTTACCTTGAAAATACCATGGGTTGCTAAAATCACGAGCTTGTAAACCACTTAATGAAGAATCAAGATAATCATATGTACTCTTCCTTCTCTTACGTATAGTTTTAAAGATATCTGGAAAGATTCCCTTTTGACTTTATCATGCACTTTTTATCAATAATGTAGAACCTTTTTATATATATGAATGTTCTCCTTCAAAATTTACATCAGACTATTTTTATTTTTAATATATATATATATATATATATTTTTAATAATTTTTTTAAAAATGTATAAGTTTTTTTTAATGGGTAAGGCCAATTGGGGAAAATGGAGAATCTCTAAGATATGTAGTGAAACGCTTCGATTACAACGACAACAAAGTTGACGAAAGATTGATGGCCAAGGGCCTGGTGATCAACCAACTTGGCTTTGATACCAATGTAACGACCAAAAGTCATATACGTAGCGAAAATCTTTAAAATATTTTAAAGACGTAAATGTCCATTGTAAGACACGTAATTGTATATTTAATATTGTATATAAGAATTGATGTAAGATATGAGATGATTACAATGAGGGCGAGGGCTCGCTTATATACCTAGGCAGGTACCTCTACACAACGATCATGTCCTTAGAGACACGACTCTTCATTACTAACTATTACTTAATTAAAAATTAATCATTATTATTGTCATTTACATTATTTGTGTTATTTATATATATATTTTATTCATAACACTCAACACATCTCCCTTGAGGCCTTTTTTGGGCATTGCCCGTGTGTTTTGTTGTGTGCTTAATAGGCTCTCGAGGATCCGTTAACTCTAGGGATGCGTCTGTTTACTAACACCTGCGGGTTTTGGTGTAATGGAAATTGTGACTCCAACAAGTGGTATCAGAGCCAAAGGTCTGGAGTTCGAATCACACCCGGCTTGCGCTGGGGGGAGATTGTTGGGCGTTAGATAATCCAACACTCCTTGTGTGTTTCATCATGTGCTTAACCACATCTCGAGGATGTATTAACTTTGGCGATGTGTCTGTTTACTAACACCTACGGGTTTTGGTGTAATGGCAATTGTGACTCCAACAACCCTTCCGTGTGAAATGCTCTCTGACTGTCCTGTACATTTCTCAGGAACTCTTGGGGTCCTAACAAAGGGGAGTCATGGGTTGCGTGGAGAATCCTCTCCCTCAATTGTGAACTCGACACTAAGAATATGCGTCCCTTGTAGTAGATGACGTCGACCATCACCCTGTAGGCTGTAACGCTCATCAGCATGTGTACCGTCCAAAATCTCGCACGCCTGTCGATCTTTGGAGTACTCTACCAACAACTATGCCTTCCAATCATGGCAGATGCTCATGAGTGAAAGTGTCGCAGGCCTCCTAGATAATGCATCCGCTACTACATTGTGTTTTCCCTTGAGATACTCAATGTCAAAATCGTAGGCCTAGACCTTGCTAACCCACATTTACTACTTGTCATTGAGGCCCTGCTGCTCCAGAAAATGGCGAAGACTGTTGTGGTCAGTCTTCACTCTAAACTTGTTTCCTATTAGGTACTGCCGGAATTTTGCCAATGCATGCATAATGGCCAACATCTCCTTGTTGTAAATAGAATACGACCTCTCATGCGGAAGGAGCTTCCGACTCTCAAAAGCGATGGGGTGGCCATCCTGTGACAATACTGCGCCAAATTCTTCACCTGATGCATCACACTCCAAGTCGAAGGGCTGAGTGAAATCCGAGAGTGCTAATAGTGGACAACTGCTCCTCACCTCCTTGAGGCGCTCAAATGCTGACTATGCTCTATTTGTCCATGCGAAAGTCCCCTTCTTGGTCAGATCTGTGAGGGGAGCTGCCAACTGTGAGAAGCCCTTCACGAACTTCCTGTAATAGGTGCATATGCCCACGAAGCCCCTTAACTCAATGACATTCCGAGGTACTGGCAAATCTCGGATGGCCTTGATCTTCTCCTCATGCACCCTCACGCATCCTCCCCAATAATATCCCCTAAATAGAGCATCTCTGTCAACCCAAACTCGCTCTTGGACAATTTGGCGTAGAACTGCTGATCCTTTAAAATGCATAACACCACCTTCAAGTGTTGTAGATGCTCCTTCGAGGTCCTACTATAAATTAGAATGTCATCGAAGTATACCAATACAAATTTCCGCAACTGCCCACGGAATACATGGTTCATGTCGGAATGGAAGGTGGCAGGTGCATTGGTTAGCCCGAAGGGCATAACCAAGAACTCAAAATGCCCATAGTGGCATCTGAAGGCCGTCTTGGGAATGTCCTGATGATCCCTTACTCTGATCTGGTGGTACCCAAACGCAAGGCTATCTTAGAGAAGTACTTGGCTCCTCTAAGCTCATCCATCAAATCATCAATGCGTGGTATGGGGTAGCGGTACTTCAGGGTCTTCTTGTTGGGTGCCCAATAACCTATGCACATGTGTAACATCCCACCCTTCTTCTTCACCAGAACAACTGATGAAGCAAAGGGGCTAGAGGTAGGCCTAATGTGCCCAAGTGCCAGCAACTCTTGAATGGCTTGCTCAATCTCATCCTTGTAGGCTTTGGGATGTCTATATGGGGTGGTAATAACCGCTTGTACCCCCGGCTCTAGCTCAATCCTGTGCTCAAATCCTTTGTCAGGTGGCTGCCCTGGTGGTATGCCCTCAAACACTATCGGATACCGGTCCAAGATGGCTTGTATGTCGGGGTGTGGTGGCTTGGGCTGACTCCCAGCCTTAGAAATCCTCAACTCAACTGCCCACTCTATGTCCCCATGCCTCAAATCAGTCTCCATCATGTGTGTTGAAATTGTCTGTGGAGGATATGAATGCATGCCCCAAAGAACAAATAACTTTCTATCCGACCTTGTAGTGACCCGCTTAAGGGAGTAGAGCCACTAGACACCCATCACCACATTGGTGTCCGGTACATCCACCATGAAGAAATGATCCGTCACCGAGTAGTTCCCCATGGTCACTGTCAAAGCGGGGACATATCGGGTACACTGCATGGTCCTATACCCCGACACAAGGACTGAAAGCCCCTCAAACTCCTCTGTAGTGATACCCCTCCACTGTCTACCAAAACCGAGACACGCTGCCCCTGCATTGTGCCTTTGATCCTCAAGGTCAAAAATTTGGGAACCCCTTGCAAAGATGCTAGGACTCCTCTAGATGGTGCGAAATGTGCTCCCCCAGGTGGTGGTGGTGGTCGCCTCTCTGCATGTGTCTCTCTATCACCCCCACCTATCTCCAAATCCATGTCATCCTCCTGGTCACTATCAAAGAAGACCTCAATATAATGGGTCTTGCCCACTGTGCATCTATGGCTTGGTGCCCAAGGCTCCTGACAAGTGAATCATAGCTTCTTGTTCTGGAGGTCTCTCTTGGTCTCCTCATCTAACTGTCCACATCCCTGGACTGCTCTCTATGGTGGGGGCCTCGTGTCATGCGCCTTCTGTGGGTAGGGAGCCTGTGATGGTATGGGTGCTCGAGTCTTGGGGATTGCCCCCTGCAAATCCTTGGTACAAGTCACAATCTCCTGCAAAGTAGTGGGTCTGCGGGATCTCACTAGCGCACACAATGGCTCAAGCAAGCCCTCTACAAATGTGTAGGCCTTCCTGGCATCGGATAAATCTGGCACCATGACTAAGACCCTCAAAAAACTCCGATATATGTTGCTTTGGATGGCCAGTCTGCCTGAGCTAGGTCAGTTCTCTGAAATGGGCCTCCGGGTCCCTCTTATCAAAATGCCCCACCACTCTCCATCTAAAGTCCTCATAAGAGGTCACGCTGGCATGCCCTAGTGTGGTCAAGCCATGAAACCACCAGTCGTGTGCCTCTCCCCCCAAGTGCAAGGTAGCCATTTTTATGGCTTCCACATTTGTCATCCGGTTAAGCTGGAAATAGGTATCCAACTTCTCCACCCAAGAATGAGTTGTGCACTTGGTATATCCATCATACGTGAAAAAGTATATACTCCCAATGGTATGCCGCAACTCTAAACTCTGCGTACTGGACCGCTTGCTGCTCCTGCCTCTCTCGTTCTACTTGAGCTGTCAGAAATATTTGAAGGAGAAAGCTGCTTTGAAATCATCCCCCATGGACTTCCATTCCCGGAAATAATATTCCATGGGCACCTGATCATCCGGCCCACCCTGCTCACTAGGTGCTGAAGGTAAAAATGTAGGCAGCGTGTCTGGTTGGCCCACTGAAAGATGGTGGGTGAGTGGCTGGTGAAGGGTGGTCATACTGTTGTGAGGTCCCTAAAGTCTCCTCAAATAGGAACTCGCAATGGATGCTCTTGTCCCTATTCTGCTGCTTGAGCTCCTCCAACATCTCCTTCTGCCCTTTGGCTAAATCATTTAGGGCCATTAAGAGGCTATCAAAATCTGGTTCCTCGATACTCCTTGACTCCCCCATATTTGCCACCACCACTACTGCCTTACCGGGTGCCTCAGTATCAGGTGTAATCTCCAACTCTCTCTCCCTGCTCCGGTACTGTTGCCTTCGATCAGTAATGTTCTGCCTATAGGGTTTCAAGAGGTTTGACTTGTGCTGAATTTTTGATAAATTTGTGGTATGTGTACTTCATCTTTTGTATATATATAAGTTTCCAGCTGTCACAAATTTTGTGTACATGCAGATTTGATTTCAGTCCAGTGGTTTTTAATCAAATAGATTCCGGCACTTATTTTCATCCCAATTTGACATAACATATGGCTGAATTGGTTATATGGTTTTACATGTATCTAGAAGATAAGAGGGCAGACTTACTGTTATAATCTTCTGTGATAAGACATTTCAGATCTGTTATATGCTTGACAACTGTGCTTATAGCTTTGTGGTATTGAGGTGCACTTGAATGTTATTATTTTCTTGTGCTTCCTTGTGAAATTAGGCTGAAGACAAGTGAAATATTGCTATTGTAAATTAATATTTTAGATCCCCCCTAAGGCTGAAAGTCACAGGCCATAGATCCAGGAAATCTCAAGGTTGAAGTGAAAATTCAGAAATTACATTAATTGCCTGGTTCTTGCAATTTCTACAGTGTAGACATACACACATACACACAGAGGGAGGTAAAGAGAGAGTATGAACTTTTCTCAATTCTCAATAAATATGTAAGTGTTTTTTGTTTCTAGTTTATATTGTATGTTTCAGTATGTCCATGTTAAGTAGGGTTATTTCATGAAATGTGATTGTTTAATCATGCATTCAGAAATCTATTTGAATTTCTATTGAAGGTTGAATATATAAAATTGCTCACCATTGTTTAAAAATATTTGTTATGAATTTTCAAGTTCTACATTTGACTAAGATGTCTTTAATTATCCATTACAATAAAGGGTTTATTGGATTTTATAGGTTACACGATTCTCTTTGGTGGGCTTTGTTATTGGTTACCCCCTTCCTTTGTATCACTTTCAGAGACCACAGGTATGACCCTGTTGATTTAAACCTATGCATTCTAATCTTTTCTTATGTTCTTCTCTCTCTGTTTATCTATTTTATTTATGTCAAGAAGGAAAAAAATAACAAAATAAAATATCCTTATCTATTGAACCCATATTGGTTAATAGTAGGTATTGAATTGCATTTTTTTCATGCTTACATGGAGTAACAATTTTCTCTCAAGTAGTAGATATGTAACATGTTATCTTTAAGTCTTTCATGTTGTTGTTATTAATATCCTTTTTCTTAAAAGAAACGAGGTCCAAGGGGAGCTTTCTTGACAGTTTTCTCACGATTGGTGGTAGTTTATTTGTTCCAACTAAGAAGAACTGAGTTACCCTTGGGGATGGTTTTAAAGTTTCTAAATCTCTTCATGTTGCTTTTGTGGAAAACTGCTGAAGACTATGATCCCTGCGCAAAGCCCAATGATTCTTTGCGATGTTTATGTGTGGTTATTTGTAGAGTTAGGGTTTGTCAGCTACTACATCTTGATGTTGAAAATTGACAACTATGGGCTGGATTGCCTTGAATAGAATTTCATTTCTGACCTTTCTAAAGTGACTTAAGTTGTCATTAATCAATTTCAATTGTTTAAATTTTAACTTAATCATCAATATAATTATTATTATTACTGTTATCCTCCTTATGATATTATTATATTATTATTAAAAAGAAATTCAAGTCTCTCAATCACATCATATGTAACTCCCCTCAACTAATGCATATGTTACTCTCTCTCTCTCTCTTAATGGATTCATTCTTATCTCTCTTACACGCCTCTTACACTCTCTTATAAACTTTAATGACTCATCATAAAAAGATTCCTCTTACACCTCTTTAATGCATAAGTTACACTTCTCTCCTAAATGCATAAGTTAGACTCCTCTCCTTTATGGCATAAGTTACACTCCTATTTTGGCATATGTAACTTCTCCTCAAGGCATAGGAGTTACTCCCTCATGAATTCGACCTCCTTGCTCTTCCTATATATTTGGGCCTCTCATCCTCACTTGACACACTTACTTGTGCTTGTGAAAGGAGAATTCAAACTTGAGAAAGAGAGAGTTGGAGAGTCTAGAGGAAGATTGAGAGAGAGAGAAAGAGTCTTGAAGAGCAATAACAGATCTTGGAGAGCCAAAGTGATTTAATGTTTGCATCAGCTACTGTAATATTCCTAATTAGCAATTCTGCTAATTATAAATATTAAGTTTTGATAAATTTTGTATTTCCTAATGTTAGCCAGAAATAATGTGGGCCGGTGACCCACAATTAGATTAAAGTGAACTAAGGCATTTTCCTATAGTTGAGAGGCAAATATTGTGGCCTTGGTGGGGGCAGGATGAGCCAATGAGGAGGCACCGCGCATTCCAGAAAGACAGCGCTATGGTTTGGCAAGAAAAGACAACGCAGGAGTGGCCGGAGGAGGGGCAGCACAGTTTTTTGGTGGGGCCCTAAGGGAACGTTGGGCCTTTGGAGACAAAAAGGAAGAGGCAACTCATTTTTCTCATTCATTCAATCATCTAATTCGAATTATCTTTTGGCAGAGCACGCTTGAGTAGGAGCCAAGTATGCATTGTTGTTTTGCAGCCGAGTGTTCCTGAGCGGGAATTTCAACCTCTGCTTCGGGGGACTTCGAGTGCCTGCCCTAGGGAGGAGAATCACACCAGTTCGATTTAGGGAGAGGCTGTGGATCCATCACAGCATATTCATCAGCAGAGAACAACGCAACGCAGTCCGAGTAGTGCAGTCACTGCGCAGTAGTGAGGGAGACATCATTCGAGAGCTGAGGAGTGCAAGAGTTTTGGAGGAGTAAATTGGTGGGGAGGTTGAAGGCTTCCTAATAGGGTTATTGCATATCTTTTGGGAGCATTCTGTAGTGTTATTTCCAGGTGCACAGTTTCGACCAGTAGCACAGGGAGCCAAGCCTAAGAGGGCCAATTTTCGGTGTCACCCATTCCACAATTCCTTCACGGGTTATTGTGGGTTTTGTGAGTAGAGTACAGGGTTACAAGCCCAAAATTTTCTGAGCATGATTCCAGGCCCTAACAACAGATTCAATGGAGTAGCAACAACATTTCTGGGCCAGGACTGCGCAAAGCTAGAGCAACACAACGCACTTTTGGGGGTTGATTTGAGCTTGTGACATAGGCTACTTCAGCCTGCCTTGAGCAAGCCCAGGTACCATTATTCCAGCACCCACATTGTACACATATCTCAGAATTAATAAAATGGCTCAGACCTAAATTTTATGGCTCCAGCTTATGTTTCCATGGCATGATTTTATTTGTTGTTGTCAGTGTCTATTGATGCATTGATTTTACTGCTAATTTCCAATTAGGAATATTACAATGGTATCAGAGCTCATAGACTTGGCTCAGCCTGTGGAGCACACAGTTTATGACACTGGAGAACAAACAGAAAGTGACTTACCATAGGCAAAGATACAGTAGTAGGGGAAGGAAGATCGAAATCTCTCCAGATTAGGTTGATAGCATTCCAGAGTTTGTAGAGAGGGAGATGGAGAATGGAGAATATGGAAGGAATGAGGAGAAGGCATTTGCTCACCTTTTGCTGAAGTCGGTACAAGATCTCTCCAAGAGGATCGAAGAGATGGGTCAAAGGCTTAGCAATGGCAGCAAGGGGAAAGGAGTCCAAGGGGAGTTTCAAATTGGAGAAGGGTCTGGCACTTCACAGCACCAGGCAACACCCCACACTACATTCTCGACTGTACCATATACTCCACCACAGTCCACTATTCCCACGTTCCTATCTTTGGGGACAGGAGGGTAGCAGGAGCCGGAAGAGGCTTAGTATGGAGACTTTTTCATAGAATATCACTCTTATGGGCCAGATTTCGGGAAGGCCGTCACATTCAAATATTTTTTCCAATTGAAGACCGACAACAAACCTAGAGTCCATACTGGAGGAAAATACACACAGTGGAGTGACTTACAACGTATCGTGGGTAGGCTGTTCCTCCCAACTTTTGATGGCTCTTCTAAGAGTTCAACAAAGGCATGGGTGGAGAAACTGGATGTCTATTTCCAACTAAACCAGATGACCGAGACAGAGGAAATCAAGGTTGCAACGTTGCACATGGAGGGAGAAGCCCACGATTGGTTGTTACATAGGCTAACTACGCTGGGTAACGCAGGGGTGACAACATATGATGAGTTCACATGGAAGGTGTTGGAGAGGTTTGACCGAAAGGACCCAGAAGAATACTTTGGGGAGCTGACTAAGCTCAAGTAGTTAGGAAGTCTAAAGGTATACATTTCGTAATTCTTGATGTTGTCAGTGATGGTTCCTTACCTGTTGGAATCTCGGAGGATTTTCATGTTTGTGGAGGGGCTGGCAGAGCCACTATGGGGCTTATTGAGGTCAAACCAACCCACTACGCTACAGGATGCAGTGGGGAGAGCAAGAGACTTGCAAGATGCCCTACCAATGGCTAGAGCACCACTGCCTACTAGACCAGTTTTCTAGCAGAAAGGGAGAGACATGAGAGCTCCACCCCCAAGAGGCAACCAGGGCCGGGGGAAACTTGATGATGGCACTAGGAGGTATCTTCGGAGGAAGAAACTTTGTTTCACTTGCGAGGAGCCATGGGCACTAGGCCACAGGTGTGAAGGAGGGAAGGCACACTACATAGAGGTCTTCTCAGATAGTGATGGAGATGACGAGTCATTCTTTGAGATGGGAGGAGAGGAAAATGCAACACCCAAGGAGGAAGGACCTCCACCTTCACCCCCACCAGTAGCAGGAGTGTCCGCATTTGCATCTTCCGGAGGGGTCCTCACATCACTGCGTGGGGTACCCAAGTATTTGACCTTGAGGATCCGGGGTACAGTATAGGGACAACGTGTCTTAGTGCTTGTGGATAGTGGGGCCACATACAACTTTACTGATGCCCAAATGGTGCATAGGAGGGGCATTACGACAGAGGAGTTCGAGGGGTTCTTAGTGCTGGTGCCAGGAGACAGGATCATGCAGTGCACCACCTATGTCCCAGCGCTGTCTCTAACCATGGGGAACTACTCCATGACCAACCACTTCTTTGTGGTTGACATTCTAGACACCAACATAGTGTTGGGAGTCCAATGGCTCTCTGCCCCTGGCAGAGTCACCATTGATTGGAAGAGACTGGAAATGGAGTTTCTGGACTTAGATGGAAAACTAGTGATGCTGAGGGGCATGCACTCATACCCACCATAGACTGTTTCTGCGCATAGGATGGAGGCTGATTTTAGGCATGGAGATATAGAGTGGGCTGTGGATTTGAGGATCGTGGAGGTTGGAGGTGTGACCAAGCCACCTCATCTTGAGATTCAGGCTATCCTAAATAGATACCTGATAGTATTTGGGGACATACCACTGGGCTAGCCACCAAACCGGGGATTTGATCATACCATTGAGCTGGAGCAGGGGGTGAAAGCAGTGATCACGACCCCCTATAGGCATCCTAAGGCCTACAGGGATGAGATTGAGAGAGCTATTCATGAGCTCTTGGCATTGGGACACATCAGACCAGTGTTATCAGAACTTAACTGGTTTCAGAAAACCGGCCGGTTCGACTGGTTTGCAGGCAAAACCAGTTCGAATCGGCTCTTCAAATCGGAAATGCGAACTGGCCGGTTTCGGCACTGAACCGACCGGTTCCGTACCAGTACGGTTCGGACCGGTTTAGAAACCGGTTCCATTGGTTCACAAGCTTGGGGATTAAAAAATTAAAAAAATATATATATTTTTTAAAATTATTATTTTTATTTTTAAAATTATTATTTTTCTTAGTTACTAATGCTACCCTAGCCCCCCCCCTAAAACTACTTAAACACCCCTACCCCCTCTATTTCACTCATACTATTCATTCGAGTCTCTTGCAATTCTTGAACTGAGTTCGGTGAGGAGAATTCAGAGAGTTTTTTGCAGGGTTGTTCTAAGGGAGATTTTTTGCAGATTTGAAGAACTGATTGGAGTCTTGGAGAGTTGTTGGGTTGGCAGATCTTCAAGCTACTTCAAAGAATTTTTTTTTCCCAAAGATCTTTGGGTTTTCTTCAGTGGTTTTTGCAACTGGTGGAATATTCTTTTTTTTTTTGGTTGGGGCTGCTACATAGTTGATTTTAAAGGATTTTGGAGCTGATTTTCTCCAAAATTTTAGAGGGTAAATCAAGGGGCATGGGAATCAAGCCATAATCCCATTGTAGACTTGGATGCTACTCATTCTTCAGATGAGGATAAGGAGGATGATCAGGATGATGATTCTGTTGATGCTTGATGCTTGATGATTTGATGATTGATTTGTTGTAGATGTAGCTTGTAGTATTGTAGGTTGTAGTATAATACTATGATCAATGATGTTATTTTGGACTATAAAGGCCTTTTAGAGCCTGCTTCTTGATGTTTGTAACATTTTTGTTTCAATGATGTTTTGCACTAAGTGCTATTTTGGTTGTATGCACTATTACTTGCTATATAAATGAGAACTTTTGCATATTTGTGTATAAATGGTTTGGATTCATATGGATGCACATGAATATATCTGTTTTTTCTTTAAAATATGAATATTTTATGTGTTTTTGGTAAATTAATTTTTTTCCAGTTCCGGTCTGGTTCTGACTGGTTTCCGGTCCACAAGGTTTTCCGGTTCGATGATCAGTTCGGTTCCGATAACATTGCATCAGACCCAACTCTAGCCCTTTTACTTCTTCGGTTTTTTTGGTGCAGAAGAAGGATGGGTCACTGAGGATGTGCGTTGATTACAGGGCCTTAAACAAGAAATCCTTAAAGAATCGCTACCCCATTCCCAAGATCGATCATTTGATGGATGAGCTGAGGGGAGCTAAGTTCTTCTCCAAGATCGATTTGAGGTCTGGGTACCATCTAATCCGTGTGAGGGACAAGGACGTCCCTAAGACTGCGTTCAGGTGTCACTATGGACACTTTGAGTTTTTGGTGATTCCTTTAAACATAACTTGATATCATGCATTCAGTCTGCATAGATAACATCTTTCATAACTTGATTAAGGGAAATTGTCTTTGGTATTTTGATGACATTCGATACTCTGGTGAGCACGGGAAGAACACTAAACACCCTGACGATATTGCATTCACAGTTTAATATTCTGGAAGACATTGTCAAGTGTGGAGTTTGGCTTGGTAAGATGCTCTGTTGGAAACATCATTGGGGTTGATAAAATGAGTCCATGAGAGAAAGATGGGGCCATCAGGGATGGCAGGAGGCAAAGAATATGACGAACCGGGACGGGAGGGCTTCATTTCTACTAAATTGTAAAGGATTTTCACGGTTAGCATCACCCTCGAGCCCGGCCAAGAGAGCTTTGCTTGTACGGCAGTGAGGAAGCTTGCAGTACCCTAAGCACGTGTGCAAACAACAGCGCGATTAACTGCTCTTCCTGATATTACGCATCCTTTCATCCTAGAGTGGGATGCATACGGGGAGGGAGTGGGTGCAGTGTTGATGTAGGGGCAACATCCCATAGCTTTCGAGAGTCGGAAGCTATTGCCTCATGAGAGGTTGTACCCTATCTATGACAAGGAGATACTAGCCATCATACATGCGCTAGCCAAGTTTCGGCAGTATCTAGTGGGGAACAGGTTTCGGGTGAGGAAAAACCACAACAACCTTAGAATCTTTCTAGAGCAAAAACAGTGTCAATAGAGGCAACAAAAGTGGGTGAGTAAGATGCAGGCCTATGATTTCGACATTGAATATGTCAAGGGGAAGCACAACGTAGTGGCTGATGCGCTGTCCAGGAGGTCGACTTCTCTTTCACTGAGGAGCATTGATCCAGATTGGAAGGCTCATTTGTTGGTAGAGTACTCCAAGGATCGCTTTGCATGTGAAGTCTTGGAGGGACAAGTGACAGATGACCACTACCGGGTGATGGATGGAGTGATATACTATCGAGACCGGATTTATCTAGTGGCCAAATCCCAGCTGCGAGAGAAGATCCTACGCAAAGCCCATGACACACCACTGGCAAGGCACCAAGGATTCACAAAGACTTACAGGGCCATCAGGGAGAGGTTCTCATGGAAGGGCCTCAAGGATGATGTTTTGCAGCACATTCAGGAGTGTGAGGTGTGCCAACGGAACAAGGGAGAGATGACACATCCAACCGGGTTGCTTCAGCCACTTCCCATCCTTGAGGGGAAATGGGAGAGCATCTCGATGGATTTCGTCATTGGGTTGCTCACAGTGCAGGGCAATGACTACATTTACATGGTTGTTGATCGCTTGGCAAAGTATGCACACTTCTTCGCAATCACGACCAATGTACATAGCCTCACAGGTGGCCGAGTTGTTCTTCAAAGAGATATTTCAGTTGCATGGTCTCCCCAAGACCATTGTCAGTGACTGAGACAACCATTTTATGGGCGGATTTTGGCAGGAACTATTCTGATTGGTGGGTACGAAGCTCACTCCTAGTACGAGCTACCATCCCCAAACAGATGGCCAAACGAAGATAGTTAACAAGTGGTTGGAGGTCTACTTGCGTAACTACGTCAGCGGGCATTAGAAGGCGTGGTGGAGGTGGCTACACATGGGGGAATACTGCTACAACACCACCTTCCACATCTCTATAGGTATGTCTCCATTTCATGCTTTGTACAGTTATGATGCTTTGACATTTGTTGATGTCATGTTCAGAGAGAGCAAGGTCCCCCGGGCCAAGGATTGGATCCAAGAGAGCCAAGACATTTTGAGCGCTCTTAAGGACAACATGAGGTCAGCGCAAAACCAACAGAAGATCTACGCTGACAGGGGCCGCGTGGAGAGACACTTTGAGGTTGGGGACTCAGTGTACCTTTGCCTCTAGCCATACAAGAAATCCACACTGAAGCAGAAAGGGGCCGAGAAGCTTAAGCCTTGTTTCTATAGGCCTTATCGAGTCAATGGGAGAGTGGGGGAGGTAGCATACGAGCTGGAGCTACCCCCGGGGAGCCGGGTGCATAACATATTTCATGTATCTTGCCTGAAAAGGGCTTTGGGACAGCAGGTGATAGCAACAAATGAGTTGCCTCCCATGGATGATGAGGGCACTTAGTACTTCAGCTAGAGGCCATTTTGGACACTAGGGGGAGGCAGTTGAGGAGGAGAGTGATCAAGGAATTTCTGATCAGGTGGAGAAATCTGCCAGATGAGGATGCCACCTATGAAGGACAACAGATCCTCCAACACCCATCATTGCAGTTGCTTGAGGACAAGCAACATCTTGGCGAGGAAGACCGTAATATTCCTAATTAGCAATTATGCTAATTAGAAATATTAAGTTTTGATAAATTTTATATTTCCTAATGTTAGCCAAAAATAATGTGGGTCGAGGACCCACAAATTAGATTAAAGTGAACTAAGGCATTTTCTTATAGTTGAGAGGCAAAGATTGCGGTCTTGGTGGGGGCAGGATGAGCCAATGAGGAGGCACTGCGCATTCCAGAAAGGCAACGTTGTGGTTGGGCAGAAAAAGACAGCGCAGGAGTGGCCAGAGGAGGGGCAACACAGTTTTTGGTGGGGCCCCAAGGGAACGTTGGGCCTTTGGAGAAAAAAAGGAAGAGGCAGTTCATTTTTCTCATTCATTTAATCATCTAATTCGAATTTTCTTTTGATAGAGCATGCTTGAGTAGGAGCCAAGTTTGCATTGTTGTTTAGCAACTGAGTGTTCCCGAGTGGGAATCTTAACCTCTTGTTTGGGGGACTTCGAGTGCCTGCCCTAGGGAGGAGGATCACACCAGTTCGATTCAGGGAGAGGTTGTGGAGCCATCATAGTGTATTCATCAGCAGAGAACAGCGCAACGCAGTCCCAACAATGCAGTCATTGCGCAATAGTGAGGGAGACATCATCCGGGAGCTAAGGAGTGTAGGAGTTTTGGAGGAGGAAAATGGTGGGGAGGTTGAAGGCTTCCTAATATTGTTATTGCATATCTTTTGGGAGCATTCTGCAGTGTTATTTCTAGGTGCATAGTTTAAGCCAGTAGCACAGAGAGCCAAGTCCAAGAGGGCCAATCTCTGGGGTCAGCCATTCCCCAATTCCTTCATAGTTTATTGTGGGTTTTGTGAGTAATGTCCGGGGTTAAAAGCGTAGTATTTTCTGAGCATGATTCCAGGCCCTAGCAGCAGAGTTAGTGGAGTGGTAGCAACATTTCTTGGCCAGGACTGCGCAAAGCTAGAGCAACATAACGTACTTTTGGGGGTTGATTTGAGCTTGTGACAGAGGCTACTTTAGCTTGCCTTGAGCAAGCCCAGGTGCCATTATTCCAACACCCACATTGTACACTTATCTCAAAATTAATAAAATGGCTCAGACCTGAATTTTATGGCTCCAGTTTATGTTTTCATGGTGTGATTTTATTTGCTGTTGTTAGTGTCTATTGATGCATTGATTTTACTGCTAATTTCCAATTTGGAATATTACAACTACTACTATCAAAGATCTTCTTCAGATTTTGGTGAACTTCTTCACTCTCTCATTGTACTTTATATCTCTGCTGAACATTTGATTTCTAGTAGAAGAAGAATTTGGTTGGGTTTTACCCTCGTGGGTTTTTCCCTGATCATTGACCTAACCTCTTTGTGTCTCATGGAGTTCTTGGCTGTATTCCATTGTGCATATGGTTTATGTTCTATCTACAATTACTTAACTTATTTTGTAGCATAAAAAAGTTCTGGAAGTTCTGGATTGAAATGATTGTAACGACATAGAATATCAAAATCCTTGTCAATCCTATCTTTCCTTCAATCAAGCTTATGCTTGGAGGTAGATTTTAGGAATGCACTTCTAACTTAGAATGAAGATGCAAAATGTGAGTGATTGCCTCAATGAGATTATGGATGTATCAAATGCTCCAAAAAAATCATATCACTTGAAAGCAAGATGCTCACAATGATATCCAACACAAGATGACAAGAGAAATTAATAGAGCACATAGAGAACAATTTAGAAATTATCCTAATGAAACAAGATTAACAATTCCAATTATCCAAGATGCTTATTAGAGTCAATTATATCTCACTTAATTTCTCTTAAGCAATTAGGAACAAGAACCACTCTTAGCACAATGAGAGCAATATCTATTTATCACTTAGGTAATGAACCAATTGCAATTTCCTCTTAAGCACAAATGTGATCAAAACCAATTAAGCACAAGGATGAGATTGCTAACCGTGATTAACAATTAATGCCAGACAACACAATGCAATGATACAAAATGCAAGAGGCAGTTATCAATCTTAGTAATGACAATGCAAGAATGCATGAGACAAACCAATGCAAGACTTATATGATTAATCCACCAATGAATTCCTCACAATATTATCACTTTGAAAATGCACCAGACTTGAACAAATTCAGATCAACAACTTATTGAGATGAAGACAGTCCCAAAATTGACAAGAGAAGCTAGCAAACACAATGGTGATTAAGCCCTTAAGTGATGTGTGTTAATTCTTAGATTTAATAGGCCTATTTAAAGGTGTTTTTAGGCTTCTTTAGGATGATTAAATGTGATATTCCCACTTAGCATTATGTCTAAGTGAAATATCAATTTCGGCCATTTTGTCTTACTTCATGTTTGCATATAGGAAATGTGGGTTTAGAGGTCCCACATGTATTTTTGATTATAGTTGGCCCAAACATTAGAGTTGGAGGGGAAATATTGCCATCCATAGAGAATTACGACCCACATGTGGAATACGCTCTCATTGGAGCGAAGTTTGTGGGGGAAAGTCGAGCTGGGCCCATATGGGAATTTTTGACACTTTGATAAAAAGAGCAAGAGGCACTCATTTGGGGCATTCATGATCATTTGAGAAAATTGTCTTTGACATAGCACGCTTGAGTTGAAGCCAAGTTTGCAAGTGTTGTTTAACACGAGTTTTCGAGCAGAAATATCAACCCTTTCTTTGGTGGACTTCGAGTGCTAGCCCAGGGAGGGAGTCCTACCTATACTAGTTCGTACCAGTAGCAGGGAGCACGAAGTTGTGGAGAGGTTCGTCAGCAACAACGCAGTTCTTGGAGGAGGTACGCTTGGAGGTTGAGTGAAGAGAGTTAGGAGCTGAAACTTGTGGTGGAGTCTGGGGAAGTGTTGTGGGGGTTTTTCTAGCATTTTGGTGGAGCAACAAATAGAACATTTGCTACAGGTTTCATCTTCTGCTTGTGGAGGAGGGCCAAGCATTTGGGTTCAGTTTGGAGCGTCAAAACTAGGACAAACCCTTTTTGGGTTTTTCTGGGTTTATTGAGGAGAGGCCAAGATTAATTTGGCAAAATTTTGTGGGTAGATTTAAGGGGCCAAACAAGAATCCCAACTCAGCTTGCAGTTAGAGGGGTTAGGGGAAAATTGGGCCGAAATTTCGAGGTCAACATTTGGCCAATTCCTTCGTGGGCTTTTGTGGTTTCTTGGTGGAGAGCTCGGGGTTAGTTTCCCCAAATTTTTTGAGCATCTGAGGAGGCCCTAGCAAGAGTTCTTTGTAGCCATTAGCATATTTTCTGGGCAGTTTCAACGCAGTATTCAGTCGAGAGCATCAACAGATCAGGGAGGCGTTTCATATCTTTCACTTGGGCTTTGCTAGCTTGCCTTGTGCAAGCCCAGGTGCACTCTTTCCAACACCATATTGTACCCTCTTATTTATAAATAAAATGGCTCAACAACACAATTTTTGGTTTATTTCATGGTGTCTAACTTGCGTGTAAATTTCATGTGTGTCCTTGCTATGTTTGCTTTGTTTAGCATTGTATATTTCCATTAGGAATATTATAGTGGTATCAGAGCATGATTTTGGCCAGCTGTGGGTCTAAATCACACAAATGCCCAAGTGCTATTGTGGACTAGAATTCCAGAGGCTAAAACACTAGTCTCACATTATTCTCCAGATTGAACTTGTGCCCAAAAATGTCTCAGTAGGAGAAATTTGAAGATGTTACTAGGAGCCTCGAGAGACTTGAGGGGCTGCTCGGAGAGAGGTTGTCAACAATAGTAGCGAGAAGAGAAAGTAGTTGCTGACTTGCAGATGAAGAAAATAAGAGGAGCATGATTATCAATGCTGCAGAGACAAAGATGGGAGGTGGAGGTGGTGGCGAGATGAGAGAGAACATACCCATTGATACATTCCAGCCAGTTGAGCATGAGGCTAATGGCATGTAGGAGGAGCACGATGATACACTAGGAGTTTGTCGGAGCAGGTGGCATTAGCAGACCACTAGACGGTGCCTTCTATGGAGTTGGGGATTCTTCACCTTTGTGTGGGGCACAGAGGTCGCAGAGGAGCATGGCAGTGGTCACAACACTACTGACACATAGGGAGATTCACTTTTTGGATCCATCAGAGAGGATTTGGAGTGAAGATCCATTCATCGACGGGTAAAGTGATGCGACGGTGGAGGTGATCATACCAATCGGGGGTGGCCCAACACATAGAGACATAGTTCTAGGCC
This sequence comes from Pinus albicaulis, assembly GCA_034641835.2. Classification (NCBI taxonomy): domain Eukaryota; kingdom Viridiplantae; phylum Streptophyta; class Pinopsida; order Pinales; family Pinaceae; genus Pinus; species Pinus albicaulis. The sequence continues at coordinate 128,879,805 of CM076570.1, read as the reverse complement.
ATCACATCAAGGGATGTGTGGGAGCATCTAGCGTTGAGCAGTGGAACACTGGTGGACATGGAGGTGCATGGTGGTGTACCGTATCGTGTTGGATTGTGTTGTGGAGTAGGAGAGTCTTACATCACATTGAGTACATGCGGGGAATGATTGGTGCCCATAGTATTAAAAACCGGAATCGGTGACCGGGCCAGTGGCCCTAATAAACCGGTAATCGGAACGGAACCGGTCTAACTGGTATTGGTCAGGTCTAAACGAACCGGTTTTAAAAAAAATACATTAAATAAATATTTTTTCATAAAAAAAACTATTTTTACGAGTTGCAACCATGATTCCAAGCCAATAGAGATAAAATATGCAAAGTTTGCTCATGTATATACCATGTAAAGGTGAATATATCAAAATGGCACCGAGTGCAATACATATCGTCGAAAAATACATAAGCAATGAGGCTCCAAATGGCTCATAAAGTCCAAAAACAATGCTACAAGCTATGGGGCCATTGGCCTAATACATGACTACATATTAGTGATCAACAACATGATCACTCCTCATCATGATCAAAATCATCACCACTACTAGACAAGGGATCATCAACATGGGCTACATAAATAATATGGCTCAGAGTTTGAGGACTCCTAAAAATCCTCTACAACTTTTGTAGTAGTAGTAGTAGTAGAAAAAATAGACATCAAAACTACAAATCACTGAGCAACATGGTCTCTCATGAAACTCATCATTGATTCATCGCTACTAGAAATGGGATCATCAACAAGAGATACATAAACATCATCTAGCTCAAAGTCTTCAGACTTTGATTGCTCAACCTTATAACATGATAGAAATTGAAAAAGTTTAACATGCCTAACCAGTGATTTTGGTTTGAGTGAAGGGTTCATCTCCTCAACCTTAAAATGCGGTAGAAAAAGATTAGCATGCCTAACCAGTTGTTTTCCTTTCAGTGAAGGGTAAATTCTTGTGAAGGCCACGGTAGGGGAGTTCAACAATCAATACCACCAACATCAACAAAGTTCAACAATCAATGCCACCAACATCAAGGTTCTTAAATGACTTCATGCTCTTGATCAAATGCCAATCTCGTACCCTTACACATGATAGAAACAAATGGAAACATTGCAAACCCCCAAACCATGAAACCCTGAAAACCATTAAGTCTGCTGAATTTTGATTGAAATCTAAAATTCTAGTTTCTCCATATGAAATCCAATGAGGTCGAAACCACTCTTAAACATCCTGAGTCATTTCATGGTAATGTTAAAAATTTAAGTAAAAGTGACATTTCCTTTATTTTTCAAGAATTTAACATTACCATTAATTGCCAACAGGATGTGTTAGGAAAATGAGAGGGTAGGCATGCTTTTCTTAGAGGGGATATTTTTGGAGGAAAACAACCCTAAATTTCCCTAAAAAGCCTCCAAAACTCAAAAAATTGCATTATGTGGGGTCCATAGTTAGCCTGGCAATGAACCGATCGGTTTAAGATGGAATCGACACCATAAACCAGTTGGTTCCATCCTAAACCGGCTGGTTAGAACCGGTTGGACTGGTTTTTTTGCGAAGAGGAGGGTTGAACCCGATTTTTCTACCGGTATGACTCGGTTAGCTAATGAACTGGCCGGTTTGATTGGTTTCCGGTTCAAACCGACCGGTTTTTAATACTATGTTGGTGCCTTGACACAAACAGGCCACGGGACGGTATAGGGTGCTTTTGAAGAAGAGCCCTGAAAACGGGTACTTTTAGGGTTCTTTGGGGACGAAGAACCCCGAAAACGGGTGCTTTTCGGGTTCTTCGTGGCAAGTTAGGTTAATTTTTTTTTATTTTTTTCTAAATTTTTTAAATTAAAATTTAACTTTTTTTTTATTAAAATTAAAATTAAATAATAGTTTACTATTCAAACTACTAAAGTTAATGCGATTTTTTTTTTTTTTTGTTAATTTTTAAAATTAAATAATAAAATTATGAACATTGAACATTGAAAACTTAAAATTAAAAATTAAAATTTAAAAGTTTAAAATTAAAACTTAAATTAAAATTTAAAAAACTAAAGTTAAAACATAAAAATTAAAATTAAAAACAAAGTTGCAGTTCATGACAGAAAAAGTTCTTAGTAAGGCCAGGTCCTATTACGAGATACTAGATCAAGCTTATGGAAGGTTGCATTTTACAAAGCAGGAATATCAAAGGAGCAGTGCCTGCTCCAAATGAAGTCCTGGCTACAAATGAATACAGTATTAAATAACGTTCACTATAACAGATTAGCTCTCGGTTTATGCGGTACAGCAGATTTTTAAAGTGCTTATTTCAGAAGAATTTATAGATGGATGAAAATTATTAGTAACCAATTAATTTTGTCCTTACTACAATGTGCTCTATTGCGAACTTTAGTATATGCGATTTTGTGTGCTAAATGGGCATAACTTTTCCCCATAAACTCAATTTTTGTCGAATGATATTTATCATTTTATGTAAACTTTTAGGATATAAAATATAAAAAATATAAAAATATAACTTAAATGGAAAACTTGAAAGATATAAAAAAACCACATATGTATGTGTTTAGTCAATTAGGGTTATCTTGGGTGGTTGGGTGAAATGGTTGTTATCTTCCCAACCCAGGTTCAAATCCTTGGATAATGCCTTGATAATTATTGTTGTAATGGCTCCGTGCTATGAATATTGTTATATTGGATTTGAGCCTTGTGAACTGTCAAGTGAGTTCACCTATCAGTTGGCCTGATAGCAGAAACCTGATTTTGCCTATTTGTGTATCAATGTATCATTATGTGAATGTTGATTCTTGAATCTTGAATGTTCAATGATGTGCATGTTTAAATCTTTGAAGTTTAAACTTTAATTTTTAAATAAAAAATATTTTATTTTTCTTGTTTTATACAAATTCACATATATAAATTATAAATTTATATAATATAATATATATATAGTATATACCCCCGACGCACCCACGCACCTTGTTTCAAAAAGTGCTATCCCCGTCCCCGTCCCCGCACCCACGTTTCCTGGCAACATAGATTCCTGGGCTCACACATGGGGAGTTGATTGCGAGGGAACTGCATGATGCGCTTCTGGCGATACAATTTGAGGTGTCACATGAGCCTGAGGGATGGTGGATGGTAGACTTCGTCTATAGGAGGGCACCCAGACTCCGTGCAGTGAACATGTGTGTTGTCATGAGTTGGGATAGCGGATTTCACTGCGTGGTCTGGCAGGAGCAGGCCAGGTTGGCTTGCGTGGGACAAACTTCTAATACTTGGGGTCCACACATGGGATACATACATGGGTCGGAGATGAGGGCCAGATGGGTTCTAGCAGGTAGCAGCGTTGGGCAACGCATTCCACGAGGAGTGGGAGTTATAAGCTCCCAGTATGGTTGGGGGACCAAAGGATCCAGTTGGCGGGTGGATCACTCCACTTTGTGATGAGCAAGGTCATGATAGAGGGTGGTCTAGTTCACCTTGGGTTTGGCACATGGGGGATCACTGAGGCCTCCACTGCATGGCGAGGTAGACTTATCCTGTTGTTGCTTAGGGTCGAGATTAGCCGTGGAGGAGTAGATATTGGCATCATGGAGATGCCCGGGCAGGATGAGTTTGTCTCTCACAAATTTTTTGCCACTAGGCCTCAAGAGAGGAGGATACAATCCGCACACGGTGGGGAGTATGTCATAATCAGAGTAGCGCAATGTTAGCATGGTGGAACCACTCTGAGATTAGCACGGGACCTGATCATCACCGCTCTCCATAGCTTAGCAACCTTTAGGGATGCGCTGGCTACTATAGGGGGAGATCATGCAAATCTTCCATTGGGATTTAGGCATAGCAAGTGGGCCAACAGGATGATATCAGGAGGAGCTCACGTGAACAAGATGCTATCTCTATAGGGATTAGGTGGTATCTTCGAGAGTATACTCTTGGAGTGCATGGGATGGCCTACGTGGTAGGACAACTTCACGAGGAGTTGGGCATAGTGCCACATTATCATGATCCCCTACTCATTGATGGCATAAAGGGAACTACTGGTACTTATACTAGGCAGGTTAGTGAGTGGAGCGAGGAGAGCTTCAGGTTGGACATGATGGCTTGGGATCTTGGCATTAGGGGATTCTTTCATGTCAGTACAGTGCAGAGGTCATGGACGATTCAGTGGTGCATCTAGGACCCTGGCACATTTTTGCAGTGATTGTGGGGAGCATCAACTAAAGAGGATACTTGTTTAGGCGGTGCTTGAGGACAAGCAACTTTTGGTGGGGAGGACTGTGATATTCCCACTTAGCATTATTGCTAAGTGAAATATCAATTTCAACCATTTTGTCTTAATTCATGTTTGCACTTAGGAAATGTGGGTTTAAACTTTAGAGGTCCCACATGTGTTTTTGATTATAGTCAGCCCAAACATTAGAGTTGGAGGGGAAATATTGTGGTTCTAATGGAGTGTGGGGGCTACCCATAGAGAATTATGACCCACATGTGGAATACACTCTCATTGGAGCGAAGTTGGTGGGGGAAAGTCGAGCTGGGCCCACATGGGAAATTTGGAGACTCTTTGATAAAAAGAGCAAGAGGTAATCATTTGGGGTATTCATGATCATTTGAGAAATTTTTTTTTGACATAACACGCTTGAGTTGAAGCCAAGTCTGCAAGTGTTGTTTAGCGCACAAGTGTTTCCAAGCGGAAATCTCAACTCTTGCTTCGGTGGACTTCGAGTGCCAGCCCAAGGAGGGTGTCGTACCTATGCCTGTTCATACCAATTGCAGGGAGTCTGAGTTTGTGGAGAGGTTTAACAGCATCAGTGCAGGGATTGCACAATTCTTGGAGGAGGCACGCTTGGAGGTTGAGTGAAGGGAGTTAGGGGTTTAAACTGGAGGTGGAGTTTGGGAAAGTGTTGTGGTGGTTTTTCCAGCATTTTGGTGGAGCAGAAAACACAACATTTGCTACAGGTTTCATTGTTTGCTTGTAAAGGAGTGCCAAGCATTAGGGGGTCAGTTTGGAGCGTCAAAACTAGGACAAACCCTTTTTGGGTTTTTTCTGTGTTTATTAAGGAGAGGCCAAGATTAATTTGGTAGAATTTTTTGGGCAGATTTGAGGGGCCAAACAAGGATCCCAACTCAGCCAACAACTAGAGGAGCTAGGGGAAAATTGGGTCGAAATTCCGAGGTCAACATTTGGTCAATTCCTTCGTGGGTTTTTGTGGGTTATTGGTGGAGAGCTCGAGGTTAATTTCTCAGAATTTTATAAGCATCCGAGGAGGCTCTAGCAGTAGTTCTTTACAACCGACAACGTATTTTCTGGGTAGTTTCAACGAAATATTCAGTCGAGAGCATCAACAGATCAAAGATGGGTTTCATATCTTTCACTTAGACTTAGCTAGCTTGCCTTGTGCAAGCCCATGTGTACTCTTTCCAACACCATATTGTACGCTCTTATTTATAAATAAAATGACTCAGCAACACAGTTTTTGTTTTATTTCGTTGTGTCTAACTTGCATGTAAATTTCATGTGTGTCCTTGCTATGTTTTCTTTGTTTAGCATTGTATATTTCCATTAGGAATATTACATTAACACTTGATTATGCCATTGTTAGATCAATCTTCAGATCTGGTTTTTTATGATAGTCAACAAAAGAGAGGAAGGGAGAGAGGAGCGAACCCTTTTGACCTAGCGGCCTAGCTTCAATGGAAAATTTGTCTTGCCGGGGCACAAAAGAGTCTAGCTTTGACCTTGAAAGAACAATGCAAAGCCTCCAACACCTCCAACCACCAATGATTGGAATGAAACCAAAGGAGATGCTCTCAAAACACCACGGCTAGGGAAAATCTAGGCCTCCTAGGCCTACAACTAGGCTAGTTGAGCTAATATGGCAAGTGCAAGCCCCAAAACTTGATGTATAGTTTTCAAAGCTTGGGGATTGGCCCTTGAAAGTCCTGTAACTCAAATGTATCGTTGTGAAAAGCAAGATTGATGATAGATCAACCCAGCTAGAGCATGCGGCTAGGGCCTTTAGGCCCTTTAATGCTTGCGGCTAGGCCTAGAAGTGGCCCTAAGACTAACGATTAGGCCTTAAAGGGCTAGAATAATGAAACAAATGAATTTTAAGCCCTTGAAACACTTCTTCAATGGATAATGAGCCTGCAAAACCAATAGTTAGCCAACAAAATCAAAATTTCATGGATCAATGGAAAAAATACAATGAGAAACTCTTCAAATCCTTGCCAATATTATAATAGGCCTGCAAAACAAAGTATTAACCTTGAAAATTAATTGCAAAACAATTTCTCAAGCCTCCCAATGCTGCGACTAAGTCAACAAGGCTTAATTAGGCCTGCGTTTAGGGCTTGTAGGCTTGATAAGGGCTGCGACTAGTGTGGAATGACTCTTTTAGGGCTGCGACCTTGTCCTAGAGTCCTCAAAACCCTTGCGGCCTCCCTCTACAAGCAAAATTTTTGACCTTCTACCCCAAAAAATGACCTTGACCCTAGAGAAAACACCTGCAAAACACTTCAGAAGTTAAATGCTTGAAAAAACCACAAGTGCAGTAGCAAATAGGCCCTTGGGGCTAGTGGCCTCCACTTAGAGGCTAGATGTTGGCTTTTTAGCACTTGGGTCTTGAAGATTAGGCCCTAAAAGGCCTAGATCAACCCCTTCTAGCTGAACACACTTCCTCTTTTGGCTGGACGACTCTTCCAAGGGTGCACATAGGCCCAAACCCTAGCTCTCTAGGCTATGTGATGGTCTCAAAGCTCTTGCTTTAGATTTCTCTTTGAGTCCTTGAGCTAATGGCACTTGCAAATCAAATAAATAGAGCCAAGGCAGAAGATCTAGAAAACCCCATAATATTATTTACAAATGAAAAAAATAATATATAAGGGTTAGAAATAAATAATAATTTACAAATTATTTACACTATTTACAATTAAAACCAAACTCTAATTAGCAGATACATCCTTATAGCCCAAATAGACTTTGAAAATAATTAATAGAAATAATTTGTATTTTGAATCTTTGATGCACAAACCCAAACCCTGCACAATACATCATTAGATAAGTTCAAAGTCCAAACATATGTGATCACGTTGAAGCCTATGTACTTGGGGCATACCAAGGGGCTGAATATCTGAAGATCTCTACACATAAGATAGATTATAAGTTCTAGAGGGGCTTGATTCACACAAGAAGTCTAGAGATCTAGATATACCTTGTCGTGTCTCCAATTTTTGTGAGTGCAAAATTCAATAAGGAGTTTTGCCAATTTTGGAGATATTAAATAAAAAGGAGAAAACATTATTTTGTGGGAGAAAAACAGAAATTATTATTTTAATGGAGAATGGCGGCAAAATAATATTTTATTAGAGAAGAGAGGTAAATTATTATTTTAATGGAGAATGGTGCCAAAGTAATATTTTATTGGAGTGTAAGAAAATTATTATTTTATTGGAATGACGACAAATTATTATTTTATTCAAATGGTGGCAAAAAGTGGAAAATGGCCCCCACCAATAAAATAATGAGGAAAAAGGGAGGATCTAGAAGCTAGAGGGAGTTTCCATGAAGAATTATAAAAGGAGGAGGAACTCAATTGCAAATCTTTGTATCCCATCATTTCTATTTGACATTGTGAGGAAGCTCAAGTGAGTTTCCAAGAGTTTCAGGTGAAGCTCAATAGCTGATTTCGGTGGATTTCGAGTGCCACTGTAGTTAGCTTTAGGGGAAGATTACTTCAGATATTCCATTAGTGCTTATTGGTTTGGTTGACTGAATCATCTCTTGAGCTCTTGAGATTTAATGAGATTTATTTGCAAGAGATAGTTGTCATTGAGATTTAATTTGCAGGACTAATCTTCCCTTCTCAAGAGGTCGTGAGCAATTATCCTTCTAAGGAGGCTGAACACCAAAGCTGGAGGATAGAATCTGAAGTCATGTAGCCAGTTTGAAGACCAACTTGAAGCCATAATCTATTTTCAGGTGGACTGAGGGTTTAATTGTCACAATACTTCTAGAGGCCGAGTACATACAGTGAAGGAGGATGAGCCATTGGTATTGTTCTAGCAGCGAAATTGTGTGACCAAATTATTGTCTAGAAGGGAGGCCGATTGCTTATGGCAGCCACATTTGTTATCAGATCAACAAACTCATCCTAATGTGAATTGCATCATTCCTCCACTGGGCTGAATCACTGAATCCTACAACAAAGATAGTGGAAGAGGGTCAAGTTACATTTGTGAGCCTCATAGGATCATGAAGAGTCTGATTTAAAAGGGAGGCCACAGATTATTTGGTACATTTCTGAAGTTTCCCCTCTGGAACCATGTCATGTAGACCTATAACAGCTTAATGAGACAAAAAAGCACCTCACAATTAGTCTGCTCTAATTATGTCCATTGATAGCAGTTACAAGTAAAAAGGTAATTAAATTGCAGTCACCTAGTGCTTACATTCCAGCTCTGAAAAGAATCATTCTTTTGGCCTGTGGCAGCTCCTTAAAGAGACTGAAGTAATTAATATGCCTGTAGCAACCCTACTGGGAGGGTCGAGCTGGTTTAAGGAGGTTCTCCAGGTCATTTCAGATCTGACTTTGGCAAGCTGTAAATTGGTATCAAAATTTCAAATCTGAAGGATAGCTGTAGCAGCTCACCTAGAAGGTTCACAGACACTTTCCGATCAGCAATTCTAAAGTTTTGTCCATTTATGTTGAATTCCCAAGTGTAGTCTCCACAGTGGCTTGTAATTTTGTTGTTAGCTCTCAATGAAGTCTATTCCTTGCCTCAGATTGCTCTGAAGACTGTTCGCATGTAATTTGTTTAACAATATCTCTGTGTTATCTAATTGGAGTAAAATTTCTGAAGTATGCACATAAATTGTTTGTAAAAATTACCACAGAAATTTACACATATTTTGGAAACATTTGCTTGAAGGTGTTGTCATTGTGCACTGAAGTAATTGAAGACTTGCTTGTTTGGAAAGTGATTGTCATAAACTTGTCATAAACTAGTGTACATTTGGTATTTCACTGTAAATTTTGCATTTGAGACATTACAGTGGTAACAAAAGCCATGATTTTGGCCAACTGTGGGTCTAAATCATGGTAATGCCCAAGTTGCTATTGTTCGTCTAAAATTCCATGCGATATTCCCACTTAGCATTATTGGTAAGTGAAATATCATCTTTGGAAAATTTTGTCTTAATTCATGTTTGCACTTAGGGAATGTGGGTTTAGAGGACCCACATGTATTTCTGACTTTAAGCAAGCTTGGACATTAGAGTTGGAGGGAAATATTGCGGACTTAGAGGAGCGTGGGGGCCACCCATGGAGAATTACGACCCACATGAGGAAGTACGCTCTCATTGGAGTAAAGTTGGTGGGGGAAAGTCCAGCTGGGCCCACATGGGCATTTTGGAGGCTCTTTGACAAAAAGAGCAAGAGGCACTCATTTGGCTCATTCATTCATCACTTTGCAAATTGTATTTTGACATAGTATGCTTCAACGGGAGCCAAGTCCGCAAGTGCTGTTTAGCGCAAGGATGTCTCCGAGTGGAGATCCCAGCCCTTGCTTCAATGGACTTCAAGTGCCAGCCCAAGGAGGGAGTTCTACTCAGTCACAAGTCATACCCTCAACAAAAAGTCCGATTCCAGCTAGAGGGACAACTACAACATCACAGGGATTGCGCAGTTGTTGGTGGAGGCACTCCGAGAGGTTGAGGAGTGAAGGGTGGTTGAGGCTGAAAATTGGAGAGAGGGCCGGGGAAACATTTTAGTAGGGATTATAGTCATTTTTGAGGCCATTTGCGACAGGTTTTACAGGTGAGTTGATTTGCCCAACAGTAGAAACATTGAGGGAATAGAGGGCCGAATTTCTGGGGTCAAGCTTTGGCCAAATCCTTTCTGGGTTTTTGACAAGGACCTCAAAAATAATTTAGCAGATTTTTTTGGGCATATTTGAGGGATCCAACAAGGATCCCAATTCAGCCAACAACTAGAGGAGCTAGGGGGAAATTGGGCTGAAATTTTGTAATGACCAATAGTCATATACGCAGCAGAAATATTTAAAATACTTCGTAGACAAAGACATACATCGTAGGATAGTAATTGTAAATTGTATATTGTATATAAGAATTGATGTAGGATGAGTACAAATGAGAATGAATCTATCGTCTTCAAATTTCTCGAGAGAATGGGCTTTATCCCTGGCAATGGTGCCAAAAATATTACTGCTCAAATTCTACTTAATCATAAAATCCTTAATTTAGGATGGTCACCATTGTCACCTTAATAACATATTCTCTTTACTATAGGTCAACTCTCCTCTAGCTCAAGGTTGGTATAATGGTAGGATTATGAAAACCAAACAATGAGGTACAAGGTGAAGTTGAGAGTAGCCTTAGCAAAACAAAGTTTTGGGTCTTTTAGGGTTTTGAAATAAGTGATGGAAGGAAGTAAAGATCATTGTCAAATCTAACAAGGGCAATGTAGTCAAGGTGAATCATATGGCTTATGAGATCAAGAAGAAATTGTAATATTCCTAGGGAATTTTTACAGTAAATAATAGGCATGCATAGACACATAAAAACCATAAACAGAAAACACACAATTAGATGAAGACATGGTACCAAACACTGCGATGTTGAGCCATTTTATTAATGAATAAGGGTGTACAACAAGGTGCTGGAAAGAGTGCACCCGACCTTACTCAAGGTAGGCTAGCAAAGCCCAAAAAGGAAGAATATGTCACCCCTCTCCAATCTGCTACTGCGCTGCCCTGGCTCTGCGCTGAAACTACCCAGAAATACGTTGTTGGCTAAGTAAAACTTTCCTCTCCAATGCTCAGAAAATTCTGGGAAATTAATCCCAAGCTCTCCACCAAATACCCAAAATAATCCACGAAGGATTTGGCCAATGCTTTGTGAAATTTTCAAGAGGAAAATATTTCTGCAATACTTGGTTTATTTCTCCTACTTATGAGATAAGTTATTTACAGATGCTTCAGTAAATTCTGAAATAAACACATTTGTAGATCTTCACTATCATTAAGAGCATAAGAACAAAAAGATAATCTACACAAGTAGCACAATAGAAACAACCACATGAACGCAGTTATTTTTGGACATTTGTCCCCGGAAAAACCCAATGTGGGAAAACCCGTGCTGCAGATGAGGGTTTTATATTTATCTTCAGAAATGGAAAGTACATTTACATGAGTCTGATGAGCAGAGAAAAATTAGCAAACACCTGGCTGAATTTTCTAGACCTTCCAGACAAATTTCGGACCTTTAGGGTGACCTCCTTCACCCTCTGCGTCATATAGCGTGAAAACTCTGCGTAGTCCCTCTCTGGACTGCATAATTCTCCGTGGAGGGGTTCTTGCTGCTGATCAACTCACCCTTCACTTCATCCTTCTGACTTATGCTTCTCGATAACTGACTCCTCCCTCCTCCTTCTGCTTCTGCAACCTTGCCTCTACAAACTCACCCACTGAAATCGAATTCTCTTGCTTCAGAATCGATTTCCTTCTGGTACTGAGAGTGTCCCTGGCTTGATTTCCAAATGGCCCTATTGTCGCACAGAATGTCTAGGCACCGCGACAACGACTCAGATCGGGGGCTGTCACCTAATCCCCAATCTCTCTATCTAAGCAGTCTCCTTGCAATTTAAGGGAACACCCTCACAATTAAGCATTAAAAATGTTCGATAAAGACATGCAATTTATCATCACTTGAAATATTCCCAAAGTTGATTTAAACAATTAACTACCGATTTCAAGTAATTTAAAATCACAATTAAAGATAGCGCGATGATCACCAACCACAGCTAATCACCAACCATTTAAATTTGAAACAAAAATGTTATCATGAGATTACCATCAAATTTAAATGCCAGATTTTTCCAATATTTCCAAATTTATGATGTTTCAAATAATTTAGAAACCTATAGTCAAACTTAGAATATATTTTTCAGCAAGATTTCAGATCTAAAATATAAATTGCAGCAGTAATTCAAACCATAGATCAGCAAACAAACGATGCCGACACCAATGCCCAAAATGACTAAAAATAGTAAAAATTGATGAACTTGAAGAAAAATCAACTTTTAGGGCTTGATTAAGTGAATTTTCAGATCTGATATTTTTATTTCAGCAGTGAAATAGTGATAGATCAGCAAGATAAAACTGCCCAAAATAACGGCCAAATACTTCCAGAAATAGAAAAAATATATTAAAACTTGAAAATTTCAATTTTAAGGCTTTAAGAGAGTTTGATTCAGTAACTTTCAAAACTGAGCAGTTTATAACAGCAGTAAAATGATAACAGATCAGCAAGCTGAAAATACTGAAAATGATCCCCACAATGTCTAAAAATAATAAGTTTTGCCCAAAAACTGAATATTCAAATTTTTTAGACCTTATTTAGGATATGCATCAGAAATGTTCAGATCTGATTTTACACAGTTATGCAGAATTTCCAGCAAGCTTCAAAATCAGATCTAGGCAAATTTAAAGATGCCCAAATGGTCAAAAATTGTGAAAATGAAGATTTTGCAATTCTAAACAATTTTGACCATATAAAATCTGCAGAAATAAGGGTTTAGAGATCAAACCCTTGGCCCAAGGCTTTGAAGATCCCACTGTTGAAAATTCTTGAAATTTTGGGATAATGTCGTCACTTGAAAATTAGAAATCTGGAGACCAAAATCCTGTAAAAATAGCCTCAAAAGCCTATACGTTCTCAAGGGTCTAGATCTAGCTCAGGTCTGAAGTTTTCCTTGGCTGATTTTTTCAGATCTATTCCTGCAAACAATTATTGAGCCCAGATTTTGCCCTCCAGGGTCTAGATCTGGTTCAGATCTGAGATTTCCTTGGCTGATTTTTCAGATCTGAAGATTTCCTTAGCTGATTTTTCAGATCTAATCCTGCACAAGTAAAAAAAAGAAACCCAATACCCAATATGTACAAAAATAGTGAAAATCCTAAAAACCCAAATGTTAGAATTCAAAATTATGTTACAAAATTTCAGATCTACACATGTAAATTACAGATCTATGCACAAGAGTTGCAGATCTATCAGATCGGAGGAGTATAAGTCTGACTTCACTCACAGATTTGAAGATCTAAGGCTCTTACTAGCCAGATCTAACTTTAAATTCAAAAAAATTAAGATAATTTATTTATTTATTTAGGCACAAGCTCTAGAAAGACCTTGTAAAAAATATTCCGTAAGATAACCTTAGAAATTAGGAAACAATGGCTTTTTCAGGTTTATGAAATCTGAGAGTCGGCTGGTCTAACTGAAGACTTCCCCAAACGCTCAAACCTTAAAAAACGATCTTTGCACACTTAGATCCGAATTTAAGATTGATAGAGATTAAAAAATAAACATGAGACCTTTCAGAAAAACAAATAACTAATCTTTCCGTTAAATTAAAATGCAATTTTAGTAACCGAGAAAATGCACTAGATACCTGTATGCAGATTAATCCATAAAGACCATCAACCATCAAAAGCCAATAGAAGCAGCAGAGTTTAGAGACAATATCACCGCATAGATCTAGAAAAGGAACACCAAAGTTTGTAACTCCAAAGTCTTTATGCTTTATTCATCAAAAAATCACAAGAGCTTCCAAGAACACGTGCACGATCCAAAGATCGGATGATTGAAAGACTGACAAAGACTTCTAATTTATGAGATAAAATCTCCAACGGCTAGTTCAGTTGATCCATGTTAAAATAATCTCGACCGTTGAAAAGATTTAATCATCTTTTAATGTGGACCGTCGAAATTATAATTTTGAGGAAATTCGAATTTATCATTTAATACCATTTTAATCAACTCAAAAATAATATTTTTGAGTTAATTACTTCAAAATTTTGACTTTGATTTGACCACCAAGGCCCAAGGGTCCAAAATTTCTTGAAATTCTCAATATTCCCTTGGCTTAGGACCTTTAAAAATTTATTTTTTAAGGACCCACGAATTTTGTCTTTGAAGAATTTTAACTCACCCAGGACCCAAAATTAATTAAATTTCTGGCTTACGATTTTTAATTAATTTGGCCAAAAAATTTAATTAATTGACTGAGGGGATTAAATTATTTTTTCCAACCCTCTTTACATAAGATAAATACATTTAGACACATGAAGGGGGAATACCTATTCGTATAGACCCTAAAAAAACTACCCAATTTTGCGACTCAAAACATGATCTAGTAGACCAAGTAGCTTGTAATAAAATAATCTAGCCAATTAGCTAGGATTATTCCCAAACTACTTTTACAAAGACTCGATACTAAACACTAGGACTCACTTAGCATCTTGATGACAAAATCCACCCTAGCTTTGGGGTGAGGCTGGAGGGGAAAACTTTGCCGATCACTTGTGTTGAAAAACACAAGAAAATCATTGAGACAAAAAACCTCCTAGGATAGAAATCGTCACCAACATACTAGGCTTACCTAAGTTGTTACATACATGGTGGTCTTACTTAGATCATTTACATCATAAACATGCAGAATGGGTTTACATCATTCATAAAACTGTCGGTTGTCGATGGAATCTGAATGGCGCGAACATGTAGAACATGATGAATCCCATTTGAAAAAATGGGGGTGTACTGCTATGGGGTCATTGACAAAGTGTAGTCAACATCTGGCTCTACTTGGGGACATGTTGCTTTATCGGAGGAATGTGAGAATCATAATCTGTATCCAAGCAACACACAAAGTTACATAAATAGCGTCCATCCAAATATCATCATATAACATTAAGCGCATGAAAAAATAGAAGCTCTTCTTTCATTTATTATTCTACTTAACATGAAATGTAAATCTACTCTAACCACAAAATGAAATGCTGAAATAACAAGGTGTAAGGTTAGAGATACAATACAAAAGATGCCCTGTGGCATCAGATGTGTTCAATATAGTGCATGCTGAGCATTTGCGTGCTTTCAGGCAAGTCTGTAGGTTGCTTTTCAGATGTGCTATGTCCAATCTTGCATATTGTAGGACTCTATCTTATCCGAATGTCAAGCTGCTCTCGGCCATCAGACGAATCAAAATCAAACCGCTTACTTCTTCTTTTTTGCTTTTTTCTCTTCTTCTTAGTGGGCTGTGATGTCAGTAATGAGACCACTGTAGATTTTTTGTCCTTATCTTGAAAATTCTTGTACAAAAGATCTGATGAACTTGGAATGTGACCAATCTTATTCTGAATATACTCTGTCAATGGTGACACATAAGCTTGGTCTTTCATAATGTCCTTTGTAACCATAGTTAATTTTTCCTTGATGGGAAAAGTGACCTCCGTGTGATGAGATGGAAATTGCTTCAGCAAACTGTAATATTCCTAATTTGCGACAGCAAATTGGAATATTCTATTTTGTTTATTTTGCCACCTATAGTTTGTAAGTATACAAAAAGTGAGTAAAGAGGGTCTAAACTCACTTAAATGAAATAAGACATCCACCTAGTAGCACAACGTTGTGACTTAAGTGGGAGTCAAGGGGGGACCCAACACCACGTGGAGGAGGGGGCCTATGTACACTCTAGAAGTTTCTCCAAGCTTCTACGCATATAAGGATGAGAATGTGGATAAGGATGAGGATGTGGAGGAGAGAGAGAGGCTACATTGGGTTTTGGAGGGAAACCAACACTATAAAAGATGGAGGAGCCTCTTCATTTGATTCATGCTTGGATTCTTGGATTATTGATTATTGAGTGAGACATTTGTCTTTCTTTGGCACGCTGGCTGTTTAGCCCGTCTGCTGCACTGTTTAGTGCACCGAGTGTCTTCGTGCGGAGATCTCACCCTTAGCCCCGGGGGACTTCGAGTGCCTGCTCGGGCAAGGTTATTTTCTTAGCATCATCCTCCAGGACAGCGTTATTGCTGCAGCAGCGTAATACTGTGTTGTAGGGTGTTGCTGTGGTGACTTTACGACACCACCTCCTTCTCTTGTTTTTCAGAGGGAGAGTCTCTCTTTCCTTTGGAGGATCAGATTGGGAGATATTGGAGCTGATTTGCAGATCTTGGCACTTGGCCAAAGTGTTTATTTCCACTACTGCGCAATCCCTCTCAGTTTCTGCGTTATCTTCATGGTGTATTTGCAGTGAGGGTTTGCCGGTTGATTTGAGGGGAAGATCTCAAGTAGGATCAGCCTTCCACTTTGGAGATCTATTGGAGGAGGTCTATTTCAGTTTCTCATCATCTTCAGCCTTCTCTATTTGGTTTCAGTTTGGAGTTGCAGTAGCTGCCCAACAACTCCGACATTTTTGTCGTATTGTGCATTTCAGCCAATCCCTTGGAGGATTGAGATATTTTTGCTTATAAGGGTTAGAGCTTTGCTCCCCTATTGTATTTGGGCCATCGATTGTCATATCCATGTGTTGACATTATTTTGGAGCAGCATTTTATCTTAGACTGCGTTTTCCATAGCCTGGGTTTGTGCAGGAATAACAGTACTTTTCATGTTTATGTACATGTGTTGTGGAGGCTTGCATTTCTTCTCTTGAGAGGTTGTTTCCTCAAGATTTGTACTCTCTTCTGCTGCTATACATTATTATTGGCTATATATGCATCTTTTGTCTCACAGCTACTGCAGAAAACGCTGTAGGGTTTCTGGATTATTTTCTTGTCTTGCGACACCTCTATCTTGAGGGGTTTTCTATATAAAATTGCTGTTTAACCTTGCTGAAAGCCTATGCCTTGTACTCAAACTCATTCTATGATTATCCATAGTGTTATACATCATATTCCTTCAGAAAATACGCTGCCCTTGCTTCATCAAATTTCTGCATATTCAAAGTCTTGGGAAATCAGGGTTTTTATTGACTAGTCGGGAAGGAGGAACTATTTAATATAGCAAAACGCCTTTGTTTGAGCTGAAATTCGACATGGACGTCCCTCTTGACCTATTCTAACATATTCTAGAACCTTGACCCGTCATTATACGCAAATTTCCTTATTCACTCATTTTAGGGCCAAAATCCTCACTTTTCCCCACCTTTTTGCCCTTAAAAGCTGAGTAAAGGTTGCTGCTGCTATTTATTTTGGTTTCTGAACATTTTCAGAGATATTATATGATAGCTGAAGCCCTCATACCTGAGGAATGCGTTTTTCAGGCATGATCTGCTGAAGAATCCATTATTGGGAATATTACACTGGGAGACCTATAATCTGTTGACAATTCTGACTTGGGTTGGAAATTTTGCATGTGTGATCTTTCCATTTTTTCCAACTTATTTTGAATACCAGTCATTTGATTAGAATGCTTAATATTTATAGTACTAATTTCCTTTGCATGACTCCCTTCAATAGTCAACAATTTGTGTTGAAGAGACATTTGACCAATTTCCATGTTTTTTATGACATTTATTTCCTTTGCATGACTTGCTTCAATGGCATTTATCCTATTTTGAAGATTGATCTGGTTAGCTTCCATGTTTTGAATCATTTTATCATTATCCACTTTCATGGCCATGAAGAAATTTTGCATATAGTTCATCTCCTCTTCATGATTTGCTTCCACGATCGTCTTTTCCTTGACATGTTTTTCTTCGAAGGCCACTAACCTACTCTACATAGAACCAATTTCCCTGGCGTGATCCGCTATTATTTTTTCTTGATTAAGTTCCATATTCTTAATTATTTGAGCTTGATTTAGTTGTATATCTTTAACCATTTAAATCAATTCGTTAACAAGATGCTTATCGTTGTCAACACTGATTGGACAACTTGTTTCTACTTCACCACTATCATGGATTTGTGCTGTCGTGGTACAAGTGGATTCATCCTGAGAATTGTCCTGGACTTTTCTATTGATAGCTGAGTTCTCTACGAGATCACTCTCATTTTTTTGCATAGTACTGGGGGCACAAGGCAAGTCAGCTTGTTTTATATGGTTATCTTTAGAAGCATTGATTATGTGTTGTAAACAATAAAAAACTCCTCAGGACAATTTCGAAACCAATCGATACCATCACCTTTTAAGGAATAGCCAAAGATACGTATCTTGACATCTTCATGATTATATTGTGAAGGATGACAATATTTATTTATTATAAAAGTGACTATTGATAGATGCTTTAGAGCAATGGCTGCATTACCACCTGAGAAAAAAGGCAATTTAGGAATGGCCTCTTCTGGCATGTCATGAAAGGTGTCATCCATGATGACCTGCTTAAAGGTTAAGTGGATGTTAGAGAAAGAGATCCGTGTTCAAGAATAGTCAAAAGGTCCTCGAGAAGCGAGCTTCTTAGCAGGAACTCTTGTAAGAAATGAAAGAATTGGAGTCGCCACTTGAACATGAAACTAATTCTAAAACAGAGGAAATAATCGAGAGTAGCAGATGGATATCAGGGGGGGATTCTTGTCTGGGAGTAACTAGATGAATAAGTGGAGTTGCCACCCAAACAAGAAGCCAACCGAAATGTCCAGGTGCTAAAGGTGTAAATGATGAAATGATTAGTGATATGACGAAAGATATGATGATGAAATGATGCCAGAAAATGCTATGCCGTGTTACGAGCTAATGAATGGCGAGAAAAAGATTAGAAGATTGGAAATGTCGCTAAGACCAAGGACAAAAAACTCTATCCCCAGCAACGGTGCCAAAAAATGTTGTCGCACAGAATGTCTAGGCACCGCGACAACGGCTCAGATCGGGGGTTGTCACCCTAATCTCCAATCTCTCTATCTAAGCAGTCTCCTTGCAAGCTAAGGGAGGTAGACCCTAACGAAAATGAAGAAGGAGAACTGGTTGGAGACCAACCAATCAGGAGACACAACTAGATAACCAAATATTTTTTACGAGATTTTACAGATCCAATTAGATTTGAGACTTTAAAACTAGTGCCTTGTGGAGTCAAAATATTCCGTTATGAAATTAAAGCCAAGTGATTGATATATAACTGCTGCTATGAAAAATAAATTCACCACAATGATATCCGATAAAACACCTTCACAATTATGCATTAAAAATGTTCGATAAAGACATGCAATTATCATCACTTGAAATATTCCCAAAGTTGATTTAAACAATTAACTACCGATTTCAAGTAATTTAAAATCACAATTAGAGATAGCTCAATGATCACCAACCACAGCTAATCACCAACCATTTAAATTTGAAACAAAAATGTTATCATGAGAGTACCATCAAATTTAAATGTCAGATTTTTCCAACATTTCCGAATTTATGATATTCCAAATAATTCCAATTCAGAAACCTATAGTCAAACTTAGAATATATTCTTTAGTTAGATTTCAGATCTGAAATATAAATTGCTGCAGTAATTTAAACCATAGATCAACAAACAAATGATGTCGGCACCAATGGCCAAAATGACTAAAAATAGTAAAAATTGATGAACTTGAAGAAACATCAATTTTTAGGGCTTGATTAAATGAAATTTCAGATCTGATATTTTTATTTCAGCAGTGAAACAGTGACAGATCAACAAAGATAAAATTGCCCAAAATCGCTGCCAAATACTTCCAGAAATAGCAAAAATATATTAAAACTTGAAAATTTCAATTTTAAGGCTTTAAGAGAGTTTGATTCAGTGATTTTCAGAACTGATAAGTTTATAACAACAATAAAATGATAACAGATCAGCAAACTGAAAATACTGAAAATGATCCCCACAATGTCTAAAAATAGTAAGTTTTGGCAAAAAACTGAAAATTCAATTGTTTTAGACCTTATTTAGGATATGCATCAGAAATGTTCAAATCTGATTTTACACAGTTATGCAGAATTTCTAGCAAGCTTCAAAATCAGATCTAGGCAAATTTAAAGATGCCCAAATGGTCAAAAATTATGAAAATGAAGATTTTGCAATTCTAAACAATTTTGACCATATAAAATATGGTTTTAGGACCTAATTATTTGTGATTTGCGTGCTGTAATAAAATCTGTAGAAAATAAGGGTTTAGAGATCAAACCCTTAGCCCAAGGCTTTGAAGATCTCACCATTGAAAATTCTTGAAATTTTGGGATAATGTTGCCGCTTGAAAATTAGAAATTTGGAGACCAAAATTTTGTAAAAATAGTCTCAAAAGCGTATACGTCCTCAAGGGTCTAGATCTAGCTCAGATCTAAAGTTTTCCTTGGCTGATTTTTTCAGATCTATTCCTGCAAACAAATATTGAGCCAAGATCTTGCCCTCTAGGGTTTAGATCTGACTCAGAATTGAAGATTTCCGTGTCTGATTTTTCAAATCTGAAGATTTCCTTAGCTGATTTTTCAGATCTAATCCTGCGCAAGTAAAAAAAGAAACCCAATACCCAATATGTACACAAATAGCGAAAATCCTAGAAACCCAAATGTTAGAATTCAAAATTATGTTACAAAACTTCAGATCTACACATGTAAATTATAGATCTATGCACAAGAGTTGCAGATATATCAGAGCTGAGGAGTACAAGTCTGACTTCACTCTCAGATCTGAAGATCTAAGGCTCTTACTAGCCAGATCTAACTTTAAATTCAAACAAATTAAGATAATTTATTTATTTATTTAGGCACAAGCTCTAGAAAGACCCTGCAAAAAATATTCCGTAAGATAACCTTAGAAATTAGGAAACAATGGGATTTTTCAGATTTATGAAATCTGAGAGTCGACTGGTCTAACTGAAGAATTTCCCAAACGCTCAAACCTTAAAAAACGATCTCTGCACACTTAGATCCGAATTTAAGATTGATGGAGATTAAAAAATAAACATGAGACCTTTCAGAAAAATAGATAACTAATCTTTCAGTTAAATCAAAATGCAATTTTAGTAACCCAGAAAACTGCACAAGATACCTGTATGCAGATTAATCCATAAAGACCATCAACCATCAAAAGCCAATAGAAGCAGCAGAGTTTAAAGAATATATCACCACATAGATCTGGAAGAGGAACACCAAAGTTTGTAACCCCAAAGTCTTTATGCTTTATTCATCAAAAAATCACAAGAGCTTCCAAGAACAAGTGCATGATCCAAAGATCGGATGATTGAAAGACTGACAAAGACCTCTAATTTTTGAGATAAAATCTCCAACGACTAGTTTAGTTGATCCATGTCAAAATAATCTCGACCGTCGAAAAGATTTAATCATCTTTTAATCTGGACCGTCGAAATTATAATTTTGAGGAAATTCGAATTTATCATTTAATTCCATTTTAATTAACTCAAAAATAATATTTTTGAGTTAATTACCTCAAAATTTTGACTTTGATTTAACCACCAAGGCCCAAGGGTCCAAAATTTCTTGAAATTCTCAATATTCCCTTGGCCTGGGACCTTTAAAAATTTATTTTTTAAGGACCCACGAATTTTAACTCACCTAGGACCTAAAATTAATTAAATTTCTGGCTTAGGATTTTTAATTAATTTGGCCCGAAAATTTAAATAATTGACTGAGGGGATTTAATTATTTTTTCCAACCCTCTTTATATAAGATAAATACATTTAGACACATGAAGGGAGAATACCCAATCGCATAGACCCTCAAAAAGCTACCCAATTCTGCGACTCAAAACATGATCTAGTAGACCAAGTAGCTTGTAATAAAATAATCTAGCCAATTAGCTAGGATTATTCCCAAACTACTTTTACAAAGACTCGATACTAAACACTAGGACTCACTTAGCATCTTGATGACAAAATCCACCTTAGCTTTGGGGTGAGGCTGGAGGGGAAAACTCTGTCGATCACTTGTGTCGAAAAACACAAGCAAATTAGTGAGACAAAAAACCTCCTAGGATAGAAATCGTCACCAACATACTAGGCTTACCTAGGTTGTTACATACATGGTGGTCTTACTTAGATCATTTACATCATAAACATGCAGAATGGGTTTACATCATTCATAAAACTGTCGGCTGTCGATGGAATCTGAATGGCGTGAACACGTCGAACATGATGAATCCCATTTGAAAAAATGGGGTTGTACTGCTATGGGGTCGTTGACAAAGTGTGGTCAACAGGCCCTTAAGTCTCTTCTTATAGTCTTCCTGCTGACAAATCAACAGCCAAGATTATATCTTTAATCAATGGCTCAGATTAAAAGATGACTTGATCTTCGTTTTCTAGAAGATTCACACTCTGTTCTATTAATACCCTTTAATTATTTAATTTCTCTAAGTTTAAACTTAGGGTCCGCATTAAAATAATTAATTCTTTTAATAAAGTCATAACCGTGTGGAATTTCCACAAACGATTTTTGGGTTCTCTAGATAACTGATGTCCAAGCCTCTCTACCAAAAATGAGACTTAGAACACTTTCCGATGCTATAGAAATCAAGACTCCCTCTTAGCGAGGAAGGTGTTTAAGCAAGGTACTGCTGTATTGCTCTGACTGTACATCATCTGCTGCGCTGATAATGTCCTGGCTGCTGCCCCTCATCTCTGCGCTATTGCTTCCTTGTCACTACGTCATCCATATTGCAGCTCCCTCTTCTTCTAAAGACCACCCTTTCCTCTAATGGAAGGGGTTCTCGACCATCCCCATATTCTCTTTGATGTAAGTGAACTTGATCTTACTTAGAGCCTTTGTGAAGATATCTGCCACTTGTTCTCTTGTAGGAGTGTATCGCACCTGTATTGCTCCCTTCAGGACATAGTCCCTGATAAAGTGACACCGAATGTCAATGTGTTTCGACTGGTCATGAAACACAGGATTTTCAGAGAGCTTAATGCAACTCTGATTATCACACATAATCCCTGTCGGTTCCATCCGCTTGTTGAGCAAGTTCAAGAGTAACTTGCGGAGCCATATGGCCTTGCACGAAGCTGTGCTTGCTGCCATGTACTCTGCCTTGGTTGAGCTCAGTGCTACGGACTTCTGTTTCTTGCTGCTCCAGGAGGTCATTCGTGATTCAAGAATGAAACAATACCCACTGGCACTTTTTCGATCTACTGTGCTTCCAGCCCAATCTGCATCTGTGAACCCACTCAACTGGACCTCATTACCCTTGGTGTACTTCAACCCATACTCAATTGTCCCTCTTCGATATCTGAGAACATGTTTGGCTATTGCCCAGTGAGCCCTCCTTGGTTCCACCATGAACTGACTGAGGGTATTCACTGCATAACATATGTCTGGTCTCATATTGACCAGATACATTAATGATCCGATGAGTTGTTTGTACAACGTGGGATCAGCCTCATCATCCTCCGATCTGTCTATCTTCTTCCAATTAGTAATCATTGGCGTGGCCATGGGTCTACAGTCTTCCATCTGAAATCTCTTCAGGATTTTTGTCGTGTATCTACCTTGTCCTAGGAAGATTTCCCCTGTCTGCTACCAGACTTCTAATCCAAGAAAATAGTGCATCTGCCCTAGGTCCTCCATGTCGAATTCTGTTGCCAGATTCTCCTTGCAGTCTTTGATGAGCTTGGATGATCCAATCAAGAACAGGTCATCCACATAAAGAACAAGAATAAGCGGCTCATCTCCTACTCTTAAGTAGTATAAGTTGGGATTTGCATCACTCTTGACGAACCCCATCGTCTGCAAGTAGCTATCAATCCGACCATACCATGCCCTGGGGGCTTGTTTTAAGCCATACAAGGCTTTCTTAAGTCCGCAAACATGTATCTTCTGCTCATGTGTTTCAAAGCGCTCTGGTTGCTCTATGTAAACTTCATCCTCTATCACCCCGTTCAAGAACGCAATCTTGGTGTCCACCGGGTGAATCTCCCATCCCATCTGCACAGCCAGAGAGATGACGGATCTGATAGAAGTGATCGCGCTACTGGAGCGAAGGTTTCTTCATAGTCAATGCCTTCCTTCTGTGCATACCCTTTAGCTACAAGCCTTGCCTTGAACTTCTCTATGCTGCCATCTGTAGCATATTTGATCTTGTAGATCCATCTAGATCCTACAACTAATTTGTCCTGTGGTCTAGTGACTACTTCCCATACATCATTTGTCATGAAGGATATACTCCTCCACCATGGCATCCACCCATACTTGATGCTGAGCTGCTTCTCGAAAAGTAGATGGTTCACCATCCTGAGCTACTAGTGCCTGATATCTGTCTGGTTGTTTCCTTATCCTCTTTCCTTCTCTTGGGGCTCCAAAAAATTCTTTTGCATCCCTGAGAATTTGTTGGAGTTCTCTGCTCGGTCTACCATCAGTTGTGGGCGGTCTCACCTATTCTTCCTCCTGTTCTTCGTCGGAGGAGCTTCCCTAAGAATTATTGTGCCTTGGAGAGTCACTAGACTTCTCCTCTATAGGTCGTTGAGGCTGTACCAGTGGATCTTCCTCAATCTGCATATCTATGGCCATCTCTCGAGATTTCCTAAAGGCTCTCTCCTCCAGGAATTTTACATCCCTTCTTACCACGACTTTCCTGCTCTCTGGAATATAGATGCGATATGCCTTTGCATTCTCGTTATAGCCCATCAGGAAACCCTTCTCTGCAGTTTGATCCAACTTCTTCCTCTTTTCATCTGGAACGTGGCAGTACACTATGCTGCCGAATATCCTGATGTGGCTCACCTCTGGCTTGCTGCCTGTGAATACACTCTCGGGAGTTACTTTCCCCAAAGCTCTATTGGAAATTCTATTCTGAATATTTACTGCTGTGTTGCAGGCTTCTGCCCATAAAAATTTGGGCATATCTTGGTCGTACAACATCGCCCTTGCAACTTCTATTATGGTTCGATTCTTCCATTCTGCAACTCCATTTTGCTCTGGATTGTATGGAGCTCTCCATTCAATCTTGATGCCTTCCTGTGCACAAAAATTAGTGAAGTCTTTATCGATATATTCTCCATCGTTATCTGACCGCAACTTCTTGATCTTCTTTCCTGTAGAGTTCTCCACCAATGCTTTGAAATCTTTAAACTGATCAAAGACTTCATCTTTGGTCTTCAAAAAATAGATCCAAGTTTTCCTGGAATGATCATCAACGAAGGTGGCAAAATACTTTGCCCCACTGAGAGCAGTTGTGGACATTGGACTGCAAATGTCAGAGTGTATTAACTCTAATACACCTTTGGCTCTGCTGTTGCTTATTGGAAATGTTGCCTTAGCATTCTTCCCTAGTACGCATCCCCTGCAAACTTCGTCTTTCTTCGTGTTGAGTTCAGGAGCCCCTATAACAGTATTTTTGAGAATCCCCAAGGCTCCATGATGTAGATGCCCCATCCTTCTGTGCCATAATTGATTCAGATCTCTATCGTCAGTACTGTCGATCAGGGCCACCGAAGATTCAAGCTAGAGCTTATACAACTTATGACTCCTAACTCCGATTTGTGCCTTTTTGCTCCAGTTAGGGTGTTTGACATACACCTTATCTTGAATAAACTATACGTCATAGCCCTTGTTCTGAAGTTGGGTACATGAAGAGCGTTTGTGACTTGAATCTTGTTGCCATCCTCGGTCTAAAATGTTACGGTACCCCTCCCGATGGGGGTACATTTTGCCTTATTTCCCATAGTTATCTGGAAATTCATTCGTTCCTTTTGGTAGCTCGAAAAACATTCTCGAAACCCCGTTATATGAGCAGATGCTCCACTGTCAATATACCAGACACTTGGAGGAGCTGTGCTCGACACACAGGCAAGATCCTCCTCTAGTCAGGATGCCAGCACCTTCATGTCGTGTTCTCTCTGCATTTCTGTGTGCTCTGGAGGGCTGCGTGGGTCCCTTTGACTGCGTGAACCCTTCCGGGTGATGGAACTTGGGTTCATGAGAGATCCTCCCTTTCTGCTTTTAGCCTTTTGCTCTGATACCATGTGAAATTTTCAAGAGGAAAATATTTCTGCAATAATTGGTTTATTTCTCCTAGTTATGAGATAAGTTATTTACAGATGCTTTAGTAAATTCTGAAATAAACACATTTGCAGATCTTCACTATCGTTAAGAGCATAAGAACAGAAAGATAATCTACACAAGTAGCACAATAGAAACAACCACATGAACACAGTTATTTTTGGACAATTGTCCTCGGAAAAATCCAATGTGGGAAAACTGGTGCAGCAGATGAGGGTTTTATATTTATCTTTAGAAATGGAAAGTATATTTACAGGAGTCTGATGAGCAGAGAAAAATTAGCAAACACCTCGCTGAATTTTCTAGACCTTCTAGACAAATTTCGGACCTTCAGGGTGACATCCTTCACCCTCTGCGTCATCCAGCGTGAAAGCTCTTCATATTCCCTCTTTGGACTGTGTTATTCTGCATGGAGGGGTTCTTGCTGTTGATCAACTCACCCTTCCCTTCATCCTCTTGACTTCTACTTCCCGATAACTAACTCCTCCCTCCTGCCCCTGTTTCTGCAACCCTGCCTCTAAAAACTCACCCACTGAAATCGAATTCTCTTGCTTTAGGATCGATTTCCTTCAGGTACTGAGAGTGTCCTTGGCTTGATTTCCAAATGGCTCTTAAGTCTCTTCATATAGTCTTCCTACCAACGAATCAATGACCAAGATTATATCGTTAATCAATGGCTCAGATTAAAAGATGACTTGATCTTCGTTTTCTAGAAGATTCACACTCTGTTCTATTAATACCCTTTAATTATTTAATTTCCCTAAGTTTAAACTTAGGGTCTACACTAAAATAATTAATTATTTTAATAAAGTCATAACCGAGTGGAATTTCCACAAACGATTTTTGGGTTTTCTGGATAACTGATGTCCAAGCCTCTCTACCAAAAATGTGACTTAGAACACTTTCCGATGCTATAGAAATCAACATGCTTGTCCTCGGAAATTCGACCCTATTTTCCCTCAATGGCTCTGCTGCTGGGAAAATCAACCCACCTGCAAAACTTGTTGCAAATGGCCTCCAAAATAGCTGCAATCCCTGCTAAAATACTCCCCTGACCTTCTCTCCAAGTTTCAACCTCAACCCTCCTTCAATCCTCAACCTTCCGAAGTGTCTCCACCAAGAATTGCACAATCCCTACTGTGTTGTAGCTGACCCTCTATCTGGAATTAGACTCTCTTTTGCTGATACGACTTGTGACTGAGTAGAACTCCCTCCTTGGGCTGGCACTCGAAGTCCACTGAAGCAAGGGTTGGGATCTTTGCTCGGAAACACTAGTGTGTTGATCAATACTTACAAACTTGGCTTCCGCTCAAGCGTGCTTTGTCAAAAGACAATTTGCAAAATGATAAATGAATTCCAAGTTGAGTGTCTCTTGGTCCTTTTGTCGAAAGCCTCCAAAATGCCCATGTGGGCCCAACTCGAATTCCCCACACCAAATCTACTCCAATGGGAGTGTAGTCCTCATGTGGGCCGTAATTCCCACAAGGTGGCCCGCATGCTCCACTAAGGCCACAATATTTCCCCCAACTCTATTGTTTGGGGGTGATCTAAGCCAAAAATCATATGTGGGACCTCTAAACCCACATTTCTTAAGTGCAAATCGTGCATTATGGCGAAATTGACAAAATTGATATTTCACTTAGCAAAATGCTAAGTGGGAATATCACAATCCTCCCCACCAAGATGTTTCTTGTCCTCAAGCAACTGCAATGAAGGATGCTGAAGTGTGTGCTCTCCCTCCCAAGTGGCATCCTCATCCGACAGGTTCCTCCATGTGATCAAAAACTCCTTGATCACCCTGTTCCTCAAGTGCCTCTCCCGAGAATCCAAAATGGCCTCTGGCTGTAGCACTAAGTGCCCCTCATCATGCATAGGGGGTAACTCAGTAGCTACTGTCACTTGCTGCCCCAATCCCTTTTTGAGGCAAGATACATGAAAGATGTTGTGCACCCGATTCCTTGGGCGTAGATCCAACTCATATGCTACCTCCCCAACCTTTTGAGTGACACGGTATGACCCATAGCAGCGGGGTTTGAGCTTCTCGACCCCCTTCTGCTTGAGCGGTGACTTCCTGTACGATTGAAGCCTCAAGAAGACCAAGTCCCCAACCTTGAACTGCATCTCAACTCTGCCCTTGTTTACATAAAGTTTCTATTGGTTTTGGGCTATTCACATGTTGTCTTTGAGAGCTCGCAAAATATCCTGGCCCTAGGGGCCTTGCTGTCTCCAAACATAATGTCAGCAAAAGACAATGCATCGTAACCATACAAAGCTCAAAATGGAGACATACCTATGGACATGTGGTACATGGTGTCGTAGTAGTATTCACCCAAGTTCAACTACCGTATCCATGCTCGTTGTTGCCTCGTCACATAGTTATGCAAGTATCCCTCCAACCACTTGTTAACTATCTCCATTTGCCTGTCCGTCTGAGGGTGATAACTCGTACTCAGAGTGAGCTCTATGCCCACCAACCGAAACAATTCCTGTCAAAATCCCCCCATGAATCGGCTGTCCCGGTCACTGACAATGGTCTTCGGAAGACCATGCAGCTAAAATACCTCCCTGGAGAACAATTCGGCCATCTTTGAGGCCGCGTATCGGGTTGAGATGGTGAAGAAATGTGCAAACTTCGTCAGGAGGTCCACCATTGTGAAAATTTCTGAATATAGAAACCCTATTGCAGTATCTTGATTTACTTCTCCTACTTGTTTGATTTAATTAACAAGTTATTTTTTGAATATTCAGTAAAATATCCAAGCAAACACAACTGCAGCCTACACATACATACAGTTCATTTACTGAAGCATAATGCACACATGACAAAGGAAACAATATTTTTTGGACAATTTCCTTGGAAAAACCCAATGTGGGAAAACCGGTGCAACAACTCTTAGAGGGTTTGTTTATTAAGCAGAATATTTGAATACAATCAAGGGCACTAGTAATGGTTTTCCGAACAGAGAATTCACGACAGATGTACCTATCACTCGGAGACAGAAAATATGGTTGATTCAGCCGAGGAAGCACTCCTCTGAAATACGCTGAATACGAGCCCTTTTTGGCCCACTAGAACCCCAACACTGCTCCTCCAGTCTCTGCATCAACTTCTCCTGCCAAGCGCAACAACTACGCAGCACAGGCTGCCCTTGTTGAGATTTTGGGGTGTTGTGGAAGCATTGGATGTACTCTAGCTCCCAAAATTTGTGGTGGAGCTAGAGTACATGAGATCTCCAAGACCTAGAAAGCGTTTAGAAGAATTCCATCAGGCTTATGTATTATTCAAATAATTAATCTTTTTAATTAAGGACCCTAAGTCTAACTTAGGAAAATTAAAAGATTAAAGTAAATTAAATTAAACATGTGATGAGAATGAATTAAGTGACGCGGATCGAGCAACTTCTAATCTTAGCTGTCGATTAGAGATTAGGTCACGGTCGTTGGTTTCCTAACGAGAAAAGTATAAGAGAAGGGCTTGGGGTCAGTTGGAGAACACACACACTGGCAGAGCACTGAAGCTAAGCTGAGATTCTAGGGTGTGGTTTGCTAAGAATTTTAGAAGTGTTTCAGCTGCAACGAGGGATAGTATTGGCAAGGAGGTTGGTTTGATCCCAGGCCAAGAGTATAATGAGGGCAAAGAAGGAGTATTTCAGAGCAGCGCAGAGGCAGCAGCTATGCAGTCCAACCAAAAGCCTATCAGGGGTAGCGCAGAGGCAACAAGAGCCAAGCTAGACACATGCCCTGTTAGGGTAGCACAGGCGCAACGTAACCCCTTCTAGGGTGACACAGGCCCTTCCTGAGCAGCACAGAGGCTGACGTAGAGGGCTTCAGCACAACACTAGGGTTTCCAAAGGTTAGAAAGGGGCTAAGTTCTGTAAATCCCGTTTGAGGGTGTTGAATCAGTCATATTTTTCTGTCTCCGGGATAGAGGAATTGCTGCCATTTATATTTCTTTGTTGGGTTAACCGGTTTTGGTGCCTAGGATTGTTGTACTTAGAATCTGCATAATAAAAAAAACCCTCTAGAAGCTAGCAACACCGGTTTTCCTGCATTGGGTTTTTCCGGGGACATTTCTCCAGAAAATCCTTGTGTGTCACTACCTATGAGCATGTTATTCATAATTTGATTTGTATGTGTAGGCTGTTAACTGTATTTACTTCGATGTTAATTCTGAATATTCAGATTAATAACTTATGTAAGTAGGAGAAGTAAATCAAGATTTAACAGTAGGGTTTCTTAAGTTTATGAAATTTTCACATGGTATCCGAGAGATTGCAGATCAAGCTGGATCTCGAATAAGACGACTGAAGAAATCCGTGTTGCAGAAAGCAGCAGCAGCAACAAAGAAACTGGAGAGGTTAGCGCAGCAAAAGAAGGATGCATAGGCAGCAAGAGCCACGCAGGGCTGATGCAGTCCAAACTGGGTGACACAGAGATAGCGCAGTGCCTTCCAGAGGGACGCAGGAGCAGCCTGCGATGCACAGTCGCTGTGCTGAGCCAGTCTGCTCACGTAGAGGCCAGCCAGGGTGACGTAGTCCAGTAATTGATTGCTGTGCAAAGTGCCGTGAATCAGAAGCTGAGCTGCAGATCTTCAGCAGTTGCTGGTGAGGTGAAGATTCTGTCGGTGCAAAATTAAGCCTAAGCTAAGTTGACAAAGAGCGGGAGGAGAACAACTGTTCAACTATGCATCCTTCGAGCAGAGCTGATTCGTTGTGTTTGGTAGATTTCCAAGGAGGAAATCAGTTGTCAGAGGGAGCAGAGGGTGCCTTTTCGCCAAGGACCCTAGATCCGAGTTTCTGTTGAGAAGCGGGGAGAGGAAGAGCTATTACGACAAAGTAGATTTGAGCATATGGCGCCACACGGATTGCATGATCAGGATAGGATGGACGACTTGCCCAACTTTGCTATCAGGAAGGCCTGAATCCTGGTAATCCTGGAGGCATACGGCTTGAGAGAGCATGCAGATAGTGTCTTGGCTAAACCAACCGATGCGAAAATCCTGGCAGAGCATAATGAAGCAGCGGCACATGCCAAGCGCTTCATCATGGACGAGGTTAAAGATCATGTGGTACCACACATAGCCGAGAAGAAGACGGCTCATGAGATGTGGAAAGCTTTAACCACATTATATCATGGGAAGTCCATCCAGAGGAAGATGCTTCTGGAGAACCAACTGAGGTTATTTATGATGACCAAGAGAGAGGAAATCGATCCTTTCCTATTCAGATTGTAGTCGATTCGGGATCAACTAACTGCCATGGGGGTCAAGGTGGAGGATGATGTCATGGTGAGGACTGCTCTAAATGCAGTCACAAAGCACTGGGAAACATTTGTCCAAAGCCTTTTGGGCAGAGTGGACCTTCCTAACTATGACAATATGTGGGCTATTCTCCGACAAGAGGAGATCCGGCGAATGACCAAGAACTAGACCAGCATCGGAGCGGGCAAGGTGAAGAAGGAGGAAGATGCAGCCCTGGCATCAAAGAAGCAGCAAGGGAAAAATAAGCGTGATTGAAGCGAACAAAGTTCCTTCACAAGTTAAATATTCCAGAAGACTTGAAATATCCGAATATCCATGAGGATACAAATATTATATTAGAAAATATGATGAATGAGATGAGATGAATGTTACAAATGAGGCCTGCTTATATACCTAGGCAGGTGTCTCTTCATGAAATCGTTGAAAAGTGTAACTAGGTCGGTCTTCATGTTGACTATGTAATTAAGTACTTATGAAAAGAAGAAGTCAAAATAATAAAATATATTTTTGTTTCATTATGTAGATAGGCTTCTTCTTGATGTCTATTAGGTTCTAGTTTTAAATAGAATTAAGTATTACATTCATGAAGAATCTAGTCTAGTAATCATGCTCCAAGACCTTGTGAAAAATGGAAGATAAAGTTGGAAAGACAAGCTCTCAACAAGCCTCATTAAACACTAGAACAAACTCACTAATGTCGGCCTATATCTCAGCAAGGAAGTCGGCTCCAAAGCTAACTGTGTGGTCGGCTTAGAGGTTGGAATAGTGCTCTATAAATACACCTATTTTGCGGAAATTTGGAAGAAAGGAATTGCGGATATAATTGAGGAGAAAATGCGGATGTAATACAGGAACAGATATTTGAGATAATAATGCAGATAAGGAACAACAGACAATTTCTGAGATTAACTGCGAGGTACAGGACTGAAGTATTATGCGGTAATCTCCAAGCAAGAATTGCAGACATACTCTGAGATTACAGTCCGAATATAATAGAGATTTCATTGTGGAAGATTTGCTGATTTGGTTGGGTTAAGAACTACTGTTATATGTGAGCCTATAGTAGACATATATTAGGAGAGAGTGTAGATGTATGCCAGTAGACAGTACAGTGGTGCAGTACGAATAAATGAAGGTCACAGTGCAGAACATAAGTGCGAATAGGAGACAGTATAGCATGCTGATATAAGACAGTGATATAGGAAGAAGATTGTGTATATCAAGGGTACAGATTGCGGATAAGTGCAGTAAGGATGATTAAGGGTTGTTGCCTGAAGAAGAAATTTGTGGTAATTAAGACAGTCTTCATAAGGAGAAGAGACAACGATAGTGAGGAAGGTAAATCTTTGATTTACCTTCCTACTGTTCAAGCAATCCTATAAGCATATGTAATGTGAAGATCAAGATCTCTAGTGTTGAAGCAGAACTAAGCAATTTGGTGAAGAGAAGATTTAAGATCGAAGAAGCTGAACCAAGGTCTTGGAAGTATATCTAAGTCAAGGGTCTTAGTCTGGGTCATGTTACTTGTCATTTGAAGATCTATAAGAAGAATTCTTTGTGGGTTTTCCTCTCCACGAGGGAGAGGTTTTGCCCTGGCTCTACGAGCCTAACTTTTGTGTCTTGTGCATTTTGATAATTGACTTGATGAAAGATTAACTAAACTAAAAGAAGAAGAAGACATAAGTATCTCAAGTAAGGTTACAATTAATTATCAAGAAGAGAATTTGTATTAACCTATAGCCCTCCAAATTTTCAACATGGTATCAGAGCTTTGGTTAGAAGAAAGGGCTATCAGTTATACAAATCCACTTTGGAGGTTACAATCTCAGCTTGGTTACATTGCAACGCTTATAACACAAATATTACGAAACATGTCACCTACATCACAGGTTCGGTGATACTTCAGTTCGGCATACATGTGTATGAGTTTGAAAAAGGAAGCAGAACTCGGATAGCACAGTTTCAACCTTGGAAGAATACAGTCTGAAAGTTCAACTACACGAATGGATGACATGTGATCTCAAGTCTGGAACAACCTAAGAAGAAGATCATTCAAAAAAGAACAAGGTCAAGAACTTCTCTTCACTTGCCAAGTAAGTATCTTACATTTTCATTTCAATTTTGGTTAAATGACTTCTATTTACAAAGAGATACATAAGGTGGTTGTACTACTGAAGATCCTTGCATGAAACAAGGAGGATAGTCATGGTCCTTATAGATAATTGAAGTCATAGATAAGGGTCTCCTTTGAATTCATGGAAAGGAACTCTTAAGGTTCTCTCACATGAACAACATTGGAGACACAAAAGAAGCTGCAAGAAGAATTATGAACAGTACAAGAAAGTTCATGTCACCCGGAAGGATGGAAGAAGTGGATGGAAAGAGGGAGTAAGAGATCATTAAGAATAGTCTCTCTCATAATAGGTCTCTTTATGGCTCCTAGATCCTGCTTAATATTTGATGCAATGTGACATCATGGAAGTATAAGAAACAAGAACTCATATGATCATGAGGGTAACAAAATCATGGGATGATAAGTTACTTCACTCATCAACCTAGGGTTTCTATGGAAGAAGACAAGTTGAAGGTAATAGTTTTGCAGAATTCAAACATTTGAAGAAAAGGAAGAATCTGATTCAAAGAAAATCTAAGAAAGAAGAAGCAAGGGATCTACACTACAATTGAGATCATCTTCTTCTTTAAGTGATTTCTGTTGGTTATATGATAGGAAGCAGTGTAGCATCTTGATGAAAGCATGGTAGGAGCTCTTGGTGAATCAGCTCCGAAAAAACCTCTCTGATAACATTACTAATGGAAAGCAGTCATCAAGAGCAAGGGTCATCATGGAAACAAATTTCTGGGATATTGATGGAGCATGCCAAAAGAATAAAGCTCTTCATTCTTGAGAAATTGCTACAGGATGACTCGAGGGAAAAAGGGTATGAGGTATGTATATATTTATATGCTAACATTGGATGTTGTGAAGTTATGTCATATGGTTGCAGGTAATGAACTTCTGTATTTAGAAGTATGATCTATGGAGGAGTATCTCTTAGTGCACGGACATATGAAATCAACATAATATGTCCTCATGGAATATGAGGTGGTTGTATATGAACAAGAAACTAGAAAGGTTGTAAGTTCCTGGGAATAAAGAATGTGCAGAAAAGAAGAGATCATGAAATGCAACCATGTCAAGAGGCAGTGATCATTCGGAGACCAAGAAGATGTGACTAGGAGATCTCCTGGGAAGATATGTAGACTCTGATGGAAGTCTGGTAAAGAAGAAGACCCTTGGAAAAACATATCATTAGGAGATGTGTCAATCTGTATGAAGGATGCCGATGCCTACTGGAAGATGTCATGGTGAAAGATCATCATTGAGGTAACTTTTGTTGTAAAAGTTCATATGTATATGTTTATCTGAATAAATTTGTGTAGGGCTGCTAATCATAAGAAATGATGTATGATCCTTGGAGATGATTCGAAGGAAATTAGCATGGCATAACGATGGTCTAGATGAGAAAGACTGATAAATCACTTTCTGATAGTGGACATGACTCGTGATTGAAAGTGATGGATGATTTGTGCCCTATGAAGCCAAAAGTTGAAGATTCCTCAATATCGAAAACCATGACATCGAGGGGAGGAATTCTTCATGAGTAGTTGGATTGCTGCTGCAGGACCCTAGTTGATAGGGAGCCTGGTGGTAAGTTCCTTGGTTGGAAGAAACTTGAAGTATGTCCTTCCTTTGTTGAGAGGGAGTGATGTATGTGATTCTCTATTACATGTGTCATGCACTAGACCAGGACTAACAATCGTGAGTCTTAGTGAAGGCCATGTGAAGAGAATGGATAGACACATCATTTTGGTCTTCACTTGGAAGACAGAATGGAGGATTGGGTAATCACCTGACATTTGATACTCTTTGAGAATGAGATAGGGCATTCAAGGTAAGAGTAGTCGCGGACCGATATTCTTTGAGGGCTGGCTACCCAAGAGAAGAATAGTCCAAGAAGGTCATACTCTGGGAACACCTAGGTGGGGTATGTACCTTGGAGAGACAATGACTATGGTGTCTATTAGTCACGTGTCTCGCCAACATTGTAGACCATTGTCTCATTGAGAGATGGGGCTGTTAGTCAAGGCCTTGCACTAGGGCAATGCTGGTTGATATGATGCTATACAGATGCGATTAGCAATCCGATTCTTCTTATGAGATTCTTTAGTTTGAAAGTAACCATGTACCTGTATGAATACCTCCCTAGTTAAGAGGGAGTGTTGAAAAGTGTAACTAGGTAGGTCTTCATGTTGACTATGTAATTAAGTACTTATGAAAAGAAGAAGTCAAAATAAGAAAAAATGTATTTTTGTTTCATTATGTAGATAGACTTCTTCTTGATGTCTATTAGGTTCTAGTTTTAAATAGAATTAAGTATTACATTCATGAAGAATCTAGTCTAGTAATCATGCTCCAAGACCTTGTGAAAAATGGAAGATAAAGCTGGAAAGACAAGTTCTCAACAAGCCTCATCAAACGCTGGAACAAACTCACTAATGTCGGCCTATATCTCAGCAAGGAAGTCGGCTCCAATGCTAACTGTGTGGTCGGCTTAGAGGTTGGAACAGTGCACTATAAATACATTTGTTCTACGGCCATTTGGAAGAAAGGAATTGTGGATATAATTGAGGAGAAAATGCGGTGTAATACAAGAACGGATATCTGAGATAATAATGCAGATAAGGAACAACAGATAGTTTCTGAGATTAACTGCGAGGTATAGGACTGAAGTATTATGCGGTAATCTCCAAGCAAGAATTGTAGACATACTCTGAGATTACAGTCTAAATATAATAGAGATTTCAGTGTGGAAGATTTGCTGATCTGGTTGGGTTAAGAACTACTGTTATATGTGAACCTACAATAGACATATATTAGGAGAGAGTTCGGATGTATGCCATTAGACAATACAGTGGTGAAGTGCAAATAAATGAAGGTCACAGTGTAGAACATAAGTGTGAATAGGAGACCGTATAGCACGCTGATCTAAGACAGTGATACAGGAAGAAGATTGTGTATATCAAGGGTACAGTTTTGATTGCGGATAAGTGCAGTAAGGATGATTAAGGGTTGTTGACCTGAAGAAGAAATTTGTGGTAATTAAGACAATCTTCATAAGGAGAAGAGACAACCATAGTGAGGAAGGTAAACTACTGTTCAAGCAATCCTATAAGCATATGTAATGTGAAGATCAAGATCTCCAGTGCTGAAGCAGAACTAAGCAATTTGGTGAAGAGAAGATTTAAGATCGAAGAAGCTGAACCAAGGTCTTGGAAGCATATCTAAGTCAAGGGTCTTAGTCTGGGTCATGATACTTGTCATTTGAAGATCTATAAGAAGAATTCTTTGTGGGTTTTCCTCTCCAAGAGGGAGAGGTTTTGCCCTGGCTCTAGGAGCCGAACTTTTGTTTCTTGTGCATTTTGATAATTGACTTGATGAAAGATTAACTAAACTAAAAGAAGAAGAAGACATAAGTATCTCAACTAAGGTCACAAGTAATTATCAAGATAAGATAAGATAAGATAAGATAATTTTATTAATGTCCAACAAGTGACCATAAAAGGTCAATGGGACTGTTGGTTACCGTGATTACAACATGACTAGCCGGTGGACCAAATGGTCCCCTTCCTTTATAAAAGTAGGAAATACAAAGCTATAAAGAGTGCAGGTGTAAAGTAAAAGCTAGACGACTAAATCATCATGACAATGAGCCGTGAAGAAGCCCTGGAGGAGAAAGAGAAAGATGAGCCTCCTGAAGGAGGGAGACTCCTTCTCCTAGCATCCGAGGCCGATAGAAGAGGACTGAAGGAAACTAGTCAATGTTTGTTGCCCTGAGGAGGGACTGGACCGCTACCCTTGTCGTCTGGGGGGTTTGGGTCATCTCCTGGAGGGGGGTCTGGTCTTGGATCGCTGATGAGGTCTAGTGGGGCGAAACCCTTGGGTCCGCACTGATCTAGAACCATGATCTATGGATCGATCGGTAGTTCTCTTGGTGCCCCTCGATGCTGGGAGTACTCTGAAGAAATCTGTGATCCAAGAATAGTATTTGTATTAACCTACAACCCTCCAAATTTTCAACAGAAAGGTCATGTCTTATCAGACATGCCTTTTCAGCCTAATTACTAATTAACTAATTAATCATTATTTACATTATTTTATTCATTACATTGCCTTCCTCCTCAAAAAGATTTGTCCTCAAATCTTGTTGATGAAAGGCCTTGATTTCTTTTTCTGCTACGTATGTCTTCTCGTCTCGAGGCAGTCATCCTTGTCGATACAAGTTGATATGATCCTCTAAGTGACAAATAAAACTGTCGCACTGAGAAGGGATCAGACCATCCTAGATCAATCTTCTTTGGAGTTGTACGACGACTTGAAACTTGTGATGAATTATCACTTGAGCAGATTGCACTGACATTAGCATTCTTCAAAACATCAACTTGTTGTTTCGGTTCTGAATACGTGGCTTGGTCGAGCTGTTTGCTCCCATGATTTGGATGTCGATAGGGAACTTTTTTGGTTTGACTTCTTTGATTTTCTTTTGGCGAGGATCTTATTGAGTTGGTTACAGAACCTTCACTTAGAATGTTCCTCGTTCTTCTGACATCTAAGTTTGTTTCTTCTGCAACTTGCTTGTCTTCTTCTTGAGTTGTGACATTTACTGGATGAATGTTCGATGTTTCTTCAACTCAAACTTCTACATTTGAAGGTTTCGATGGTTCATTTTTGACAAGTTGTTGCACCTTGTTTTCTAATGACTTCTTGTCTTTCTTCAGCTTCTTAATTTGCATTAGTAATTTTTCGTTGTGGTCCTTGAGGCGAACAACTTCTTCATTCTTGTTAGTGGTGATTTTGTCAACTTCCTTTTGCATATTTTGGATCACCTTTTTACCTTCTTGAAAAATTACTTTTGAAATTTCTTCCAAGTCTTCAGGCATCACTGAATGTGGCTTCAAGTTCACGTCCTGTAGCGTTATTTTCTTCTTTTTGTAGGAGAATGTCAAAAACTTATTTTTCGTATTAAGGATGAATGAACCTAGGGTTTCCATCCATGGTGAACCCAACACAATATCACTATTATCCAAAAGTAAGGTTTTCACGGTAAATTGAGAGATAAAAGTGTAATCCCCAATATTTAGTTGTAGACTTTTTATGTCGTATTTTTTCTTGTCAAAAAAGTCTAATTTTTCGATTATATTTGACTCAGGAATTACCAACTTGTTGGCAATTTTAGGGTTTATATAATTTTTCTCTTCGACGGATAATATAGCGATAGTGACATCTTTTCCTGCAAGAGTTCCTTTAATTTTAAATAGCACTTTACCGTCGATGGGTATGGTTTCTAAAAATCTCTTCTGTTTCATTTCTAACTTAGACTCCATTTTGCTTCTTTGTTAAGATAAATTAGTTTATTTTATTTTATTTTATTTATTTAAATAGTGACCGTTCCTAATAAATAAAATATTATTATTTTCCTTTTAAGAGCTTTAATAATGATTCCTTAATATTTTAAAAATTCCTTGATAATATTTTTCCTTTCGTTTTTATTTATTTATTTATAAATTACTTCCTTGATTTTTAATTAAACTAATCTTGTTTAACTTTTGACTTCCCAATAGTCAAGTTCCTTATTCCAATAGTTAATTGGAATAGTCAATTTATTTTTCTCCTAAATAACCTTAAATAATATTTTGAATTATCTTTTTTCTTAGAGGAGAGTACTTTTTACTTTCTTCACACTTTTATAAAGTACTTTTATCACGTATAACCTTAACCCAAAGATTTTCAATGAATCGTCATACCCTTTTCTACTTCCTCTCGTTTTTTACTTAATTGGCACTTTCCCGTCAATGTTTTTATTTTTATTTTTATCTTCCCTGTGTATGATCGACGGATTGACAGATTGTGTAATTCTGCAGATTGAATTAGAATCGTACGTGGCTTGTTGTAATTCTGCAACAACTCGTGACTAAACACCTTCTGGTGTTTGGCAGTCGAAGGCGGGGGCTGCAATCGTAACTGAGTAATTGGTGGCAGTCCAGCTGTGACAACGTCACGTTTTATGGGTAGTGGTAGGAGACTACAGTTGCAGCGTCGTGCAGGGGGTTCGATTGGTCTCTAGATTGCACAAATGGAACGAACAATGGAACATAAACGCACAATGGAGGAAATGCTGAAACTACAAAATGAAGGGTACAAGAAATCAGATAGTAGAATGGGTGCAGAGGCGGTGGATATGGCGGCAGTGGTAGGGACGCGGGTGGATGACGGTGGGGTGAATTTCCATGATAGTCGAAAGCGAAGTTATTCTGTTTTATTATATATATTTATTGTTTCTTATTTTTTTTGGATTTGAGCTAGGGAAGCTTGCCCTAGGTGGTGCAGACCGAACAGGAACCGAGCAGTGTAGGCGTGCCGATGTGTGAAATTGGGATGGACGTCGAGTTGGTGCTGTCAATGATCGATTGATAGAACAACTGACGGGGGGTTGAATAGAATAACAGAGATGGTCACCGGTGTTTTTTTTGTGTAATTTGTTTTTTTATTAATATTTTATTTTTCTATTTTCTTTTATAATTTTTTTTTTCAAATTTATTTAACTATATTTTTTTGTCCTCTAATTTTTTTTTTTTAATGTATTGAATCCTTTTTCTTTTCCTTTTTAATTAATTAATTAATTAATTTATTAATTTATTAATTCTAATTCTTCAAAAATGGCCAAGGGCCTCTGAAGAATTCAACAAACGGAGAAACTCCAAAAGTGTAGCGAAACGCTTCAACGACAACAATGTTGACGAATTTTATGGTCAAAGACCTGGATCGGCGAGCGTGGCTCTGTGCAACGGTTAAGTGGCCAGAAGATCGAACTGCTCCGATAGCAACTGAAGCGAACAAAGTTCCTTCTCAAGTTAAATATTCCAGAAGACTTGAAATATCCGAATATCCA
This sequence comes from Pinus albicaulis, assembly GCA_034641835.2. Classification (NCBI taxonomy): domain Eukaryota; kingdom Viridiplantae; phylum Streptophyta; class Pinopsida; order Pinales; family Pinaceae; genus Pinus; species Pinus albicaulis. The sequence goes on along the minus strand of CM076570.1, from coordinate 128,839,748 downwards.
TGAGGATACAAATATTATATTAGAAAGTATGATGAATGAGATGAGATGAATGTTTCAAATGAGACCTGCTTATATACCTAGGCAGGTGTCTCTTCATGAAAGGTCATGTCTTATTAGACATGCCCTTTCAGCCTAATTACTAATTAACTAATTAATCATCATTTACATTATTTATTCATTATAGTGATTTGTCAAAGATCAAATGTTTCCAATGTGGCGAACTTGGACACTTCGCCAACAATTGTCCTCAAAGGAAGAAGGACAAGGAAGCTTCTAGTTCCAAGGCTACTGTAGCAGACGATGGCTCTAACGATGACGTAGCTATGAGCGCTCATGAACCACAAAGGTGGGGCAATATTGATCTGTAGAGAAGCTACAAAGTGGTGGCGTGATCCTTGAGTAGCCCCACTCTTGGATCACATCTGTGCTACGGGAGCCTCAAGGCAGTAGCAAGGAATGACTGGAGTAGTGGTTGCAAAGATCACGGATGAAGCAAAGGCAGAGGCTGAGACGCTGAAGAGGGAGCAACACAGTGCAGATGCAGCAGCAACGTAGAGGCAACAACGCAAAGGCAACACAGAGGAGGCATGCTTACGTAGTGCAGAGCTGCAGCAACACAGTGGCTTGAGGAGGACAACGCAGAGCAGCAACCTATGGAGCTTCAGTGATGAGATGCAGCCCAACTGACTTGTCTGTCATTGGGCATGGGTCCTTCTGTTGCTTACTCTCAGCAATTGAGTTGCAGTGGAGCAGTTGGCAGCACGATGCGACAATTTGAGAGGGAGTTGCAGTATACATGTAGCAGTGACAATGGCAGAGTCATGGGCAGCAGTATAGAGAGTAGCAACGACACAGTGATGTAGGGCAACAGGCCAAGCATCAACGCAGAGACCAATACCAGAGATCAGAGCAGTACTTCGGGGTGAAGTGTATTGCTAGAGCACATTCCTCGCTCAGAGGGAGTGTTGAGAATTTGGGGTGTTGGGATAGCATTGAATGTGCTCTGGCTCCCAAAATTTGTGGAGGAGCTAGAGTACATGAGATCTCCAAGACCCAGAAAGCGTTTAGAAGAATTCCATCAGGTTTAAGTTTTATTCAAATAATTAATCTTTTTAATTAAGGACCCAAAGTCTAACTTAGGAAAATTAAAAGATTAAAGTGAATTAAATTAAACATGTGATGAGAATGACTTAAGTGACATGGATCAAACAACATCTAATCTTAGCCGCCGATTAGAGATTAGATCACGACCGTTGGTTTCCCAATGAGAAAAGTATAAGAGAAGGGCTTGGGGTTAGTTGGAGAACACACACACTGGCAGAGTACTGAAGCTAAGATGAGATTCTAGGGCGTGGTTTGCTAAGAATTTCAAAAGTGTTTCAGCTACAGCGAGGGGCAGTATTGGCAAGCGGGATGGTTTGATCCCAGACCAAGAGTACAACGAGGGAAGAGAAGGAGCATTCGAGAGCAGCGCAGAGGCAGCAGCGACGCAGTATAGCCAAGAGCCCAGCAGGGGCAGCAGGAGCCAAGCTAGGCTGACACAGGCCCATTTAGAGCAACGCAGGGGCAACGTAACCCCTTCTAGGGTGACGCATATGCCCTTCCTGAGCAACGCAGAGGCCGACACAAAGGGCTTCAGAGCAATGCTAGGGTTTCCAGAGGTCGGAAAGGGGCTGAGTTCTGTAAATCCCATTTGAGGGTGTGAATCAGTGATATTTTTTTGTCTTTGGGATAGAGGAATTGTTCCATTTATATTTCTCTGTCGGGTTAACCAGTTTTGGTTCCCAGGATTGTTGTACTTAGAATTTGCATAATAATAAAAAAACCCTCCAGAAGCTAGCATCACTGGTTTTCCCGCATTGGGTTTTTCTGGGGACATTTGTCTACAAAATCCTTTTGTGTCACTTTGTCTATGAGCATGTTATTCAACGTTTGATCTGTATGTGTAGGCTGTTAACTGTATTTACTTCAATGTTAATTCTGAATGTTCAGATTAATAACTTATGTAAGTAGGAGAAGTCAATCAAGATTTAACAGTAGGGTTTCTTAAGTTTAAGAAATTTTCACAGCCCATGCATCCCAAGTCCAACTATAAATCAGTATATCATCGAATAACGCCAGCAAACCCTTCCTTAGTGGCCACAAAATACATGGTTCATGCATGACTGGAAAGTAGTTGGTGCGTTTGTCAGCCCGAAGGGCATAACCAAGAACTCAAAGTGCCCATAGTGGCACCAGAATGCTGTCTTAGGGACATGCTTGTCCCTCACCTGGATTTGATGGTATCTCGACCACAAGTTAATCTTTGAGAAGAACTTATCCCCCATTAGCTCATCCAGTAGCTCATCGATACGTGGGATGGGGTAGCGGTTCTTCATTGTCTTCTTGTTGAGGGCCCGGTAGTCTATGCACATGCGTAAGAACCCATCCTTCTTCTTCACTAGAACAACTGATGAAGCAAAAGGGTTGGAGCTAGGCCTAATATGCCCAAGTGCCAACAACTCATGGATATCCCTCTCTATCTCATCCCGATATGCCTTGGGATGTCGGTAAGGTTTGGTGATCATAGCCTATACCCCTGGCTCCAACTCAATGGTATGCTCAAACCCTTGATCAGGTGGTTGACTCGACAATATTTCTCCAAACACTACTGGGTACCTGCCCAGAATGGCCTGTATCTCCTGATGTGGTGGCTTGCGCTTGCCCCCAACCTTTGAAACCCTCAACTCCACAACCCACTCAATGTCTCCATGTCTCAAATCAGCCTCCATCCTGTGGGTTGAGACAGTTTGTGGTGGATAGGAGTGCATACCCCGTAGCAGAACTGGCTTGCCATCAGGCCTTACAAACTCCATCTTGAACTTCTTCCAATCAATGGTGACTCTGCCAAGTGAATAGAGGCACTGGACCCCGAATACTATGTTGGTGTCCTGTACATCCACCACATCTGTCATGGAGTAGTTCCCCACAATCACGGTCAGGGTGGGAACATAGCATGTGCATTGCATAATTATGTCCCCAGGCACAAGAACTGAAAACCCCTCAAACTCCTCAGTTGTGATGCCCCTCTTCTGAACCATATGGGCATCAATGAAATTGTGGGTAGCCCCACTGTCCACTAGAACTGAAATACGCTGCCCCTAAACAGTGCGCCTAATCCTCAAGGTCAAAAGCTTGGGTACCCCACGTAGTGATGAGGACCCCTCCGAAAGGTGCAAAGGAAGCTCCCCCTGCAGGTGGTGGTGGTGGCCCTCTCTCTTGAGGTGCTGCGCTGTCATCTCCACCCATCTCAAAATATGTCTCATCCTCAACATTGCTGTCAGAAAGGACCTTAATGTAATGGGCCTTGCCTGCTGCACACATGTGGCCTGGTGCCCACGACTCCTAACAGGTAAAACACAACTTCCTCCTTCGAAGGTCTCTCTGAGTGTCCTCATCCATCTGTCCATGCCCCTGATTGGCCCTTGGTGGTGGAGCCCTGGGTTCTCTCCCCCTATGCTGGAAACCCTGTTTGGGTGGTAGTGGTGCTCTAGCCCCACGTAGGGCATCCTGTAGGTCTCGAGCTCTCCCTACTGTGTCCTGCAACATTGTGGGCCTATTGGACCTCACTAATCCCTGTAATGGCTCTGCTAGCCCCTCCATAAATATGTAGATCCTCCTAGCCTCCGACAAGTCTGACACCATCATAGATAACCTCAGAAACTCTGAAATATAAGCCTCAACACTCTTGGTCTGCTTGAGCCTTGCCAGCTCCCCAAGGTACTCCTCAGAATCTTTCCTTTCAAATCTCTCCAACACCCTTTAGGTGAAATCATCATAAGTAGTCACTCCTGCATGTCCCAATGTGGTCAGCCCGTGAAACCACCAATCATGAGCTTCACCCTCCAGATACAATGTGGCAATCTTGATTAGCTCTACCTTTGTCATCTGGTTCAGCTAGAAATAGGCATCCATATTTTCGACCCACGCTTTCGATGAGCTCTTGGAAGAGCCATCGAAAGTCAAGAGAAACAACCTCCCCACAATACGCTGCAAATCTGTCTCTTGCGTGTAGCCTCCTCCACTCTGCCCCTTGCACCTAATGTTGCCCTTCAACTGGCAAAAATCCTTGAAAGTAGGGGCCTTCCCAAAATTAGGGCCATAGGAATGATACTCCAAGAAGTAATCTCCATAGGGCATATCCTCTTGCTCTTGTTGTCCACCAGCTCCAAATGTCATGAACGTGGGAATGGTGGATCTAGGGGGTGTGTTTGGAATGTTGGGCATGTTGGGATTAAGAGATCCATGGTGCTGTGAGGTGCTTGATCATTCCCCCAATTGGAATTCCCCTTGGACTCCCTTACCCTTGTTGCAGTTGTTATTTCGCTAACCCATTTCTTCAATGTTCTTGGACAAGTCCTATACTTCCTTCAACAAAAGATGAAGAAACTGCTCATCCTTACTCCTTTTGTCTCCCTCATTGTCCCCCATGTTTGTTTCCACAAACACTGGTTTAGTTATCACGAGATCAAGGGTAATCTACAACTGTTTTTCTCTACTCTTGTACCTCTGTCTCTGTTAAGTCACGTTTTGTGTAAGGACCTCAATTTCAAAATCAACAATGATTAACAAAATTTATACTACACAATCCAAAGTGGGATTTTTTAAAAGTAGAATATATATATATATATATATATATATATATATATATATATATATATATATCAATTCACTATTTAATACTTACTTGGAACCATGTTGGAAGTTTTTCCAGACCCATCATGGCTCCTGCTCCCGTTACCAAACCACCATTTTCCTCCTAGCCTATCTGAGGTCAACCTCTCCGGTCCCCAGATCCAGAAGACAAGTCTTCTGGTCCCCGTGCCCAAAACTCCAATAACAATCGAGATCACTCCATGACTATGTTAGAACTCACTGCTTATGTCTCCCGCAGTTAGGACTCCTCTGACAACATCCAGGTCAGTTTTCCCACCTCACTCCCCTGCCCATCAAGTTTCCCCCCTTCTCTTTTTATACACAAATCCCCTTTCAAGATATTTATTAAAATATCCTCCTTTAGTAAATATTTTAGTCAAATATCTTTTCAAGATATTTATTAAAATATCTTCTTTTAAAATATCTTAGTCAAATATCTCTTCAAGATATTTATTAAAATATCTTCTTTTAAAATATGTTAGAGTTTATATTAAAGTATTATTATTTCATAAATATCTTGGATTCCTAACATATCTTGGATTTATTAAAATATTATTATTTAATAAATATCTTGGATTTATTAAAATATCATCATTTATTTGCATAAGTCAATGGTTTTACTTTTCTTTGAACAAAATATTAATTTATATTATGATAGTGGTAGGTATAACTTTTACTTTATAATACATTCATTATATTCTGGTGAGTTAGGTATTTACTCAATACTTTCAATAATTCACCCATTACTCTATACTGAGATTTTTTTATAATTGATTAGTGCATGTACTAGTGCAGTACACGTGATACATGCATATGTAGCTATCATATGCATGCTAATATTTTTATGTTCCATGTAATTTGAGTTGGGTCATTACATACACCCCTCCTTCAGAAAACTTCGTCCCGAAGTTAAGTTTTATGTTGTATATCATTAATTATTTAAGTGATTAGTATAATCATATAAGGGTGGTGTACCATAACTAAATTTCCGTTTAATGTGTGAAAACACTTTAACATTTATGTTTTGATCATTTATTGGTTTACAAATTTTAGTTGTCATGTCTTGCCCCAACAGTGTTCCAAAGCTATTATAGATCATCCTATCCTCCCTAATCTCTTCTGCTCCCATCCTATCTGTCTTCTACAGGAATATGTCATGGCATCAGTTTTACTGATCCAATCATTCATAGACCTTAAGGGTGTCATCGTCCCATTACGTCGACCTGATTGACCAGTAGGCATCCGACAGTCATCATCACATGTCTAGGGGAGCGTGACTCGCACAACCTTCCCATGACTCCATGTTTTGGAGGATAAACGGTGGGCAACACCTCCACCCCTCCTAGTAGGACCAGGGTTAACACCCTATCATGGAATCTCAGTGCATCTCAATTGTTCTTGGAGTTTTGTCATCACGCGGTTGGTTTGGTAACAATATCATCTGCGATGTAAAACACTTGTCCTCAAATTAGAACATATGTATCAATATGTTCCAAGCAAATTGTTACCCACATAACGATTTCTACACATTCCAAATGTGTTGCTATTTATGATATTGATCCTTGAGTTCATATAACATACTTTGTTATGTTTATCCATTAGGTCTGAAAATTCACTTTCACCTTGAATAGTCAAGTGCAATCACTCTTTTATTTCTATCTCATCATTTATGTTGATATGTAAAATTATAGATATGATATCCATAACATAATTCATAATTTATATCAGTATCCCTGTACCAACAATGTTTAAGCAAAAATTTCTTCATATTGGTATCCATGTACCAGCAATGTTTAAGCAATTAATATATTCTCACGTGTCATAGTACAAAATGACAGTCATAAGTATCCATCCAAAATAAGGTAATATTATACAAAATAAGTTTTTAAATGCTTATAAATATAACCCATAGTTATAAATGTCACATAGAATAATTGAACACGGATATACAAATAAGTGTGTAGCTACTATTTTCTATACTATATTAACCGATTAACCTTATAAAAGTCACATGTTGAGACTCTAAATCTAAATGGAGGGATGCTCCAACCTTTATGATTGCATATATAGAAACGAAATGAATTGAAAGAAGAGCACAAAACACTTACTGTTTAGTCGGAGCATGATCTAATTTTATGATACAGGTTGATTAAGAACTCTAAAACACAAAACTACATATGGATCCAACCAACCATCTAATTCTTGTTATTTATTTGTCTTTTAAGTCTAATTATCTTTGATCTATAATCTGGATCCAAAGAGATAATAATAACATTAAATTCTTTAACATGTTATTCCAGCTCATCTTTAGCCTAAAATTCTAGAAGTCGAGTAGGGTTTTGCAAGGCTAATCATTAGGGTTATGCTGAAGATGGAGGAAGAGTTAATTGACTACTCTAAAGATCCCTTAGTGAAAGGTTTTAAGGCATCACGAGATAGAATTTCCTAATCATACTCCCTGATGTCCATACTCCATGGATATAGTTAGTCACTTAGGGAAAATTTTATAATGTGACTCTCCCATTAGAGGGAGAAACTATTATAGATGTTGCCATGCACATAAATTATCCTATAATTGATCAATTTTATTATAGATTTACTCTTTAATCTAATGTCATTGACTTCTTATGTTGCTTTGTGAAACTTCCACTCACTCACCTTTGGTGCTATTTTGTCGATCTCAATATTCTAAGTTGATTATGATAACTAACATTTATTATCATCATCAAAAGTTTTCCATTTCGTTATTTTCCTGTCCTCTCTAGGTACTATATTGATTATATTATAGTAATAATGGAGATCAAATTTTGAAAATTTCCGCTACACTCTCTTGGTAACTATGTCGTCTTGTTCTAATAGTGTGTTTACTACCTTACAAGGTGGTTTCTTACCATCTTAACATATGTTTCATCCATCAATTTATCTCAAACTAACTTAGCCTTTTATGTGGTTGTAGCTTCACTTATAATGGTCTTGTCATAATGTCAATAGTCATGCTTTCATTGCCATTCTTCCTTTCTTCAAGAGTTAACTTCTTTGGAGCAACTCCGCCAACTAATCTTTATATATGCCTAAATAATTACCATGAATCATCTTATATAGTGTCATAATGTCCCTCATTTCTCTTTCCTAAACCACATTGTTTTCCTTTCCATGAAAATGCTATGTTGCCATATTAATTCGTTTTGTACATTGATATATCCTTACGGTTGTAAATGGCTAATTATCTGTCTTAACAATGATATAATGGTTGAATATCAAAAATGTCCAATTTAGTGTATATTAAACTATAAAAATTTAAACCTTCACTCTCCTCCTTAAACCACTTACACATATACTTGGATAGTAATTAAAGGATTAACATAAGGAAATGGTATAAAAGATATTTGCATAAATTCATATCATCAATGGTTATAGTTATCAGCTTGTAGGATATATACATGGAAATCTCAACGTCACTTGAAGAATGGAATGTTTCAATTGCATAAAAACAATCAGGATAGTTTCCATTCTAACGTTCAAAAGTTTACAGAAAAAGTTTGATGTCTAAAGTGATGTTAATGTGTCCATTTTAATATAATAATTTGAATGTACTTCAAACTCTACTTGCATAATATACAAAATCTTAAACTTCATTGTGGAAAAATTTGCAACCAATATCCATGAGTTATCTCGACTCCTTTGTCGGATAGAATGTAATGTAAAAGTAATGGATTAGGAATCATGGGGGATTGAGCTTGATATACATCTTCGATACATAGATTACATTAAATATCCCGTCTCTTCTAGTAAAATGTATCATCCTAGGGTTCATAGCTTTCGAATATCGAATTATATAAAATTTCATTTTATCATTGTGAAAAGCTTCAACTTCTTCCAAAAGTTGAAAACCACTTTTCTTGTCATGGAATTTTACATAACACTGAATACTTTGGGTAAATTATCAAGGATGACTTGGAGTAATACATCTCGGATTATATTAGGATTGTTGCTATATTTATGAAAATAAGGCGGTGATATCCAAGAATCAACACAAGACCTCGGGAAATAGTTGGAAACTAAGTTAATTCCCATTGTGATCATTCATCCTAGTACCTTCAACCTAGTCTAATTGACCCCTAGATTCAATTTGTATTCTTCAACACTTAAACCTATGGACTAAAGTTCTCTTGAAGCCATTTCTATCTGTATGAAATCGTTTTACTTGCGGTTGCCAACCCACATTTATTTAATGTATATGATGAAATAAAACTATTAGTAGCATCAGTATCAAATCAAATTTTGAGTTTTATGCCGCTAATAGTACCTGAGGACTCCACTACAGTGGACAAATGTTCTGCCTGTTCTTGATGACCACTACATGGATTCTATGATTGTCTTTGATATTTGATGATGACTCTTTAAACATGGCTATAAGTATTTGATGTACAATTTAGATTAATAAATACAATTTCGTAAATTCAAGCTCAATTTCGTAACTTATGTATAAGTATTTGATGATGACTCTTTGTGTCTACAAATTCTCTTAATTTATATGATTCAAAATAGAAGTACACAAGTCGATGTATTAGAAAGGTCTTGGCGATACACAATAGAGAGGAACCTTTCGACTTGGTGCTAGGTGGAGTCACTGTGTTTGTATTACTATACCACAATTTCAACATAAAGTCTCAGTAATTATAGATATTAAAATAAAAGAAAATCAGCCCCTAGTTAAATAATTTCTCTAAATTTAACCCTTCCTAAAAATAGTGAAAAACTCACCTCAACAGCCTTGAATATATATATATTATTTTAACTTAATATCAAAATATTTAAAAATTATTATGAAAATATCTGTTCAATTATTATGGTTAAAAATATTCAACATACTTTCCAATTATAGATTCATGTCCTTCTTTGGGATCAACAATGGGCTCAGTAGGTCTTGATCTGGTATGTGAAGCTGACTCAATAATATGAATAATACGAAGGAAAGTTTATCATGGGACTAACCTTACAAATGCTAATATGACATCGACGGGTGTCTATGTGACTCTTTTAATTTAAAAATAAAACTTATGATTCCCAGGAAAAGAATAACAGGATACAGTCGTCAACCCAACTACCACTTTTATCTACAATCGTCAACCAACTACCACTTTTATCTATCCGGATCAACCCTAACAAGCCATATCTTATTACATATAATACCTTTATAATAACCATCAACTCTCTTTTCCTATAGATTCCTTCTAACTAAATCCCCATTATTTATTTATTTTTTAATTAATTAAAACATCCTTATCACAATTTTAATAAAATATTTTGCAATTTTTTTTTTTTTTTTTTAATTAGTTAAAACATCCTTATCACAATTTTAATAAAATATTTCGCAATTTTTATTTTTATTTTTTTTTCAATTCAAAGGTTGTAAATCTTTTTGCTCTTTTGTAGTTTTAGTCAACATCTGACAATTTAAATTCTTTAATCTATCATTCTTTCCTATAGATTCCTTCTTACTAAATACTCATTATTATTTTTTTATTTTTTTTTAATTAATTTGTCATATCCCTTTTTCAAAGAATATTATTAAGTCAACATCCAAAAATGAATTTTCAACAACTCATGCATGAAAAAACGCATCCTTCAAAAAGATGGCCGTAGATACTATATAATATGTTTTTTAATGTTCAGAAACCAAAATAAATAGCAACAACAACCTTTACTTAGCTTTTAAGGGCAAAAGGGTGGGGAAAAGTGAGGATTTTGGCCCTAAAATGAGTGAATAAGGAAATCTGCGTAAAATGACGAGTCAAGGTTCTGGACTATGTTAGAATAGGTCAAGAGGGACTTCCATGTCGAATTTCAGCTCAAACAAAGGCGTTTTTCTATGTTAAACAGTTCCTCCTTCCCGACTAGTCAAGAAAAACCCTGATTTCCCAAGACTTTGAGTATGCAGAAATTTGCTGAAGCAAGGGCAGCGTATTTTCTGAAGGAATATGATGTATAACACTATGAATAATCAGAGAATGAGTTTGGGTACAAGGCATAGGCTTTCAGCAAGGTTAAACAGCAATTTTATATAGAAAACCCCTCAAGATAGAGGTGCCGCAAGACAAAGATTGATCCAGAAACCCTTCAGCGTTTTCTCCAGGAGGTTGAAGCTTATATTTATTATATTACAGATCTGCAACTGATAAATACATGAAAACATAGATCTATAATGAGACAAAATGCCCAAAGGGCTCTTTATTACTTTCCCCTTGGGGATTTCAACAATACATGAGAATGCCGGAGCAGATCTGAGTTTTACTACAGCAGATCTGAAGAATGATTCAGAATTTCTGAAGCAAACTTCAGTATCAGATCAGAAATATACTTGGATTGGTTGGCCAATCCAAGGATCACCCTCAATCAGAGATCTAACTCCAAAATGATGCCAAAACCCCTGGAACGCTGCTCCTTCAGCAATAACGCAGATATGGGGAAAGAACTGCGCAGTATACCATGAAGAACATATAGGCCTGATGCCAAGATCTGATAATAAGCTCCAATATCTCCCAATCTGATCCTCCAAAGGAAAGAGAGACTCTCCCTCTGAAAAACAAGAGAAGGAGGTGGTGTTGTAAAGTCACCACGGCAACACCCTACAACACAGTATTACGCTGCTGCAGCAATAACGTTGTCCTGGAGGATGATGCTAAGAAAATAAGCTTGCCCGAGCAGGCACTCGAAGTCCCCCGGGGCTAAGGGTGAGATCTCCGCACGGAGACACTCGGTTGCACTAAACAGTGCAGCAGACGGGCTAAACAGCCAGCGTGCCAAAGAAGACAATATGTCTCACTCAACAATCCATAATCCAAGCATGAATGAAATGAGGAGGCTCCTCCATCTTTTATAGTGTTGGTTTCCCTCCAAAACCCAATGTAGCCTCTCTCTCTCCTCCACATCTTCATCCTTATCCACATTCTCATCCTTATCTGCGCAGAAGCTTGGAGAAACTTCTAGAGTGTACATAGGCCTCCTCCTCCACGTCGTGTTGGGTCCCCCCCCTTGACTCCCACTTAAGTCACAACATTGTGCAACTAGGTGGATGTCTTATTTCATTTAAGTGAGTTTAGACCCTCTTTACTCACTTTTTATTTATTTACAAACCATAGGCGGCAGACTAAACAAAATAGAATATTCCAATTTGCTATCGCAAATTAGGAATATTACAGTCCCCCCCGGAAAAATGTTGCTTGCCCTCAAGCAACTGCCTGAACAAATCTCCACCGATGCTGCAAAATGTGCCTGGGTCCCAGATGCGCCACTGAATCACCCTGATATGAAAGGATCTCTCAATGCCAGGATCCCAAACCGATCTCTCATGGTACCAGCCAACCAATAATCCTCCTGGATCCCATTGCCACCATGGCCAATAATAGCCCAAGTCCCATGGCTCGGACTGCACACTGCCTCTGGCTATGACTGATGAAGACCATGACCCCTGCTGCTCTGCATCTATGACTGTGTAAGCTAGTCCATCAACTGTGTACCAACTCATCACCTCTCTCCAATCAACTGTAAGGGTAGAACTGAAGAATCTCCACTCGAGGCATGGAGTTTGGAATGTAATGAGGAACATCTCCCTCATGTGGACCCTCCATCCCCAAGCAATCATCCAAACAAAATGAGCCACCTCCCAACAAGGCAACTCCTGAAAATCTCCTTCCACCTCAAGCTCCGGTAATGAAGGTGGGCTGAAAATCTGATCTTGGCAAGCATCATAGCTTACCCCATGTTGTGCTTCTCTCCACTCATGACAAGTGTAGAGTGTATGTTGATTCTGGGCTACAAAATCATTGCCCTCCAATGGCAAAGTGAAGAACAATCCTCCAAAGAAGGTTCCTCCATCAATGAAGAACAAGCTAGCCCAAAACAAACCATCCATGAAGACTAGAACATGGTCATCATGGAACATCCGAATGAGAGGTTTGCTGAAGGTTTTACATGATGATACATGATGCAAACAATCTCTCACAAGGATACAATGCAGTCTCATCCACTGCAACTTCAGAAAATTACATGGCAAGCAATGTACAAGATCCATCACATCTACTAATGGATAGTAAATGGCTGAATATGACAACAACATAAGACCAAACACTTGCCCATGGCTGTACAATGGATGACCATCAATCTCATGGCCCACCTCAAAAGAAAACGCATATGTAGTAGTGGTGGCCATGCCTCCTCCCATGCTCCCATTAGAACATGTAGTGCAGAATTTGTGAGAATTTTTCCCACTCAAAGACACATCCAGCTCATGTGTCTTCCTCATAATCAAGACTCCCATACAAATCTGATCTATATCAGCAAATGGAGACATGATCAGCAGCAAAATGAAGGAAACGCTGAAGGTTACATGTGATGAAAAGAGATACCAACAGCTTCCCAAACAAGTACAGCGCAATTTTACAAGTTGCTGCTTGATAAGAGTACAAGGCAAAATGTTTATGTTAACCATGCATGTCTTCAGATGATACATGATATAGTTCAATAGATGAACATACATGAGGTGATAAAACATTTGCCTAAGGCCACAAAAGAGATGGCTACCTCCATCATGTAGATTGGCCCAATACAACTCATGGAGCAATGTGACAAGCTTGCCCCCTTGTGAAGCGATGCATTGCATAAGAATGGTAAGAGTGTGCAAATCAATGAATGTATAAACCAACGCCTCACCATATGATGGAAGTAGGATGGTACATGGGTCCATACATGAGTCTTCCATAGTGTTTTGACATGCTATGAAGAAGAATGAACCATGTGCTGCAAAAAGATAATCCTCTTGATGCTTGGAAATCCAAGTCAAGAAGAATATGCCATAGATGTCTCTATCATCATTACCTCCTCTTTGTTCATCAAGTGCAACAAATATGAAGTGATCCTGGGACCTATGGGTTATAGATCCACCATATCTCTGCTGGGCACACTTCATCCATAAATCTCTGCTCCCAAGTGACAGCGCTGTGAGCTCATGCAAATAAGCTCCTGTCAATACAAAGCTCTGTTCTTTGACATGCTCCTTGTCAAAGACTCTTCTAACAATGCTGCAACAAATGTGGAACACCTCCCAAGATGGAAGTGCTTCCCAATCATCATCAAAGACCAAGGAGATAGTGCCATCTCCTCCTCCTGCAACATCATACAAAGTGTGAGAGCAAATCTGCCCTTGCTCTCCCAGAAACAAACCAAGCAACAAGACATTGTGTTGCCTCCCCATACCTCCATCATACCAATCATGTGATGAAGACACAATGAATGATATGAGTATCATATCAACACCATGCATCCATACTCTATGTTGCTCAATGATGCAAGTATCCAGCCATCTTTCCTCCATCCTCCGACTCTTAGGAAGAGTATTTGCCAAGAGATGGCCAAACTCTTTCAACAGTAACCAGCGCAGCAAAGCCTCCTGCTGCCCGGTATCATAGATCTGCAAGCACAAATGATGCCCAAACTCCCTCAAGAGTAACCAGCGCAGCCAAGCCTCCTGCTTCCCGGTATCATAGATCTGCAAGTAGCCTCCTAGCTCCTTGCTCATCAACCACATCCACTCAATCACTTGTGGATGCCTCCTTCTTCTCCTCATCCTGGTACTCCTCCCATGAGGGCTACCATCCTCCCAAATCAAATTTATGACTTCGCACTTCATGGGATTTTGAAATATAAACTTCTCAAGGATCAATGAGACCCTATCAAGAATCAAATAGGTGGTAGGCAAAACCCTCCCATCATGATGTGTATGGCTCAAGAGATGTCCAACACAAGCATGAGAGATGCTATCCATCCTAAGATGTCCTCCATCGTCTATCTGCTCTTGTGAGAAGGGAAGAAAAGCATTGCATCCCATAGTGTGTCGAAGTGCATCTCCAGTGAGATCTCTCCTTGAGACCTCCCCTTCATCCATGTTGCACAGCGCAGTGCAACCAAGCTGCTCTCGATCTGCATTTGGAACTTCTTGTAGAGCTGCAAGAGTCCCATCCTCAAAAGTGTCAGCTGCTCCAATTGTTGATGCATGTGGCTGCTCCTCCATGAGTGTGACAGTGTTTTCACAAGCCTCCTCAAGAGGTGATGTGATCTCTTCTTCTTGATGAGAATTGGACGCGCATGGTACTTCCTCTTCTTTTTCTTCATTCTTCTTGACCTCCTCAAAGGTGGATGTATTTGTTCTGGATCTGAAAAGAGATGAGAATAAACTCTCCTTTTTCACTGTTCCGGTCTTCTTGGGCTTAGACTCACAGGGACTAGTGGATCCCTCCTGCATGGGAAGAGGTGATCTCCCAGTAGTACGCTGCAAATCTGAACTCTGCATGCTAGAAAATCCTCTGTTACCCTTGTACCTTCCTCCTTCATCCTTCCTGAGCTGACAGTAATCTTTGAAGGGCAAAGCTGCTTTGAAATCTTCCCCCTTGGACTGCCATTCTTGGAAATAATCTCCAAAGGGTATATGACCATGCTGATGTGAGATCCTCATATGTTCCATAGATAACTAGCTCCACAGGCTGAGCCAGAACTATGCTCTGATACCACTGTAATATCCCGTTTCTAGGATATCGCTAAGTCGCTCATCCGTAAAATGAATTTCTCAACAACTCATGCATGAAAACGCATCCTTCGTGTGTGATGGCCGTAGATACCATATAATATGTTTTAGAATGCTCACAACCAAAATAAATAACGTTGTTAACCTTATCGCCTTTTAGGGGCAAAAAGGTGGGGAAAAGTGAGGATTTTGGCCCTAAAATGAGTGTATAAGAAAATCTGCGTAAAATGACGGGTCAAGGTTCTAGGATATGTTATATTAGCTCAAGAGGGACGTCCATGTCGAATTTCAGCTCAAAAAAAGGCGTTTTTCTATATTAAACAGTTCCTCCTTCCCGACTAGTCAAGAAAAACCTTGATTTCCCAAGACTTTGAGTATGCAGAATTCTACTGAAGCAAAGCTGCGTTCTTTCTGAAGGTATAAGATGTAAAATACTGTGAAAAATCAGAGAATAGGTTTAGGATCATGGAAAAGGCATTGAGCAAGGTTAAACAACATTTTTATAGAAAACCCCTCAAGATTGAGGTGCCGCAAGACAAGAGATTGATGCAGAGACTCTTCAGCGTTTCTCCAGGAGTTTGAAGCTTATATTTATTATATTACAGATATACAACTGATAAATACATGAAAGCAGAGATCTATAATGAGACAAAATGCCCAAAGGGCTCTTTATTACTTTCCCCTTGGGGATTTCAGCAATACATGAGAATGTCGGAGCAGATCTGAGTTTTACTGCAGCAGATCTGAAGAATGATTCAGAATTTCTGAAGCAAACTTCAGTATCAGATCATAAATATACTTGGATTGGTTGGCCAATCCAAGGATCCCCCTCAATCAGAGATCTAACTCCAAAATGATGCCAAAAACCCTGGAATGCTGCTCCCTCAGCAATAACGCAGATCTGGGGAAAGAACTGCGCAGTATACCATGAAGAACATATAGGCCTGATGCCAATATCTGATAATAAGCTCCAATATCTCCCAATCTGATCCTCCAAAGGAAAGAGATACTCTCCCTCTGAAAAACAAGAGAAGGACGTGGTGTCGTAAAGTCACCACGGCAACACCCTACAACACAGTATTATGCTGCTGCAGCAATAACGCTGTCCTGGAGGATGATGCTAAGAAAATAAGCTTGCCCGAGCAGGCACTCGAAGTCCCCCGGGGCTAAGGGCGAGATCTTCGCACGGAGACACTCGGTTGCACTAAACAGTGCAGCAGACGGGCTAAACAGCCAGCGTGCCAAAGAAGACAATATGTCTCACTCAACAATCCATAATCCAAGCATCCAAGCATGACTCAAATGAGGAGGATCCTCCATCTTTTATAGCGTTGGTTTCCCTCCAAAACCCAACGTAGTCTCTCTCTCTCTTCCACATCCTCATCCTTATCCACATTCTCATCCTTATCTCCACAGAAGCTTGGAGAAACTTCTAGAGTGTACATAGGCCCCCTCCTCCACGTGGTGTTGGGTCCCCCCTTGACTCCCACTTAAGTCACAACGTTGTGCTACTAGGTGGATGTCTTATTTCATTTAAGTGAGTTTAGACCCTCTTTACTCACTTTTTATTTATTTACAAACCATAGGCGGCAAACTAAACAAAATAGAATATTCCAATTTCTTTATGCATAAATTAGAGATATTACATAATTAAAACATCCTTATCACAATTTTAATAAAATATTTTGCAATTTTTTTTTTTTTTTTTTAATTAGTTAAAACATCCTTATCACAATTTTAATAAAATATTTCGCAATTTTTATTTTTATTTTTTTTTCAATTCAAAGGTTGTAAATCTTTTTGCTCTTTTGTAGTTTTAGTCAACATCTGACAATTTAAATTCTTTAATCTATCATTACCATAGATGTAAGGTTACCTCCAGCTCACAAATGATCTTAGCAAAGAAAGATATGCTAACTTTGGTTTTCGAGTAATCATCAAACATTCAAAACATTTTTAATCCATGTAGAACGAGTAAAATACATAAATTTAAATTATCTAATAGGAATACTTGATAAGTAAAAATAAATTTGACTCAATTTTACCATGTTCTACACAAACTATAAAGCAAGTAGTAGGTATAAGTGAATATAAATTTTATCAAATTTGAAAAATTTTACCCACACATTAAGGTAGGTCATGGTTTTCTTTGACTTGATGACACATTTGATGATGACAGATTTGATGACACATTTGATGATGACTTGAATTGATTACCACACTTGAAGCCCTAATAAAATACCCTAACCATTGACCTTATACATGAAAAATCGTAGATCACCAAGGTTTGCACTAAAAATTCCAAAACAGTCATCCCAAGGTCTGCACTAAAACTTCATAGCAGTCACAAAGAAAATTATTTTTTGTCACCTTGGAGGCATCCTATCACAATGGCTCCTTTACCATCTTGAAGAGGACTCTTTCTTCTTTCCAACGAGCCCTCACTTAGCTCCTAACCCCAAAAACTCTAAGAGAAATCGAATTTTAAAGTTGACATATCCTATTTTATATCC
The DNA here is from genome assembly GCA_034641835.2 of Pinus albicaulis. Taxonomy (NCBI): domain Eukaryota; kingdom Viridiplantae; phylum Streptophyta; class Pinopsida; order Pinales; family Pinaceae; genus Pinus; species Pinus albicaulis. The sequence continues at coordinate 128,821,961 of CM076570.1, read as the reverse complement.
TAGCCGACCTATGATCAGCTGCCTCTGTCGGCTTCACTCCAAAAGGAAGTTTATTTGTTATAAATCAAATACTATATAAATATGACATCCAGCACGTCATTGCAACAATGAATTCGGTGAAGAATTCAGAGAGAAGAGGACAGACAAGAGATAGAAGTCGAGGAGACAAGGAAAATCACTGTTGGACAGATCCAAGTATTTTTTGAGGAAAGTTAGCTCTGTTTAAGGGCGGATTTTTTTTGAGCAGCTGGCCACAGACATTTAAAAAAAAGCGAAATCTGTTTTGGTCTATATTTATTGACTATTGTGCAAATCCAAGAGAACGCAGAGGACTGGTTGAGCGTTTATTTTTATTTTTTATGTGACATATATCTGTTACAGGGCTGCAAAGGAAGGTAGATGTGGCAGCATATTGTGAGGAATGTTTTGAGGCTATTAGGCCTAGTAAAGGTCTTCCCTTCAGGCCACAGCTTCTAGAAAAGAATGTACATCTAAACAGATTGTGGACCTGTCTCAATTTAGAAGCATATAAAAGAGATTGGATTTGCCTTTGTGGACAGTGTTAATAACATCTCAGACTTGTCTCAATTGGAGCTTGAACTGTGGTTTAAATACTTCAAGAACATGCCTAGAGGAGCTTGGACATTTAGCCTTAAGATCGAATTTGTGGAGCAGTCTAAAGAAGGTTACTTGGGCCCTATGATAACATAGAATCTCGACATCCCATTGTGATATCACATATCACTGAAATTCGGCCTAAAACTCAGTTCAGACCTGTGGACTTTCAGGCATTGTTTTAGCTCAGTTTGGAGCTTCAAAAGGACTACTTTGGAGCAGACATAAAAGCATATTTTTTTTTTTTAGGAACTCTTGAGGTCACCATTGGTGGATTTAAGTTGATCTGGAGGCAGTCACAATTATAGAACCTTGTTGAGGAACTGTAGTAGAGCAGATTTGTTGAAGACTTATTTAGCTGATATAGAGTAGGCATCCTTGTCTACACTTGGGACACTATTGGAGAGTCTTGAAAGCATTATTGGAGTTATTTTGGAAACATCTTGAAGCACTAGTAAAGGGTATTTTGGAAGCACTATCGAAGACATCCTTAGAGTTTATCTCATGGAATTTTGATCATTCTTGAAGATTTGGAGCATACCTTGGAGAAATCAGGCAGAATGAGGAATCAGGCATGGGTGCAGAAGTTTCAGGTGAACTGCATGAGACTGTAGGTACAAACCAGTCTTCTCTTCTTCATGAGGAAACTAATGGTCTGAGATCTGAAGGTGGTGAGGGTGATGTGAGTATTTCTGCTATGGCAGTCAGACCTACATTCAATTTCCCAAATTAATGGGTCATTATCCACGGCTATAGTGACAAGCTGGATCCATGCTGAAAAGGGCAAACATAGTGACCAAAATGACCTTAGCCAAACTTGGATCCAACACTCTAGAAACTTTTCAAACTCGATTTGTATGGGGCTTGATCCCTAATTGAAGGCCTGGCCAAATGATTCACCAATACTGATCAATATAGAATAATATTAACTGTAAACCAAATGCAATAATAACCCAACTTACTTATTTGATAAATTTTGATGCCATAGTCAGAAAATTACACAATGTGTAGGGCCTATAAGGTCGAAAGGGTTTCAAACTAGCTCTGATACCATGTGTAAGGACCTCAATGTCAAAATCAACAATGATTAACAAATTTATACTACAAAATCCAGAGTGGGATTTTTTTAAAACAGAATATATATATATATATATATATATATATATATATATATCAATTCACTATTTAATACTTACTTGGAACCGTGTTTGAAGTTGTTCCAGACCCGTCATGGCTCCCGCTCTTGTTACCAAACCGCCATTTTCCTCCCAGCCTATCTGAGGTCCACCTCTCTGGTCCCCAGATCCAGAAGACAAGTCTTTTGGCCCCTGTGCCCAAAACTCCAATAACAATCGAGATCACTCCATGACTTTGTTAGAACTCACTGCTCATGTCTCCCGCAGTTAGAACTCCTCTAACAACAGCCGGGTCAGTTTTCCCACCTCACTCCCCTGCCCATCAAGTTTCCCCCCCTTCTCCTTTTATACACAAATCCCCTTTCAAGATATTTATTAAAATATCCTCCTTTAATAAATATCTTAGTCAAATATCTTTTCAAGATATTTATTAAAATATCTTCTTTTAAAATATCTTAGTCAAATATCTTTTCAAGATATTTATTAAAATATCTTAGAGTTTATATTAAAATATTATTATTTCATAAATATCTTGGATTCCTAAAATATATTGGATTTATTAAAATATTATTATTTAATAAATATCTTGGATTTATTAAAATATCATCATTTATTTGCACAAGTCAATGTTTTTACTTTCCTTTGAACAAAATATTAATTTATATTATGATAGTGGTATGTATAACTTTTACTTTACAATACATTCATTATATTCTGGTGAGTTAGGTATTTATTCAATACTTTTAATAATTCACTTATTACTCTATACTGAGATTTTTTTATAATTGATTAGTGCATGTATTAGTGCAGTACACGTGATACATGCATATGTAGCTATCATATGCAGGTCTCATATGCATGCTAATATTTCTATGTTCCATTTAATTCGAGTTGGGTC
>CM076570.1:128651319-128819212 GCA_034641835.2 Pinus albicaulis | reverse complement strand
TTACATTTTGTTTATCTTCTGGTGTCATAGGCTGTGTTGCTCCCACAGGTTGAGCCAAGTCTATGATTTTTGATACCACTGTAATATTCCTAGGGAATTTTTACAGTAAATAAAACGCATAAAAACCATTAACAAAAAACACACAATTAGATCAAGACATGGTACCAATTACCAAATACTACGCTACTGAGCCATTTTATTAATGAATAAGGGTGTACAACAATGTGCTGGAAAGAGTGCACATGGACTTGCTCAAGCCAAGCTAGGAAATCCCCAAAAGGAAGAATATGTCACCCCTCTCCAATCTTCTATTGCGTTGCGCTGACTCTGTGCTGAAACTGCCTATAAATACGTTGATGGCTGAGCAGAACTGCTGCCATCTCCAATGCTCAGAAAATTCTGGGAAATTAATCCTAGCCTCTCCACCAAATACCCAGAATAACCCACGAAGGATTTGCCTAATGCTTGACCTCGGAAATTCAGCTCTATTTTCCTTCAATGGCTTTGTTGTTCGAAAAATCAATCCACTTGTAAAACCTGCTGCAAATGGCCTCCAAAATAACTACAATCTTTGCTAAAATAACCCCCCAGCCTTCTCTCCAAGTTTCAGCCTCAACCCTCCTTCACTCCTCAAGAACTGCGCAATCCCTATGCTGCTGTAGCTGACCCTCTAGTTGGAATTAGACTCTTCTGCTGGTACAACTTATGACTGAGTAGAACTCCCTCATTGCGCTGACACTCGAAGTAAGGGTTGAGATCTCCACTCCCCGTGTGTTGAACAACACTTGCAGACTTGGCTCCTGCTCAAGCATGCTATGTCAAAAGACAATTTGCAAAATGATGAATGAATGCCAAGTTGAGTGTCTCTTGCTCCTTTTGTCCAAAGCCGCCAAAATTCCATGTCGGCCCAACTCGAATTCCCCACACCAAATCCACTCTAATGGGAGCATAGTCCTCATGTGGACTGTAATTTCCACTAGGTGGTCATCACACTCCACTAAAGCCGCAATATTTCCCCCAACTCTAATGTTTGGGGGTGCTCTAAGCCAAAAATCATATGTGGGATCTCTAAACCCACATTTCCTAAGTGAAAATTGTGCATTATGGAAAAATTGACAAAATTGATATTTCACTTAGCAAAATTCTAAGTGGTAATATCACAGAAACCCTCTTAGTAATTGGCTTATTTCCTTCAAGGATTAGGGCTTTGAGGTTATAACCGAAAAGAAAAACAATCCCTCACCCAATCGAGATCAACAATGAATATCAAGGTCTATAAGAAGGGAACCTCAATGGAAAGTCCTGCACCAACAAGATCAACTATAACTTAATGAATTTACTTAATACTTCTTGCTAGGGAACTGTTGTCACTCAAATTGTATAGGCACCGCGACAACGATTCAGGTTGAGGGCTATCACCCTGATCCCCAACCTCTCCATTCTAGCTGTGTCCCAACAACAAGCTATGGGGGGTAGACCCTATGGAAATGAAATGATGAAGGACAAGTTGGAAACCAACTAGTCCGGGTGACAGAGTTGAGTGGCCTAGTACTTGGTTAAATCTAGCAAGATTTTAAGTATTAGATTGAATTTATATATTTGAAACCAGTGCTTTATGGAGTCAACAATCTTGCTTTATAAATCGAGATATAGTACCAGATGGACAACTGCTGTTTTAATGCGTTAGTATCCTATATGGAATGCAATTTCTAAGACTGATGTGAAATGCAAAGATCTTGGTTAATTTTAATTAAATGCCTAATCTAAGTGTAGCCTTTGATCTTTATCTATATTGAGCCTTAATTTAGTAGTAAGTGGCACAGAGAAGTCAAGGTGAAGCACACGAAGGTGTGAGTAACGATCCCTCTCCTTGAAGGTCACCGTTTTAAATACTAGAAAGGCTAGACTTCTCAAGCAAAGATGAAAAAGTGTTCCTATCTCTCTATCAACCAAGCTTATGCTTGGAGGTAAGTTTTAAAATGCAATACTAGCTTAGGATGAAATGCAAGGCGCAATTAGAGAATGGTTCTTCAAGTGAGATTGTTAATGTTTCAAGTGCTTAGTTTATGACTGATCTTAAGTTATATCAAAAATTACTTATAAACAATATTCAAGAGACAATCTCAACTATGAAAATAAATGCCAAAGTGCTTAAGATGGAATCTACTCAATCAATCTCTTAGGGACAATTACAAATATGAAAGATATTAACCAATGAACGAAAAGATAGATCTAATACTCCTCCTATGGAGCACTTAAACAAGAATCATGCAACCTTGAACATTAAAATATTTGGTTGCTTAAATATTTAGCCAATAAATGCATATATTCTTAACCAACACCAATCTCTAAGCTAAACTTTAGATACCAAATGTTGGTTACTTCAATCAAATGGTAAGAAGGAGGAATATAATACTTGTCTACCTTCAGCAATTATCCAGTCTTTTCAAAATGACATGCCAATGACAATTATTTCAAGAAAGCAATAAGATTTGTGGATGTTCTTAATTTACTTTAGCAAGCTACTAATGTTCAATTTGATATTTCCAGATGCTGCAAGTAAAGAGAAATTTTTTTCTTATATACTCAGTTAGACTTCTTCAGAAACCAAATGGCAGTGAGATATTATCTTTCAAATGAGATACGAGAGTTATACAAAGGCTATCAAACAGAATCAGAATACCTCTTGTCAAATGCCTATAACCTTATGAACAAATGAAAGTACTTAAAGCAGTGTACTCAGAATTTCAAATGTCACAAATTAGTATCTTTAGGACAGCTGTAAACTAGTTGATTTTCAGAAGTAAGGGAACAACAAATGAGTTTATGACAGCTGAGAATTAGCTTGCTACCACTCAGAAATTTTTATACCACAAAAAGATCCCACAGTCCTTACTTTCTTCTGATTTGAATTCGGTATGTTTGAAAAAGAGGAACTTTATGCAAACTGGCTTATTTCTGACCTCTGTAACTCTTATGATAGTCACCAAAATTTGTGATAAAGTTATGAGGATAATGTCCCAGTGTGTTTAGATGACTGTCAATGCACAAGATAGTTTTTTAAATGTGTTATTTGTGACTGTTGTGCAATATCAATTGACGGAAATCAGAAGGCAAGGATGAGAAAGTGCATACCAGAGAGCCTTAAAAGGCTTGGGGATACTTTCCAGAAGAATCCCTGAGAGATATTCCACCTACAAGACCCAAACTCCTTGCCAAAGTCAATGATCCTGTTCAGAAACATTTATAAAAAATATACCTCAGTGACTAGAGAGGCAAAGCTTTGAGGAATGGGGCAGCGTTAAGGGCAGCAAGCCGAGGAAAGACCCCAAAGGGCTCACGGCCAGGGCTTGATAAGCCTACAGTCAAGAGTGGAAGACCCTAAAGGCCACGACAGAGGGAGAAATATTGAGTGCAGGGCTGATGGGTGCCTAGAAAGCTATAGAAAGCAAGGATGGGGGCAGCATAAGGCTTGGAGAGGCCTTTTTAGGGTCTGCGTGGAGGAAAAAGACCCACAATGGGGCTGCATAGGCCTGGGAATGAAATCTGCAGGGGAAGAAGGGCCTTGAGGGCCTGCATATAGGCTTGAGATGGGCAGCGTTGAGGATTTGGGCTGCCAAGAGGATGTGAGGAGGGTTTAAGGACTGCAGAAAGCCTAAAAGAGGAAAAGAAAGGCTGATGGTAGGGATATTTCAGTCCAGCAAGCCCCAAGAATTCACAATACCCTTGCTAAAATTTTGAATATGCTTCAGATTTAAAATATATGCTCAAATGGTCACAATTTTTTCTTGAAACTTGACGTCCTTTTCCAGATCTTGAATCTTGAGCTTGGGGATTAAAATAGAGGGTGGATCTTCTCTTCCTAGGCCTAGATCCACCTCTAGAAACCCTCTAAAATTTTTTCCAAGGGCTGAAACCCTTGAAACCCTTGAAACCCTTGGATTTTTTTTTTCAGATGTAGCTTTGTAATCCACCTGCAAAAATAAAATCTCAAAAACCCAAATCCCAATATATACAAAGAATAAAAATAAACCCCAAATTCCCAAAAGCACCAACTGCAAACAAAGGTTAGAAGCTAAAATTATTTACAAAATTATCATATCTATACAAATAATATATAGATCTACTGGATCTGAGGAGTATGAGTACAACTCCGCTCCCAGATCAGTAAAAGCAGGCTCTTAGTAGCTAGATCTATCAGATAAGCACAATACCATTGGAGACAGATGGATAAAATAATGATTTTTTAATTTTGGGCCTTGATCAAGATCTCTGCAAGACAATAGTTAGATAAACTTTAAAAATTTAACACTCTTCATCCTTTGAACATGGGAGTTGGCTGGTCCAAGCGAAGACTTCCCCTCATGCCCAAGATCTGAATCCTGATTTGATCTCTGCACACTTAAAATTAAATTTTTAGCTTCAAAGCGGTTAGATACACATTAAAACCCTTAATATCTAAAGAGACTTGCTAGATCTTGTTAGAAAATTGGAAAGACAGAAATATTTTCTTATACTTGATAATTACTTGTGATATTGTGATCTTATTTACTTTCTTATGTTCTTCTTTTATCTTAATTCATCAAGAAATTACCAAAACAGTAGCACAAGGATCAAGAACACCAAATATAGGCGGCCAACCAGGGAAAAACCCCACTATAGGGGAAAACCCAGTCAAGAATTCTTCCTTCAATAGTTTTCTTGAGATAATCCAAGACTCTAGACTTAGACACAAAATTCCTCCACACCAAGTCAGTCCTCTCCTTCTTCTGCAGATAATACTCTATCTTTGACGTTGTAGCAGTAGAAGCAACAATATGATGCAACACTTATCTTTGACTTAGTAACTTTGATCTCAATATAATGACTACAATCTTGGAACATCACCGTTACTTGAAGCAACAAAAACTGGCGACAACAACTTTGATGTAGGAGTAGGGACTTTGATCTCCTTAGAAAACCCACACGTATGAAAGATAGATGGCTCGAAAATTTGATCTTGACCTAATCTTCCTTCTTCCTTAACCTCGCACTTCTTTTAGCCTCCTTTTCTTCCTTTTCTTCTTTTAGCAGTGGCAACTGGCAGGAACTGGCAGCAACAACTTCGATGTAGGAGTAGGGACTTTGATCTCCTTAGAAAACCCACATGTATGAAAGATAGATGGCTCGAAAATTTGATCTTGACCTAATCTTCCTTCTTCCTTAACCTCGCACTTCTTTTAGCCTCCTTTTCTTCCTTCCCACTTTTTCCATCTTCCTTTCAGATATCAATATGTGAGAGTGAGCACCTAATGAATTCGAACTGCTTCAATATATAGGCTTCTGGCAGGGTTGAATTTCCCAGATTAAGGCCGACTTGATCTCCTTGAGGCTGACTTGGTGTGGAGGTGACATAATTCATTTTTGACCCAAAAATAATCCTTTTTACATGATTCAAAAGTCTAAAAAGGGTCTCTTTAAATGTATAATGAGTTTATTGACTCAGAATAAATCCTAGAAATCCTCCATGGGGACTAGGACCTAAAACATGATGACCCAAGCATGAAACCCATGCTTTATTAAGTCATTCTAAGCATAATAAAAAACTATATGAACTATGATGAATTTAGGCACCGCAATGCCATGGACTAGATTCCTAACCAAGGTAATCTATCCAAGGTCTCTCAACAGTTTAGGCACCGCAATGCCATGGACTAGATTCCTAACCAGGGCAATCTATCCAAGGTGGGACTAAGATGGACTAAAGCTTTCAGCCTCTCTAGGTACCATCAAGCTTACTTACTAACCATCAACCCAGGGATCCATGGGCGTATCCGAGGTCAGAGCTCTATGACCAACGCCACCGTCCCTATCAGACATCCAGGCAATGTGTCACTTATAAAGCCTTAACACTCCCGATTATTCCAATCGGTAGCAAATCCTCCCTGATCAAATAAATCGGTAACAAATCTCTCCTTATCAGACTTATAAAACCTCCGAGAGATTTACCTTTACAGGCATAACCCTAATTAGTAACATACTTTCAAATGTACATAAGTAAGCACAAACCTTCGGGGTCTTTCAGTCATCTTGATGTTGCTTTCCACAGTAAGACTTCCAAACGAATCCTTGATAGAGGATTCTTCAACCATACAACTTCCTTTCCTACTTCACATGCAACAACATATTCTACAACCAACAACTCAAAATGCATTCTCCAATTTCTTCTTTCATGATATTCATCATGACTATAGTATGCCCCCCCTCTCATCTTAGAGAGATTTCTTTTGTCCACGCTCCCATTAACTTAGGAAGATCAATTTTAATGACATTGGAGAATCTTTCATGGCTTCCATCCTTCTTATCAGAATCGTGCAAACTATCATCATTCATATATCTTCCTTTATCATGCTTATCATGTCAACTTTGCTTATCATGTCAACTTTACTTACGAACATCTTCACCATCTTGAAGATTATGTACCTGTATAACTTAGCAACTACAACAAAATCTATAGAAGCATGAAGTTAACCATATCAAAGTCATATAATAATGGAAGCATTAGACTTTATAAACATAATCAACAAGAGACTTTACTTCAATATTTCTTTCTTAGGTTTTGTTACAAACCCTAAATCATATCACAACTAAAACAAGATATCAATCTCATCATATCAAGGGCTTCAATATTTCCTTATGACAAACTTTTCATATTGCAAATGTTATGGATAAAATATATATAGAAATAATGTAACCAATAAATAATGATTAGTTAATTAGTAATTAGGTTGAAGACGCATGTCTAAATAGGACATGACGTTCCGTGAAGAGGCACCTGCTTAGCTATATAAATGGGCCTCATTTGTAACATTCTTAATCATTCATTCATCATACATTTTAATATATATTTGTATCCTCAATCGATATTTTCATATTCCTAGTCTTCTGGAGTATTTAACGAGAAGTACGAACTTTGTTCACTTCATTTGGTATCCCTAGAAACAATTTAACGATGTATCTAACAACTTTCAGAATTCATATGTTAGACTTTTCTACTAGGATTTAGTGCAAACCCTAGATTTCATAATTCAACAATCAAAACTAATCACAACTCAATTTCAGAGTTCAAAAATCTTTCATAAATTGTCATCATATATTAGAGAATTGAACTTCTACTAAGGTTTAATTACAAAACCCTAGAATTCACAAACACTATCATCTTAGAGTACCAAACTTCGACTAGGGCTTAGTTCCAAACCCTAGGACTTATGACCATCAATAATTAGGTCAACACATATATCTAGGATTCCATGCACAAGCATATCATAACAACATATGTTATTCAAACCTAATAACACAAGTACATTTAGACATCTAACATATGTGATTAGATGGACAAACATATACCTAGGGTTTCATTCCTAGGACATTATCTAAAATAAGGGTCTTGCTCATAAACCCTACCAAACCCTAAAGATCTAGGGTTTCAATAGCAAACCCTAATTTACCAATACTTCAAAGGTTTGTGATTTCAGACTTCACCATTCAACCTTAACAAGTTAGGGTTTCCATAATCATACCAAAACCCCAAACATGACATCATCATCAAAACTTCAAATAGCATTTTCTTAGACTTAACGAATAATCTCGAGTAGGATAGGGTTAACGTACCCTTAAGTTAGGGTTTTGTAGAGGATCCTTTTAAGGTTCCACAAGAATAATAAAAAATATGAGGAAGGTAGATTTATCTAATGATGAATCACCCAATCAAGAATCTTTATGATTCAAAAAGGCTAGACACAACAATGTTAGTAATGTGGAATAGATAAAAAAGAATGAATATACCTTTATCATGAAGAGATTAAAACTTTATAGTTTAAGGCATACCTTTGCTCCTTAACAAACCTTGCAATTCCAAAGCTTTGTCTTGTGAGGCTTTCTTCCATAAGCCTTAAGTATACGACAAGCCTTTTCCTAATCAAGAAAATAGAAATAGAAACGTGATTAGTATTTAATATAAACAAACCTAGATAGGTATGGGAAACCAAAACTTGAAAAGAAGTAAGATACTTATCTTTGGAGGTTGGTGAGGGCTCCCTCCAAACTCGAGGGATTCCTAAAACCTTATAAAACAATTCAAAAATGTGTTTTCAAAAATATGTTAAACCTACAAATACTAACAAAAAAATACAAAAATGTAATAACTAAGACTTAAGGTAAAGGACTTAGTAGTGCAAGTACCTTATGTCCGATTCATCGGTTTTATTCTTTTTGGGGGATCCTTCTTCAACAACATTGGCTTGGTCCCTGTCCCTTTTCTTATTCTTCGGATTGTCAGGACAATCACTTTTGTAGTGACCCATTTTATGACATTGGTAGCATTCTATTTTGGAAATGTCAACCTTTCTTCTCGATCCTTTTGTCTTCTTGAAGTTTCCTTTCTTATGATGAGCAGTGTAGGCATTTGAAACTTCTTTATTGTTGGATGCTAATGTGCTTCTCATCTCTTCTTGGTTGGAAGCATTCCATAGTTCTTCGAATGTGGGAGTTTCTTTCTAGCTGTTCATTCCTGAAGCAAAAACACTCCAAGTTGGTGGCAACCCCAATCATGCAATTATCACTAGCTCTTTGTCTGGTACAATTTCATCTATGGCTAGAAGGTCATCTCTAATTCTAGCTATCCTTACAAAGAAGGAAGCCACAGTGTCATCTTTATTTATTTTTGCGGTCCTTAGTTCATTCTTCAAACTTGCTACTTGATGTTAAAATTTGGACAACTAGGTCCAAACTCCATCTTGTGATGCTCAGATGAAGATTCCAATGTTTGTATTGGATTCCTCTTTCAGAGAGGTGTAAAATCGATATAAAATTGATTTTAATCTGATGAGTAGAACATTTATTTTGAATTTATTATTTATAATAAATTTAAGTGCAGGTCGGCCTTAAGGTTTTACACCCCCAACAGATGTGTCACACACCTCAATGATGGATATAAATACAGTCAACGTTGGAGAGTATTTCACTCACTCAACATCACACATCTTCTCCTCTGATTATCTACGAGCATCTGAGAAGCAGTTTCATCTCCCACGTGAGAAGAAGGACGAAATCTACAGCAGCAAAAGGACGAAATTTACTGCAACAAATTTTCTGCAGTTACGGTTTTTGGGGAAGTTTGACCAGCGTTGACTTTGGTCAACGCATGATTCGTTTGAGCTGAAATTTTGTGGAGAGTTCGATTTTTGAAGGCCGTACTCATTGGCACAAAAATCGAGGTCAAAAGGTTGACCGAAGTTGGAGATGCGTTGACTTTATTGTTGCTGCCCTGCGTTGACTTTTTCTGGGGTTGACTTTGAGTTGAGTGGTTGATTGATTTGAGGACTGTTGTGACACATTTTGGGTTGGCTGACCAAGAAGACTTTGCTGGTTGAAGCATCCTGCTGATCGCCGTAACGCACCAACACATTCTCTTGTTTTTGGTTTGTCTTCTATAGATCCACTGGTATGTTCTATCAGCATTTTTGCTTAACTGTTTATGTGATTGTTGTTATAAAAGTAAAGTTGCATCAAGCATAGAACATCTACAAAAATTTACATGGTATCAGAGGTGAGGTGAAGACACGCCCTAACTTATAGCAATCACCAAAAGAGAAAAATGAGTTCCACAAGTTATGGCTTCAAGGAGGATGACAAGCTAACTGGAAGGGATGACTTCCATGCTTGGAAGATGATATTAGATCTCAAATTAGAAGACCATGATCTCATGGACTATGTACTGGGTAAGATACAAGAACCTCCATCCACTGCTACTGCTACTGCTAAAGCCAAGTATAAGAAGGGGGAGATCAAAGCAAAGCTAATGATTAGGGAATCCATACATAAAAGTCTGGTTGCCTACATATCTGAGCTAGGCACATCCAAAGAGATGTATGATAAGCTGATGCAAATTTTCAAAGTAAACAATGCAAACCAGGTGCTATTCTTCAAGAATCAATTGAAGAATCTGAAGAAAGGCAGGGATGAATCTGTCCAAACATACTTTCTGAAACTGACCTAGATCAGGAACAATTTGCTGGCTATTGGGGAGACAATAGTTGATCGTGAGATGGTACTCACCGCACTTTGAGGGCTCCCATATGAATGGCAAGTATTCAACACTACCATTCTCAATAATAATACAATTCCTAACTTTGACGAGCTACTGTCAAGATGCATGCAAGAAGAGACAAGAATGAAGGAATACGAAAATGACAGAAATGCTGCCTTCGCTGCTCATTCTAGAAAGAAGAACTCTGGTGGTCCAAAGAACAAAGGAAGAGCAGGGGCCCAAGGAAAGAAGGGCAAGTGTTTCACTTGTCGTAGGCCTAGTCATTATGCTAGAGAATGTCCTTTCAAGAAGGATTCTCCTGATAGTGATGACAACAAGAACAACCGGAGGAATGGAAATCAAAGAAACAACAGGTCCAAAGGAAAGAGGAGGCTCCCTCTGGCGGAAACAATCAACCTTTCAAAATGTCTAGAAACTCCAGGTATGAGGAGTCAAATGTTGTTGATAAAAGAAATGAATACATTCTTGTATCTGCCCTCTCTGCTGCATCCCCACCCGACACTATGGATGTCTCGCTGATAGATAGTGGTGCCTCAAGACACATCACTGGGTTCAAGGAAGCACTCTCTGACATGGTTGAGAAGGATACAAATCTAGAAATTATCCTTGGAGATAATGCCACATATCCCGTGAAAGGGATAGGGACTATGACCCTCCACTTGTCTTAAGGACAAGTTCTACATTTGCAGGATGTACTCTATGTACCAAAATTGAAGAAGAACCTTGTGTCTATATCAGCGATTGAAGACAAAGGCTTCAATGTGGCATTCATTGATGGAAAAGTGCGCATGTGGAAGAAGAATCTCAAGGAAGCTATTGTGATTGGTTTTAGAGTTGGAACACTCTACCAGGTTGAAGGAAGTCCTCTAGGAGCTATGACATGTGATACTATTCGACAAACTGAACTATGGCACCGAAGGTTTGGACACCTTCATTACAAGGCCCTTCTCGAAGCAAGGAAGGTGGTGACAGGGATGCCCGACTTTGGAAATAATCATGAAGGTGTATGTAAGGGTTGTGCCGAAGGAAAGCATACAAGGGGACCTTTCCCCTCAAGTGTCACAAAGACATTTGATATTTTGCAACTGATCCATTCTGATCTATCTGGTATGCTACCCGTGACATCCCTAGGAGGATGTTCTTACTATATGACATTCACTGATGACTTCTCCCGCAAAACCTGGATATGCTTCTTGAAGAAGAAGGACGAGGCTTTCATGTGGTTCTGTACCTTCAAAGCCTTGGTGGAAAATATGACGGGGAAGAAGATCAAGATTTTGAGGACCGACAATGGCACTGAATATGAGTCAAATGAGTTCAAGGACTTTTGCAGAGAAGCTGGCATTAAGAGGGAGACTACTACTGCCTATACTCCTGAGCAGAATGGCGTTGCTGAACGAAAGAATAGGACCATTGTGGAAGTTGCCCGTGCCATGCTATGTGACCAGGGTCTACCAAAGTTTCTATGGGGAGAAGCTGTGAATACTGCTGTATACATTCAAAACCGATGCCCTCATTCCGCCTTGGACTCCAAAACTCCCGAAGAGGTTTTCACTGGTAAGAAACCTGACGTCTCACATTTTAGAATTTTTGGATGTCTTGTTTATTTTCATGTGCCAAAAGAAAAGAGAAGTAAGCTGGATGCTTCTGGGAAGAAAGGAATGTTTGTGGGCTACAGTGAAATTTCTAAGGCCTATAGAGTCTATGTACCTGGTCAAAGGGAAGTAGAGATATGTCATGATGTCACTTTTGACGAAGATGCTTCCCTGAAGAAAGTAGTAGATCTTCTGAGATCTGAGGAAAATCATGAAGCAAGGCCTGGAAATCAAGAAGAACCGCAGGATGAGACAATGCCTGATGTTGAAGGACCAATGGACCCAATCGATCCATCTCCTTCACTGAGAAAGAGACCATCATGGCTCAGGGACACTCTCGAAGATGCCAAGGGACATGTTGCCCCTAGGGGGACATTCCGAGAAAGCAAGAAGCCGTGTAGATACCAAGGGTATTTGGCTGCCATGAGTACTATTGTACAATCTGAACCTGGATCTTTTGAGGAAGCCGTAAAGCATCAAGTCTGGAAGGATGCTATGCACGAAGAATATGATTCCATAATGAAGAATGATGTCTGGGATGTGGTTCCAAGACCGAAGGACAAATCAGTTGTCACCGCGAAATGGCTCTACAAGATCAAGCATGGATCTGATGGAAGTGTTGAAAAGTTCAAGGCAAGATTTGTTGCCCGTGGCTTCTCTCAAAAGGAAGGAATAGACTATGATGACATATTTGCACCTGTGGCACGATATACCACCATTCGATCAATCATAGCCCTTGCTGCAACGCAAGGATGGAGTCTTCATTAGATGGATGTCAAGACCGCTTTTCTGCATGGTGCAATAAAAGAAGAGGTGTATGTAGAACAACCTCTGGGGTTTGAAGTCCAGGATCGGGACACACATGTCTGCAGGTTGAAGAAAGCCCTCTATGGGTTGAAGCAAGCACCCAGAGCTTGGTACGAGAGGATAGATAGCTACTTGATGAAGCTGGGCTTCACTCGAAGTAATGCTGATCCGAACCTTTACTTCAAGGTTGTCCAGGGGAAGCCTCTCATTTTGGTGTTGTATGTGGACGACC
The DNA here is from genome assembly GCA_034641835.2 of Pinus albicaulis. Classification (NCBI taxonomy): domain Eukaryota; kingdom Viridiplantae; phylum Streptophyta; class Pinopsida; order Pinales; family Pinaceae; genus Pinus; species Pinus albicaulis. The sequence continues at coordinate 128,806,491 of CM076570.1, read as the reverse complement.
TCTTCCTGACAGGTGCTGACCCTCTCATTCATCAATGCAAGAGGGAGCTCGCTGCTGAGTTCGAGATGAAGGACCTAGGACTGATGCACTACTTCCTAGGCCTGGAGGTCTGGCAGAGACCTGGAGAGATTTTCCTTTCTCAAGAAAAATACATTGTGAAACTTCTGGAAAGATTTGGTATGGTGGACTGCAAGACCGTGTCAACACCAATGGAACTCAACTTCAAGAAGTTGAGTGGCAGCGCTGCTGGGCTCGTATTGGCAAATCCTACTGAGTATCGTCAACTCGTAGGGGCCCTGATGTTCTTAGTGAACACCCGTCCAGATATATGTTTTGCAGTGAACACTTTGAGTCAATAGATGGTTGAACCTCATCACTTTCACTGGGTTGGTGCCAGGAATCTTCTGAGATACCTTCGGGGCACGATAAACCATGGGCTGAGATACACTGCCGGGAGCGTGACACTCCGTGGATATACTGATGCCGATTGGGCTGGCAGTGTGGTGGATCGTAAGAGCACATCGGGATGCTGCTTCAATCTTGGTTCTGCTTTGATTTCATGGATGAGCAGGAAGCAGAAGTCGGTGGCTTTGAGCACCGCAGAGGCCGAATACATTGCAGCAAGTATGGCCTGTTGTGAAGCAGTTTGGTTGCGAAAGCTCTTTAGTGAGCTATTTGGACATGTGCTAGATACCACCGTGATACTTTGTGATAACCAGAGTGGGATTCGCTTGACCGAGAATCCTGTGTTCCACGACCGATCCAAGCATATTGATATCAGGTACCATTTCATCCGGGATATGGTACAGCAAGGTGCTGTAAGGCTCGATCATATAGGAACTGATGAGCAGGTCGCAGATATTCTCACTAAGCCCCTGAGGAAGGTCAAGTTCCTAACCTTCCGTGAGAGACTTGGTATCGTGGAATGACCCTATGATGTGGGTCCTGTTGGACGATGAGCTCGAGGAGCTCTGGGGGGCTTTGGGGACAACTTCTCGGAGCTATGAGCAACCACAAGGCTAGGCTTGCCAAACCTTGTTGGTGTGCTTGGACCCCACCGTTGTGATTATTGAGTTGGTTCACCTCTCATTATCTGTGCCCCGTATGCATCCTACCCATTGGGTTCAGGGCTCATGGGAAGTACTTCTCATTTGGCCAATGAGATGGGAAAAGCTAGAGACCAGTAGCAAAGACTGGTGGATGCATCAGAGATTTCCGTACTCTCTATCTAGGATGGCATGGTCCAACCACTTGATCTGGGATCAAGTCTAGTGAGGTCTCGGACCTCCACCTGACCTCGGGTCAGATGAACCAACTTCGGGTTGGTTGGAGACTCTTTGTGCGTCCGATAGAGGTTTCGGACCTCTGGGCTGAATTTGTCAGCCGGGGGATGATGTCTTTGTGACTGACCCACTTCTGTTCTGAAATAAAGAGGCCAGCAAAGCAAGTTACGGCGGGATGATGCACGATGTTTGATTGCACTAGTGGATGGAGTTCTCCCTAGTTGAGAGGGAGTGTTAAAATTTGGACAACTAGGTCCAAACTCCATCTTGTGATGCTCAGATGAAGATTCCAATATTTGTTTTGGATTCCTCTTTCGGAGAGGTGTAAAATCGATATAAAATTGATTTTAATCTGATGAGTAGAACATTTATTTTGAATTTATTATTTATAATAAATTTAAGTGCAGGTCGGCCTTAAGGTTTTACACCCCCAATAGATGTGTAACACACCTCAATGATGGATATACATACAGTCAACGTTGGAGAGCATTTCACTCACTCATCATCACACATCTTCTCCTCTGATTATCTACGAGCATCTGAGAAGCAGTTTCATCTCCCACGTGAGAAGAAGGATGAAATCTACTGCTATAACGACAAGGACGGAGATTTGCATCAATTTCTGAGTTAGAATTATGCAGGAAGTTTTGACCGGCAGTGACTTTGGTCAACGCATGGTCTGATTGGCCCGAAATTTTGTGGAGAGTTCGATTTTTGAAGAGCCGTACTCATTGCTTTGGTAAGTCAAGTTAGCCAAAGTGGAGAGTACACGTTGACTTTATTGTTGTTGCCTTGCGTTGACATTTTTCTAGATTGCGTTGACTTTTCTGGGGTTGACTTTGAGTTGAGTGGATGATTGATTTGAGGACTGTTGTGACACATTTTGGGTTGGCCGACCAAGAAGACTTTGCTGGTTGAAGCATCCTGCTGACCGCCGTAACGCACCAACACATTCTCTTGTATCTGGTTTGTCTTCTATAGATCCACTGGTATGTTCTATCAGAATTTTTACTTAATTGTTTATGTGATTGCTGTTATGAAAGTAAAGTTGCATCAAGCATAGAACATCTACAAAAATTTACACCAATGTTCTTGATAGTAAACAACTTTGATAAGGTCTCATACATTTCTTGAGGATGGTCTATGTTGGATATATGTGGGACAAGATTGTCCTTTATGCCTTCTACTATTAGTGTCATGACCAATATTTCTGATTCTCTGAACTTTTCCTTTTCAGCCTCACTAGATTCTTCAGTAGGTTTCTTTATTTAAAAATATGTTCAACCTACAAATACTAACAAAAAAATACAAAAATGAAATAACTAAGAATTATGGTAAAGGACTGTTAATCCAAGTTGTCATTGATGGCAACAGGTTGAATGAATGAATACTCTTGATGAAGAAGCTCTCCTTGTGGTGATCATGCTCAATATGGTTAATGACATATCGCTGCACTATCTTGATGACATGGTGACATCGATGGCACACATGATAACATATATGATAACATGGACAATGAAGGAATTAGAGATCACTTGATGATGAAAGACAAAACAAGTGGAGACCTCACTTAAAATCACTTGGTGACATATGACAATGAAGAAGCCCTTGCTGTCCATCACCTTCTGCACTAATTAATAATCAGTCATGTTAAAAAAAATGTTTTTCACTACCTTAGAGGCAGCCTGTCAATATGATTCCTATACCATCTTTTAGAGCATAATTTTGCCTTTCCAATGAGCCCTTATTTGTCCCAAAACTCCTAGAAGTTTGTAAGATATTGAATTTTTCAAGTTGAAAAATATATTTTTGACATTGAGCTGACCTATGCTCAAGGACACAAGTTGGCCCTTTTCCCAACAGTCACGTCCTTTCAAAAATGGAAAACCACTATAAATATAAAGTTAAACTCATTCGGTTCAGTGAAGAAATTTCGGTGAAGAAAACATAGTATTCGATTCATCTAATACAGAGAGAAGAAAAAAAACTGTTCACATCTCGTGAACTTGAAGGGTCACAAGAAAGAGAACAAGGAAATTGTTTGGGCTTAAAGATCACATTAAACCACAGGACGGTGACAACAGATGTAGCTCGGACTTTGCTGTAGCTCGGATTACTGTAGCTCGGACTGTGGAAGTAGCTCAGATTCTTCATTTCGGACTTGTGAAAGAATTCATGACAGAACTGTGTGTACTTGTAGTGGCACATCTTTGAACCTGTGGAAAACAATTACGCCCAGAATTATGGTAGCATATTTATTGAACCTGTGGTGAAGCATTTATACTTCAGAATTTTGGATACACCTCAAACCTATTGCAGCCCTGTGAACATGTTAAGTATGGAACTGTAATTTGAAGCTACATACAAAGACGAGCAAAGGTTGAGAGTATATAACAAACAACAAGAGTTTTTAAGGAGTTCATGACTACAAGTTGAGGCATCTGTACTTGAAACAGTCAACATTGATCGGACTGTAGATATTCATCTCAGGACCGAGATCATTGTGTGCTAACCAGAGAACAAAAGAAAGAGTAATAGGGGGCATCCTTAAAAGACAAATTGTTGTCCTAGTGCAGCATGGTGTTAAAAGTTTAGTAAACTGTGAAGTTTTGACTCCTTAATCAGTTGGTAAAGTGCTGGTGCGGAACAGAAGAATAAGTGCAGTGTGTTGCAAGAACAGTGGGACAGAATTAATGGAGAAGTGTGGTGTTGAATAATGAGTGCAGTATGGTGCATAATTGGTGATGAAGACTGGTGCAATAAAACATCTTTGAACTGATAGTCCTGAAGCGAAGAAAGGATTGGTGTCCTTGGAGTAGTAGCCCCTAAACACAAGGTTGGTGCCTTGGAGAAGATAGGTTCGAAGCCCTAGAGGTCGGAGCCTCATCAAAGTCCAAGTTGGTGCTTGACAACAGGTTGGTGCCTGTTTCATTAAAAGGGTTGGTGCCCTCACTCATCTACTGTATACTATTATTAGAAAGAGGATTGAAATTCTTAGTAATTCTTAATATTATCATTATGCACTTCTCTGTCTGTAATTGTGTAGAATGTAACTGGCAATAATATCTTCCAACTGATCAAGATGAAAGAAGAGCATAGATTGCTAATGCCAAAGCTTTAAATTCCATCACTAGTGGAATTACCGATTCCGAATTTACGGAAATCATGAACTGTGACTCAGCCAAAGAAGTTTGGGATAAGTTGGTTTCTCTATATGATGGCGACTCCAAAGTCAAGAAGGCAAAGCTTCAAACCTATAGAAGACAATTCGAGAGTCTGAAAATGGATGATGAAAAATATATTGCATCATATTTCGTCCGAGTAGCTGAAGTGGTTAAATCTCTTAGAGGACTAGGAGAAAATATTGAAGAAAGCACCATTGTTCAAAAAATCCTGAGATCACTTCCTGACAGATTTGACTCCAAAGTAAGTGCCATAGAAGAAATGAAGGATCGAGATACTCTCAAAATGGATGAACTCCATGGAATTCTCATTGCTTATGAGATGAGGAAAGGGAGTCCAAATTTCAAAGAAGCAGCCTTCAAAGCCTCAAGATCCACAAAAGAAGGAAAAGGATGGAATTGCAACAACGATGAATCTGATATTGAAAATGAATTAGCTCAATTTGTACGAAAACTAAAAAGGGGATCCAAAATAAAAGGTAAGTACCCTCTTATTTGTTTAAATTGTGGAAGAATAGGTCATTACGCTGCAAAATGTCCCCATAAACATGATAGTGATGATGAAATGGACTCTAAAAGGATGATGTACAAAAAGAAATGGTTTAATAAGAAGAACTTCTTCTCCAAACAAGATGAGTCCGATGAAGATGAATTTGTAGTCATAAAAAAAGAAATCAACCAGAAATATGCGTCATCACAAAGAAAGAGATGATGAATCAGATGAGGAAAGTGATTATGTTGGAAGCAAAGAAATTATTCATGGCATTTACAAATGATGATGACTAAGAACTGGAAGATGAAAGAAACATGGATAGATTGCTGATGAATGCCATTGAAGAAAATGAGAATCTACAAAAGAAGATAATTTCTCTCAAAATAGAAAGAGAGGAAGCAAAAAGAAGGGAAGACTTCTTGAACATTAAGCTAAAAGAGAAGGATGATATCTGTGAAAAACGTGAGGCTGAAATAGTATCTCTAAGAAAGGAATTAGAGCAAGTCAAAAGGAGTTGGCAAAGCTCTCTAGCTCTTGACAACATTCTTAATACTCAAAAACCTCAACACGACAAGTCTGGAATTGGATTCAAAGGAGAATCATCAAGTACAAAGAATAGTGCCAGAAGTTACGCTGATGTACTCTCTCGCCATCCTAAAGAAGAAAAGTCCTCTCGTCAGGAACAAAGTCCCATCTCAAAACCAAGAATTGAAGAAAGAGCAACTCCAAGGAAGAATGTTGGTTCAAGCTATGGATACTACAACAGGTATCAAACTATTTTTCTTGGGCATTGTTACAATTGTAAAAACTTTGGGCATCAAGCTAAACATTGCAAGGCTCATAAGAATGAAGCACCCAGATTGAAAAATCAAACAAAACAACTCCATGGTCCTAAAGAGCAAGGAAAAATCAAAACTTACAATTCTTTTGATCCCTTGGCTAAGTTTGATCTGTCTTGCTCATTATGTGATAATTATGATCATAATGAACAAAATTGTCCTCTCAAAAGGGAGAAAGCTAAAAACATAAATCTCAAAACTAATAAATGTGGCCTAGCTCTATGTGCTCATAGTGAAGAAAATCATTGGTTTGTGGATAGTGGATGCTCAAGACATATGACAGGTGACCAAAAGAAGTTTATCTCATTGAACAAAAAAAAATGGAAATGTATCCTTTGGAAGTGGATCCGCTAAAATCACTAGAAAAGGAACTGCTACCCTTGTCAATGGACTAGGAAAGGCTCAAAATAGCTTGCTGGTAGAAGGGCTCAAACACAATCTCTTAAGTGTTAGCCAGATTTGTGACCAAGGACATAATGTTGTCTTAATGTTGTCTTTAGTACAAAAAACTGTGAAATAAGAGACTCATCCTCGGGAGAACTTGTGGTGAAAGGAGTAAGAACACTAGATAATGTTTACATTCTCAGTAGAATCCAAGAAGATAAATGTTACTTAAGTCATACAGATGAAAGTTGGTTATGGCACAAGCGATTGGGGCATACAAGTTTTGATAACCTAGTCAACATTAGCAAAATTAATGTAGTAAGGGATATTCCAAAAATGTGCAAACCAAATCAAGTTGTATGTGACCCATGCCAACATGGAAAGCAAACCAGAACTAGCCACAAAACTAAGGAGTTCTCAACAACAAAACCTTTGGAAATCATTCATGCAGATTTGTGTGGGCCAACTAGAACTCCAGCTCTTCAGGGTGAAAGGTACTTTGCTCTATTTGTTGATGACTATACTAGAATGATGTGGATATATTTCATAAAATATGAATCCGAAGCATTTGAATGTTTTAAAAATCTTAAGGCTCTCATTGTGAATGAGAAAGATTCTGAGGTTAAATGTCTTAGAACAGATAGAGGAGGAGAATTCACCTCAAAAGATTTTGATGAATTCTATAAAGAGCATGGAATCAAAAGAGAACTCTCTACTACTAGGACACCCCAACAAAGTTGAAAGAAGGAACCAAACCATTCAAGAAATGGCAAGGACACTACTACTAGCAGCCGATTTGCAACCAAAATTTTGGAGAGAAGCATTTGGCACCACAGTTTATACCTTAAATCGAACTCAACTAAGACCAAATAATGAAAAGACTCCTTATGAATTATGGAAAGGAAGACCTGCTTCAGTAAAATATTTCAGGGTTTTTGGAAGAAAATGTTTCATAAAAATAAATGATGACTCACCAGGTAAATTTGATTCTAGAGTTGACGAAGGAATATTTCTTGGATACTCCACTAGGAGAAAAGCTTACAAATGTTACAACTATCGTCTACGAAGAATAGTGGAAAGCATTGATGTGAAGATTGATGAAGGCCTTCCAGAAAAAGGAATTGAAGATCATGAAGTTGAGCCTTTCTTTGAACAAAGTGAAGAAGAAGAACTTGAAAAAGAAGAGGAGAATGAAGAACCTCAAAGAGAACCTCAAAATGAATCTTCACAAACTCCCTCCAAGATCAAGTTTGTTCAAAGATATCATCCAGAAGAACAGGTCATCGGAAATATAGATGAAGGAATCCAAACTCGAAGAAGGATGATAAGCACCCCTAGAAAAAATGATGTGGCTCTATTATCTTTAATAGAACCTGAAATTTTTTCTCAAGCAAGCAAAGATCCTTATTGGATAAAGGCCATGGAAGAAGAAATGTCTCAAATCGAAAAAAATGAGACTTGGGAACTAGTACCTCGCCCAAAAGATAAAAATATAATTGGAACAAAATGGGTATTCAAAAACAAGATGAATGAAGATGGACAAATCATCATAAATAAAGCCAGACTTGTTTGCAAAGGATACTCGCAAATCGAAGGAATTGACTTCGAAGAAACCTTTGCACCAGTAGCTCGAATGGAAGCCATAAGAATGTTTTTAGCATTTACTTGCTCAAAAGGATTCAAGGTTTATCAAATGGATGTAAAATCAGCATTCCTGAATGGAGATCTCAAGGAGGAAGTTTACATGGAGCAACCAAAAGGATTTGATCTTGCTGAAGGAAAAGACCTTGTATGCAAACTAAAAAAGGCCTTGTATGGATTAAAACAAGCCCCTAGAGCATGGTATGCAAAGTTGGATCACTATCTGCAACAAGAAGGTTTCAAAAAGGGAGTGGCAGGTAGCAATCTCTACATGAAGATGGACAAGAAAAACTTCTGATCACTCTTGTTTGCGTCGATGATCTAATCTTTGCTAGCAATGATGAAGAAATGAGCCATGAATTTGCTCTAAATATGTCCAAAAAATTCGAGATGTCAATGATTGGTGAGTTGTCTTACTTTCTTGGGCTACAAATATCTCAAACCTCTGTAGGCATGTTTATATCTCAAGCAAAATATCTTAAAGACATGCTCGAAAGATATGGGATGGAAGATTGTGCACCTATGAGCACACCGATGGCCACAGATTGTAAATTAAGCAAAGATGATGATACCCCTCTCATAGATGCAACTCTTTACAGGTCAATAATTGGAGCTCTCCTATACTTAACTGCTACAAGACCAGATATTATGCAAGCAGTAGGAATGGTAGCAAGATTTCAGTCAAGTCCTAAACAATCCCATCTAGCAGTTGTGAAGAGAATTCTCAGATATTTGAAAGGAACGATTGATTTCGGTCTTTGGTATCCTAAGAGTTCAACTTTTATTGTGACAGCTTACTCTGATGCTGATTGGGCCGGAAGCGTGGATGATCGAAAAAGTACCAGTGGAAATGCATTCTTTATGGGAGATTATCTTGTATCTTGGCTCAGCAAAAAGCAATCATCTATATCCCTTTCTACAGCCGAAGCCGAATATATAGCTGCTGCTGATTGTTGTACACAAATTCTATGGATGAAGGAAGCCTTGAAGGATGTCAACATAGAAACTAAGCAACCAATTACTATTTTTTGTGACAATACTAGCGCCATCAATCTTTCAAAGAATCCGGTGATGCACTCAAGAACCAAACATATTCCAATCAAATACCACTTTCTCCGTGAACAAGTTGCTGAACACAATATCAGGTTGGAATATGTCAATACAAAAGAGCAAATTGCGGATATCTTTACAAAACCCCTTCCACGAGAAGCATTTGAGTATCTTCGCCAAAAGATGGGGGTCTTGCTCTTGCATCACATTAAATCAAGCAGCATGTCAGGGGTACAGTATGTTAGGGGGAGCAGCATGACAGGGGGAGCACTTTGGCACCCCATTGCCATTGATGTCAAAGGGGGAGAGAAGAAAATATTGCCATCCAATGACAAAGGGGGAGATTGTTAATCCAAGTTGTCATTGATGGCAACAGGTTGAATGAATGAATACTCTTGCTGAAGAAGCTCTCCTTGTGATGATCATGCTGCATATGGTTAATGACATATCGCTGCACTATCTTGATGACATGGTGACATCGATGGCACACATGATAACATGGAAAATGAAGGAATTAGAGATGACTTGATGATGAAAGACATAACAAGTGGAGACCTCACTTAAAATCACTTGGTGACATATGACAATGAAGAAGCCCTTGCTGTCAATCACCTTCTGCACTAATTAATAATCAGTCACGTTAATTTTTTTTTTTCACTACCTTAGAGGCAACCTCTCAATATGATTCTTATACCATCTTTTAGAGCATAATTTTGCCTTTCCAATGAGCCCTTATTTGTCCCAAAACTCCTAGTAGTTTGTAAGATATTGAATTTTTCAAGTTGAAAAATATATTTTTGACATTGAGCCGACCTATGCTTAAGGACACAAGTCGGCCCTTTTCCCAACAGTCACGTCCTTTCAAAAATGAAAAACCACTATAAATATAAAGTTAAACTCATTCGGTTCAGTGAAGAAATTTCGGTGAAGAAAACATAGTATTCGATTCATCTAATACAGAGAGAAGAAAAAAAACTGTTCACATCTCGTGAACATGAAGGATCATAAGAAAGAGAACAAGGAAATTGTTTGGGCTTAAAGATCACATTAAACCACAGGATGGTGACAACAAATGTAGCTCGGACTTTGCTGTAGCTCGGATTACTGTAGCTCGGACTGTGGAAGTAGCTCAGATTCTTCATTTCAGACCTGTGAAAGAATTCATGACAGAACTGTGTGTACTTGTAGTGGCACATCTTTGAACCTGTGGAAAACAATTACGCCCAGAATTATGGTAGCATATTTATTGAACCTGTGGTGAAGCATTTATACTTCAGAATTTTGGATACACCTCAAACCTATTGCAGCCTTGTGAACATGTTAAGTATGGAACTGTAATTTGAAGCTACATACAAAGACGAGCAAAGGTTGAGAGTATATAACAAACAACAAGAGTTTTTAAGGAGTTCAGGACTACAAGTTGAGGAATCTGTACTTGAAACAGTCAACATTGATCGCACTGTATATATTCATCTCAGGACCGAGATCATTATGTGCTAACTAGAGAACACAAGAAAGAGTAATAAGGGGCATCCTTAAAAGATAAATTGTTGTCCTAGTGCAACATGGTGTTAAAAGTTTAGTAAACTATGAAGTTTTGACTCCTTAATCAGTTGGTGAAGTGCTGGTGCAGAACAGAGGAATAAGTGCAGTGTGTTGCAAGAACAGTGGGATAGAATTAATGGAGAAGTGTGGTGTTGAATAAAGAGTGCAGTATGGTGCAGAATTGGTGATGAAGTCTGGTGCAATAAAACATATTTGAACTGATAGTCTTGAAGCGAAGAAAGGATTGGTGTCCTTGGAGTAGTAGCTCCTAAACACAAGGTTGGTGCCTTGGAGAAGATAGGGTCGAAGCCTCATCAAAGTCCAAGTTGGTGCTTGGCAACAGGTTGGTGCCTATTTCATTAAAAGGGTTGGTTCCCTCACTCATCCATTGTATACTATTATTAGAAAGAGGATTGAAATTCTTATTAATCCTTAATATTATCATTATACACTTCTTTGTCTGTAATTATGTAGAATCTAACTGGCAATAATTAACAATTGAAAATAAATACCGATTCACCCCCCTCTCAGTGTTTCCAACAATAGTGCAAGTCCCTTATGTCTGATTCTTCGGTTTTATTCTTTTTAGGGGATCCTTCTTCAACAATATTGGCTTGGTCCTTGTCCCTTTTCTTATTCTTTGGATTTTCAGGACAATCACTTTTGTAGTGACCCAGTTTATGACATTGGTAGCATTCTATTTTGGAAATGTCAACCTTCCTTCCCAGTCCTTTTGTCTTCTTGAAGTTTCCTTTCTTACGATGTGTAGTGTAGGCATTTGAAACTTCTTCATTGTTGGATGCTAATGTGCTTCTCATCTCTTCTTGGCTGTAAGCATTCCATAGTTCTTCGAATGTGGGAGTTTCTTTCTAGCTGTTCATTCATGAAGCAGAAACACCCCAAGTTGGTGGAAACCCCAATAATGCAATTATCACTAGCTCTGCCTCGTACAATTTCATCTATGGCTAGAAGCTCATCTCTAATTCTAATTATCCTTATAAAGAAGGAACCCACATTGTCATCTTTAGTGACTAGTCATTTTTGTGGTCCTTAGTTCATTCTTCAAACTTGCTACTTGACTAATGTTATTGATAGTAAACAACTTTGGTAAGGTCTTATACATTTCTTGAGCATGGTCTATGTTCGATATATATTGGTTAAGATTGTCCTTTATGCCTTCTACTATTAGTGTCATGGCTAATATTTTTGATTCTCTGAACTTTTCCTTTTCAGCTTCACTAGATTCTTCAGTAGGTTTCTTTACTTTTCCTCTCACCAAATCCAATGCTTTGTTCTTTTCAAGAATGAGGTCAATTCCCGTTATCCATGAACTATAATTAGAGGCTCCTTCTAATTTGTTTTCTCCCTTTATTGTGTTAGACATTGTTCTAGAAGTAAGTTTCTTCTTATAAGGTCTCCTCTTATGTTCCCTTGATAAGCTTCTTTGAGATCCTTTTTCTTTCAATAGATCCTTAAACTTCCTTTTTCTTCTTTCTTCGCCAAAGCTCTGATACCATGTTAGAAAATCGGAAAGGCAAAAAGATTTTCTTATACTTGATAATTACTTGTGATATTTTGATCTTATTAACTTTCTTGTGTTTTTATTTTTTATCTTAATTCATCCAACAATTACCAAAACAAACAGTAGCATAAGGATCAAGAACACCAAATATAGGCGGAAAACCAAAGAAAAACCCCACTCTAGGGGAAAACCCAGTAAAAAATTCTTCCTTCAATGGTTTTCCTGAGATAATCCAAGACTCTAGACTTAGACACAAACTTCCTCCACACCAAGTCAGTCCTCTCCTTCTTCTGCAAATCTATCTTCGACCTTGCAGGAGCAGCATGTAATGTCCCAAACTAGGAAAAACAATGATATGCAAAGCAAACAATAAATTCAACATAAAATTTTAAACTTTAGTGCACACCCACAACAAAATTGGAAATAAGAAGCAACTAATCCATTTTATTATAATTTTGGAGCAATAGTACAATAATGTGGAAGGAATGCACCTGGGCTTGCCTCAATGGCAACCATAGCAAAGCCCAAGTGATAAAATGACAAACCCGAATGACAATATGAGTTGTCCAAATGATGCTTTGCGCTGCCCCAACAAAACTGCACTGTCTCCTGCAAATATGTTGCTGGAAACCCCACCTCCAGTGCTCAGAAAATTCCACCAAATTAACCCCAAGCTCAAGCAAAAACCACCAAAACCCATAAAGGGTTTGGCCTAGTTTTGACCCTCGAAATTTGGCCACCAAAGCACCACGTCCTCCTCTGACTGCTAAAAGGTGCGACCTACCTGCACACCAAAGAAACTCCACCCAAATCACTCCAAAAAGGCTGCAAATCACTCCGCAATGGTTTCCCTTATTTCTCCCGGCAAGGCCCAGCCTCACCAAGCAATCCTTCGACTCCCACGTGTGCCTAGTGAGAGGCTTCTGCACTGGCCCAAGAGCTGCAAATACATACCAGATTGTAGCTGTCACCTCCTGCTCCAAAACTCCACCAAACGTTTGCTATACCCTTGGGCTTCCTTCACCAAAATTCTCCCGGCAATTGCTCCCTGGAAGACCCCTGAAATGACCCACATATGAGCACCTCTTGCATTGTCCTGGAACACTCTATGGATGAGTAAATTTCTGAGTATAAGTGCTGAAATCTCCTTTGCTCTCCTCCGGAATGGTGTGACAAATTCTCTCTAGGGTGGCACTCAAAGACCCTCGAAGAAAGGGTGAGTTAGTTCTCTGCTTAGAAAACTCGTGCTAAACAACAAGTGACCCGACTAAACAACTTGAGCAACCAAAGTGAGTTCGATTGGAAAAAGGATGCAAATGAGGTCGAGCTCTTCCTATTTATAATTTCGTGGGCCTTCCTTCTCATGTAGACCCCTCCAATAAGCCATTCGACTTCCCTCCTTATCTTTTCGAACTCCTATCTTGGCCAAGTGCGTTTTCCTTCATGTGGGTGGCCCCCACATTCCACTAACAAAATGATACGACCTCCTTTCTCTTCCCTAAGTCTTTCACCAAAATTGAGTGAGTCCCATAGCTTCCAAAAATATCCCAAAATTGTGGAAAATAAATCTGTAATAAAATAATTTAGGAAGGGACATTACACAACAGCAACACTATGATGCAACACTTATCTTTGACCTAATATTTTCGATCTCAATATAATGACTTCGATCTTGGAACAACACCTTTACTTGAAGCAATAAAAACTGGCAGCAACAACTTCGACCTGGCAGCAATTGGCAGCAACAACTTTGATGTAGCAGTAGGGACTTCGATTTCCTTAGAAAACCCACGTGTGGAAGATAAATGGCTCAAAACTTCGATCTTGACCTAATCTTCTTTATTCCTTAACCTCACATTTCTTTTAGCCTCCTTTTCTTCCTTCATACTTTTTCCAGCTTCCTTTTAGATATTGAACTAGTGTGTGAGAGTGAGCACCTAATGAATTCAAACTGCTTCAATCTATAGGCTTCTAGTGGGGTCGAATTGCCCAGATTGAGGCCGATTTGATCTCCTTGAGGCTAACTTGGTGTGGAGGTGACATGATTCATTTTTGACCCAAAAATAATCCTTTTTACATGATTCAAAAGCCCAAGAAGAGTCTCTTTAAATGTACAATGACTCTATTGACTCAAAATAAATCCTAGAAGTCCTCAATGGGCACTATGACCTAAAACATGATGACCCAAGCATGAAACCCATGCTTTAATAAGTCATTGTAACCATAATAAAAATTTCCTTTTTCATTCTTTTGATAAGTACAATTTTTTTTTTTTCTAAATTAGGCTACTATTATATTATACAGGTCCAAAAAATACATTTCTCGTCCTCCGGCATTGGTAGGCCAATTCCGGAGGGAAGTTTCAGAAGCAAAAACTCAAAAAAGGGATTGCCCCAAACGGGGAAATCAACCCAATAGGAGAGTTATTAATGAGCTGCCCATAGCGGGAAACCAGTTTGACAAGTTATAAGTTTAGGATAGAACCATAACAGTGGACATAACCAGAACACTAGAAATCTAGAAATAGCCAAAAGATAACTGGAAAAAGAGACAACCACCCAACAATTAAGCTGATGGAGAGCTATCATTCTTTTCTGGAGGGAGGGGTGGCTCTTCCACAATCCTGCATGCATAGTCTGACTCATTCTCCTCCTTCTTGGACACGTGGGCCGTTGACGGAGGGAGAAACAACATTTGGGCGTCTGGTGAAATGGAGGAGGCCGCGTGAGTGTTGGCGATTGCATCCGTGCCCTCCTCGTCCGAGCTTGAACTTGCATCGCTGCTTGAACCTGCTTCGCTGCTTGAAGCGCTCTGCATCGGCAAGGCCTTCATTTTGCGTGGAGAGAAGGCTGGAGTAGACGAAATGGTGGATTTACGAGGTCTTTTTCTGGGGCGGAGGCAGGAGCTAGAGGGTTCAAAAGGAGAAGGAGAGCTCGAAATTTGGAGGGACAGATGGGAAGTAAGATTGACGCGGTCGAGGACGTCCGGCTCCTCCCAATCCATAGAGAAATTCACTGCCCTGCCCATAGAGGCCGAGGTGGGAGGCCTGAAGGGGAGGCCCCGCCCTCCTGCTCTGCGACATCTCATCCCGTGTCTTCGAGGCATGGCAGAGGCAAGGGATTGAGAGGAAATCTGAGGAGAAGGAGCGTTCTCTGGAGCAACCGAGGTGCCAAATTTCAAGGAGAGATGACCATAGGGAAGGGGAATAAAACAGAGGAGCCAAGGCATAGCGGAGACACTAGAAGCATCTGCGTAGAGTCGAAGGGAGAGGCGAATGGCGGAAGGAGCAGGGGTGGCGGATTTAAGGGCCATGGGAGGTGGCCAAGGCAGGATGGATTGAGTAAATGTGCAGCAATCGGAGATAAATGCAGAGGACATTGATGGGAGGCTGGTGGGGGTGGCGAGTAAATGCCCCATGCTCCAGCATTTAAAATACTTTGGGCAGCCATGTGCAGGTGTGTGGGGTGGATAGGTGCCCTGCGACCTAGCGCCCAAGTGGCTCCCTCTCACATCATCTATCAGCTACATCCGGGAGTTGGAGATCTTTGAGCACCAGAAGAGTGCAATCAGTGTGAAGGGCTTCATCATCAAGAGTTTGGAGCTTACCGGTGGTGAGGGGTGCGTTGTCGGTAACAGCCTTGTTGGCCAGAAGGTTCACAATGGCATTGTCAGTTCTTCTGATGTGCTTGAAAGAGACTGCTGTGTGGCGTAGGAGCCATTGCCTGAGGAGGTCGAAACGTGCTGCAAGTCTCCAGCTCATGGAGCATTTAGAGGCTGAAGATCCCAACAGGAGGCGATTGGCTATGTCAATGATGACTTGGGAGTCACCTTCAATTTCTAAAGGAAAAAAATTGTTCGCCTGTGCCAGAAGGAGGCCTTGAAAGAGTCTTGACTCCTTCTAACTCTGCCGAATTGTTGGTGTCCCATCCAATGGAGCCGAAGTATATCAAGAGGGCATCTCCAACAGAGTTTCTGAAAATACCTGCAAAACCAGCTTCTCTTGGATTCCCCTTTGAGGCACCGTCAAAGTTGAGTTTGAAGAGGCCAAGAGTAGGGGGAGACCAGGAGCAGGGGGAGCTGGGGGAATGGTTTGAAGGGGGCTCAATGATCGGATGAGAGTGGAGAGAGAGATTCCAATTGGCCCAGATGATTTTTTCCGGGGGGTGGGAGGGGAAATCAGAATCTTTCCAATGGTGCAGTGCAAGGGATTCTTGAAGGTTGTTGCAAATGTTGGTCCAGAGGATGTTGGGAGGGGTGGATTGATCTCTAAAGATGCGTTTGTTACACTCCTTCCAGATCGACTAGAGGATATGTCCGGGGAGGATGAGCCAAAGGGAATTGAGCAGATTGCTGTGGAAGGGGGAAGGCGTCCAATGGTGAATGGTATTGGGAATATCCCTTCGCTGTCTATGAGATCTTCTGCTCAGCAAAGCAACATTATCCCATGAAAAGTTTTCTAGAGGGTAGGAGTTGAGGAGGTGCTCTATGGTTTCTTCAGAATTGCTGCAGTTCGGACATCAGGATGGTTCGGTGAAGCCTTTTTTGAGCAAGTTGTCCCAAGTGAGGATGCGCCTCTTGCTGAGCAACCATAAGAAGGTGGAGATTTTGGGCCAAATTCTGGGGTGCCAGATCTGTCCAAATGATATCTTGAGGAGCCTGAGGATTGGGGAGGAGCAAGCGATAAGCTTCTTTGGTGGTGAAGGTGCTTCGGGTGGAGTATCCCCATCTAACAATATCCTCTCCCTCTGTGAAATGAATTTTCCTCTTGAGAAGTTCTTTGTTGATGTCTTCAGTGAGATCAAGCCTCCAATCCACGTGCAGTCAGTCTGCAGGGAGCCATTGTTGGTAGCCCGAGTTGATGAGGGGAGTCCAGAAGTACTTGATTTGGGTGTTCTTCTGATTGTTGAGGATTTCCTACCAGCGTGAATTGGGAAAGAGGGAGGCTAGTTTGGGCATTTGTTGCCAAGAATCCTCCGAGAACTTGGCCTGAGAACCTGAGCGAACTTCCCAAACGCTGTGATCCCGAACAAGAGCACTATGTTGTTTGGATCCTTTCCAGATGAGGGAACCAGTCACCTCTGTGTTGAGGCGAATTAGCTCCTGGGCAGGCCAATTTTTTGCATATTTGGAGAGCTGAGCCCAGGGGACTTCTAGGTTGGAAACCCATTTCCACCAAATTTTCGCTCCCATTATCGCATTGCTGTGATGTGGGTCTCTTTGTCCCAGGCCTCCTGAACTTTTGGGAGTGCATGCCTCATTCTAGTTGACCAGTGCCCATTTCCTGTTATCTTTCTTTCCTCTCCAAATGAAGTTTCTCTGGAGGTTTTTGATTGATTTGAGAACCCATTTGGGGGAAGCCAGGACTGAAATGAGATATAAAGGCATGGATTGCAGAATCGACTTGATTAGGACAAGGTGCCCTGCTATGTTGAGGGCTCTATGGGTCTAGAGGGAGAGTTTGGTCTCCAGTTTATCCAAAAGTTCTCGCTAGGAGGAATGTTTGATGGCTGAGTCAATGAGGGGGGCCTCGAGATATTTTGAAGGGACGGAGGAAATGGGGAAGCCCAAGATTCTGGCAATGTTGTGTTGGGTGATGATAGGGGTATTGAAGAAGAAGATTTGGGACTTCTCGGTATTTATAGTGGTGCCATTACGGAGGAGAAGTTGTCGAGGATGGCTTTGAAAGAACGGGCTTCTTGGACAGAAGGGTGACCAAAGAGCAAGTTGTCATCGATGAATTGTTGATGGGAGATGGGAGGACAACAATGGACGCTGAGACCTTTGAGAGACCTAGAAATTACAGAGTGGCGGATAAGCTGGCCAAGGCCTTCAGCCATCAAGATAAAAAGGAAGGGGGACAAGGGACCGCGTTGGCGGATGCCTATGGAGGGCAAGAAAGGGGTGGAGGGGGAGCCATTGAGCAGAATAGAGAAGATGGGGGAGGAGATCAAGCTCATGATCCATCGAACCCAGGTGGGGCTGAAGCCAGATGCTAACAACATTTGATGGATGTAATTCTAGCTGAGTTTTTCAAAGGCTTTTGAAAGGTCAATCTTGAGAAGTAGACCTGGAATTTTCTCAGTCTTCAGAGAGTGTGACCTTATGAGTGAGAATAATGCCATCCAGAATTTGCTGTCCTTCCATATAACTAGTTTGCTCTGGGGAGACTAAAAGTGGTAGCAATGGTTTGAGTCTATTGGCTATCACTTTGGAGATAAGCTTGTACATGACGTTGCATAACGCAATCGGTTTGTACTTGTTGGGGGTGGTGGTGTGCTCCTCCTTGGGGATGAGAGTGAGGAAAGTGGCGTTGAGCGCGGGGAGCATCCAGTGCATACTCTAGGATTCCTCCACCATTTCCCAGACTTCCAACTGAATGTCTTCCCAGAAAAAATGGAAGAAATTGGTTGTGAAGCCATCCGGCCCCGGAGCCTTCCCAGCCTTTAGTTGCGCCAAGGCTTGATCTACTTCCTGCAATTGGACTGGTCTTAAGAGCATTTGATTGTGTTCCTCCGTTATGAGAGATGGAATATGCTGAGTGATGTTGTTGATATCAGGCTACCTATCAACAGAGGGCTCCGTGAGGGTATCCTTGAAATAATTAAGGAGTTCTTGTTCTATGTCCTCATGGGCTTCCAGGTTGACTCCTTGATCGTTTTTGAGGATGGAGATGCGATTTATCATTCTTCTTTGTATGGTAGAACGGTGGAAGATTTGGTATTTTTCTCCCCCTCTTTAAGCCATCAAATTCTCGATTTTTGCTTCTAGGTATCTCTTCCTGCAACCTTCTTTCTTCTATTTGGTTCATCAGGCGCTGTTCTTGGTGGGCGATGTCCTCTGTGCGCCCTTCTGAGATAATGGTTTGTTGTAAGACCGTCATCTGAGTATCGAGGTCCCTCTGACTTTGGAATATATTGCCAAAGGAAGTCTGATTCCAGTGCTTTAGGCGAGATTTCAAGACCTTTATCTTTTGCTGGAGTTGATACATTTTCGAACCTTCCGGGGGGGGTGATGCTGCGCCACCAATTAGTCACCATTTCTTTAAATCCTGGGTGGGGGAGCCAGAATTGCTCAAAGCGAAAGGGTTTGTTGCAGGCTTTGCCAGGGCGCATCCATTGCAGTTGAATGGGCCAGTGATCAGAGCCCGCAGCAGGCACTATAGTGGAGAAGATGTCACCCCTCATATGAATCGAGGCATCCGAGATTAGAAAGCGGTCCAAACGTGAAGCAATCTGCTGGGATCCCCTTCTTTTGTTGTTCCAAGTGTGAAGCCCATTAGAGGTAGGCAGGTCGATCAACTGATTCTGGAGGATGAAATTGGGGGAGCTAGAATTGCTCAAAGCAAAAGGGTTTGTTGCAGGCTCTGCCAGGGTGCATCCATTGCCGTTGAATGGGCTAGTGATCAGAGCCCGCAGCAGGCACTATAGTGGAGAAGATGTCACCCATCATATGAATCGAGGCATCCGAGATTAGAAAGTGGTCCAAACGCGAAGCAATTTGCTGGGATCCTCTTCTTTTGTTGTTCCAAGTGTGAAGCCCATTAGAGGTAGGCAGGTCGATCAACTGATTCTGGAGGATGAAATCTTTGAATCTGTAGCTGTCATTGTCTAGGTGCAGACGACCTTCTCTTTTTTCATTGAGGTTAGTAATCATATTAAAATCTCCTCCGAGGATCCAAAGGGGATGGGCTCGTTGGGCGTTAAGGGACTCAATGGCTTCCAAGAGATTGATTTTCAAGGCTGGGGATTGGGGGAAGTATACATTGGTGAGATGGCCATCGATGTTGGTGCCGATCAGATGGAAGGAGGCTTGGATGAAGTTGAGAGAAGCGTGGAGGTCGATGAGGGACAGGATTCAGGGGTTCCAGGCGATGGCCAGCCCTCCGGAGGCACCCATGGCATCTACTGCTGCAGTGTTACAACTAGGCCACAACCTGGATAAGATTGAATGTAAGGTGGTACTGGAACATTTGGTTTCCTGCATGAAAAAAATGGATGGGTTGTCTTGCCGTATTCTATTCTTTATCATTCGGTGCTTTGAGGGGCTATTGATCCCTCAAATATTCCATGATGTGAGCTTCATCATTAAGACTGGTGGGTGAGGACCTTATAGAACTTGGTCAGCTTGGGGTATCGTCCCGATTCGACCAACTGATCCCCCAAGATAATCAGACGTTGCAAGTCTGTGGGTCTACCTCTCTTTCTGGATTCTCTTAGGATATTGATTGTTTCCTGAGGTATGTGCTCTCCCTGGATGCCTAATTGCATGCTTCCTTTAAGCTGTTGAGATTTGAATAGAGCTTCCTCAAGGCTGTCTATTTGCTGAGCTGGAATGGTGTGGTACTCTTTAGTGTTGCAGGCGATTTCAAGGCCAGCGATGTCAAGATTGCGGAAGTCTATGGTCTCCGACTCTTCTTCCATGTAGATTATCAGGGTTTGCTCCTTCCCTTTATCTTGAACTTCATCCTGAAAAAGGATTCCTTGGATATCCTTCTCCATGTTGGAGGGTGGCTCCAAGGGAGGTTCTTGGATCTGTATGGAAGCAAAGTGCGAGATCTCCTTTTGCTTATCTTTCTTCTTGGTTGCTTGTTGCTTGTTTTGTAGATTTCTATCAGGGGATTTAGAGCTCTGATTAGGTTTAAGGCCCGAGGGTGAGGATTTCCAGAGGGAAGAGGGGTTGGGGAGGGGGGTATTGAGGGAAGGGGGATCTATCGAGGAGGAAGCAGGGGGTCCCTCCTCTAGGGATTGATTGGCTAGGAGGTGAAAGTTGTTGCTGGTGGAGGGTTGGGAAGGTTTGGGGTTAGGGATGGGTTCTTTTGCATGTATTTTTCGAAAGGGAACTTTGGTGAAGCCATCAGGGTCAAAGGTCTCAGGGGCAGAGGTGGGTTTTGGGGGTAGATTGAGGGGGAAATCTCTGTAAAGATGGCCATGTTTGTGACATTTGTGACAACGGAAAGGAACATGCTCATAATCTATAGATTGGATCCATTCAAAGTCATCATGATAGAGACTTACTGAGTCCAGAAGAGCTTTGGCTAGGTGCATGTAGACGCAGATCCTAGCATAGGCGGTGTATTGATTATGCTTGGTTTCTTCTGCGATTTTGATGAAGGATCCAAGGTGGTTACCGATTTCTTGGAGGGTTAGCTCTTCCCAGTATTCCTGGGGTAGGGAATAGAGTCTAATCCACACCGATGCCCAGTTGAATTCTTCTTTGTCAGGGTTGAAACGTTCGATCTAATTTCTGAGGAAGAGGCCGGCCGCATTGAAGAAGTAGGGTCCAACACACACATGGTGTTAGGAGAAACACACACATGGTTTAGGAGAAACTAAACACACACAAAGGGAAAGATAGGCATTCATTGCTCCTATTATTCACCATAGATGTACATTTATAATATAATGGTGTGAACCTTGGATTCATCTTCCAAGGTCACTTGGACTCCTCTGTGACTCTTCGCCTTCCACACCTACCCATAGAGGATTAGGTGTTCAACATTTGTCCGTAACCCGGTTTTTGTCCTCTATAAAGGTGAAAATGATGTTGAAGAAACCCTTAGGACCTAGCTGGAGCGAGACCTGACCTTTGGGCTTCCACTTGGAGTTTATCCAGCCGTAGAGGGCTTTCTCGGTTGGCCAGAAGCCAATAAACTTCCCAATGAGGGCATGATCATGCATGTACTGGATTTTGCTGTTGGTCCTTTCATCTGGGAAGCGGATCTCAGGCGTTTTGGTTGCGATTGGGATGCAGGTTGAAGACCTCACATTGTTCTGACCTTGGCTGTCTTTTTCTTCATTTTCTTGTGTTTCAGGGTTTACCACAAGCTCTGCGGTGCCTGTCGAGTCGTTCTGTTGCGGATCGGATTGTTCGGCGTTGCTGTCATTAGCGGACCCTCTAGCGGCTCCACCTTTGGGGGGGTCGTGCCTCCCCCCCTTGTCGTTGTTGCCATTCTGTTGATTCTCAGTATACAGGTGGGTGCAAGCTCTGCGATGCAGGTAAGAGCGGTCAAGAGCTCTGTCGGCGCCCACAGCAGGGGCGAAGGAAGCCTTAGGTTTCCATGACCTAGCTCAAATCAGTCCTTCGACCCACTCTCCTCTCAATCCCCTTTTGATAAGTACATTACATAATGGCTCAAATACATTTATGAAGACCGAACCTAGTTACATTCTTCAACAGATCTAATGCTTTTCTAAAACCAAATACCTAATGCAAGATACCTGTGCAAATAGATAATCCAAATACTGACAAATGAAACTAAAAACTTATAAGTTTAAATCAATAAAGCATTAAGGCACATGATTTAGAAAAATATTACTTGTAGCCAAAAGAGGAACACCACCATGAATAAACCCCAAAGTCTTTTCTATTAATTCCAAAAAATATTACAATAGAAGCGCTTGACTCAAAGCTTTCACAAAAAAAATTTGTAACTTGAGAAACAAAAAACTCATGATTTATAGATAAATTCTCCAAATGGCTAGTTGGCTTGATCCCCGTCAAAATAATCTCGACTGTTGATAAATATTTGATTATATTTTAATCTCCACCATAGAAAATGTAATATTCCAAGTGATTTTTTATAGTAAATAACAAAGCATGGATAGGCATAAAAACCATGAAAAACAAACACATAAATCAGTCCATGTAATTGCACCAAAAACTGTGCTGCTGAGCCATTTTATTAATAAATAAGAGGATATAATGTGGTGTTGGAAAGAGTGCACCTGGGCTTGCACAAGGCAAGCTAACAAAGCTCAAGTGAAAGATATGAAGTCCCTCTCTGATCTGCTGCTGCTCTCTCCTAGATCTGCGTTGAAATGCCCAGAAAATACATTGCTTGCTGCAAAGAACTGCTGCTAGGGCCTCCTCGGATGCTCAAACAATTTCGGGAAATTAATTCTGACCTCTCCACAAAATACCTAGAATAAATCATGAAGGAATTGGGCAATTGTTGAACTTAGAATTTCGGGCCCCTTTTCCCTTAATGACTCTACTGCTGGGTAATTCGACCCACCTATCAATCCTGCCGTAAAAAGCCCCAAATATGGTTGCAATCTCCCTCAAAACACTTCCACAAACTCCTCAAGTTTCAGGCCCGAACTCTCTTATCTCCTCAACACCCAAGTGTGGCTCCTCCAAGGACTACGAGGTCACTGCGCTGCTACTACTGGAAATTTCCCCAAACTCGTAATCTTCGCTCCTGGATCGAATAGGAATAGGTGAGACTTCATCCTCTGGGTGGCACTCGAAGTCCATCGAAGCAAGGGTTGAGGTTTTTGCGCGGAAATACTCATGTGATGAACAACACTTGCAAACTTGGCTTCAGCTCAAGCGTGCTTGTCTAAGATAAATTCTCAAATGATCATGAATGCCAAATTG
Source organism: Pinus albicaulis (assembly GCA_034641835.2). Taxonomy (NCBI): domain Eukaryota; kingdom Viridiplantae; phylum Streptophyta; class Pinopsida; order Pinales; family Pinaceae; genus Pinus; species Pinus albicaulis. Next base: position 128,783,173 of record CM076570.1, on the reverse strand, counting down.
AGTGCCTTTCCTTTCTTTTTGTCAAAGTGCCTCCAAAATGCCCATGTGGTCCCAACTCGTTTTCTCCCCACCAATCTTGCACAAATGAGTGTGTATTCCTCATGTGGGTCGTAATTCTCCATGGGTGGCCCCCACGCTCCACTAGAGCCATAATATTTCCCCTCCAACTCTAATATTCAGGCTTGCTTTAAGTCAAAATTACATGTGGGGCCTCTAAACCCACATTTCCTAAGTGCAAACATGAATTAAGACAAAATGGCCAAAATTGATATTTCCCTTGGCAATAATGCTTAGTGGCAATATCAGAGTGCTCCTCGCCAAAACATTGCTTGTCCTCAAGCAACTGTAATGAAGGATGCTAAAGTATCTGCTCCCCTTTTCAATTGGCATCCTCATCTGGTAGGTTCCTCCATTTTATCAAAAACTCCTTGATGACCCTGTTCCTCAAGTGCCTCTCCCGGGTATCCAAAATAGCCTTTGGCTCCAGAAGTAAGTGGTCCTCATCATCTATTGGGGGTAGCTCTATAGCTGCTGTCACTTGTTGCCCTAGTGCCTTTCTCAAGAAAGACACATGAAAGATGTGCAATCGATTTCCTGGGGGTAGCTCCAGCTAATATGCTACATGCCCAACCCTCTGAGTGACTCAGCACAACCCATAGAAGTGAGGTTTGAGCTTCTCGACCCCCTTTTGTTTGAGTGACGATTGCCGGTACGACTGAAGCCTCAAGAAGACCAAGTCCCCTGCCTCAAATTGACTCTCAACTCTGCCCCTGTTTGCATAAAGTTTTTGCTAGTTTCGTGCCATTCGCATGTTTTCTTTGAGAGCCCACAAAATGTCTTGGCTCTCCTGTATCCAATCCTTGGTCCTGGGGGCCTTGCTATCTCCAAACATCACGTTAGAAAAATACAATGCATCGTAACCATACAAGGCTCAGAATGGAGACATACCTATGGACATGTGGTATGTGGTGTTGTAGCAGTACTCACCCAAGTGCAACCACTGTATCTATGCTTGTTGTTGGCCCATCACATAGTTACGCAACTAGCCCTCTAGCCACTTGTTAACTTTCTCCGCTTTCCTGTCTGTCTGGGGGTGATAACTAGTGCTCAGAGTGAGCTTTGTGCTCACCAGTTGAAACAACTCCTGCCAAAAGGCCCCCATGAACCTGCTATCTCAATCACTGACAATGGTCTTCGGAAGACCATGTAGCCGAAACACCTCCCTGAAGAATAATTCAGCCACTTGTGAGGCCGAGAACTGGGCTGAGATGGCGAAAACTTGGGCAAACTTCGTCAATCGGTCCACCACCACGTATATGTAGTCCTTCACCTGTACTATGGGCAACCTAGTAATGAAATCCATTGACACACTCTTCCATTTCCCCTCAGTGATAAGAAGAGGTTGTAACGGCCCTGCAAGGTGTGACTACTCACCCTTGTGTGAAAATTCCTGAATACAATTATACAAAAATCCTACTGTAGTATCATGGTTTACTTCTCCTACTTGTGATTAAGTTATACAAGTTATTTTCAGAAAAAAATATTTAGAAAATATCGAAGTAAACACAACTAACAGCCTACACATATGCAGATCATTTATTGAATGTTACGCTCATTCAACAAAGTGACACAAATTTTTGGACATAAGTCGCCGGAAAAACCCAATGCGGGAAAACTAGTGCAATATATATGAGGGTTTATTATTATTAAGTAGCTTCTGAGTATAACAAATCTGGGCACCAAATCTAGTTAACCCGACAGAGGAAAAATAGATCTGCATGTAACCTGCTGTTCTAAAACCAAGATTCTGACTGATCCACACCCTCAAATGGGATTTACAAGACTCAGCCCGATTCTAGCCCTAGAAACCCTAGTGCTGCCGCTGAAGCCCCAGCATCAGCCTTGCTAGGCTCTGCGCTGCTCAGAAGGGGACTGTGTAACCCCAGAGTGGGTGAGGCAGTCCTTACGCTGCCCCTTGAAGCCCCTGTGTAACTCTGGAAGCCCTCTAAAGCTGCAGCGCTACCCCTCCTGGGCCTACGTAGCACTTGCGTAGCAGCTGAAGCTGTGTTGCGCAACTGCTGCTGCTGCCCTTGCTTCTTTGCGCTGTCCCTAAAAGCTGCTCCTCTGCCTCTTGCTGACTCTTGGCTCCGAGATCAGATCATCCCCTCAGCCAATACTACCCCTTGCTGCAGAAAACTCCTGCAGAAATTCTTAGCAAACCCTGCCTTAGAATTCCAGCTTAGTTTCTCAGCTCTGCCTCCGTGTGTGTGTCTCCAACTGACCCTCAAGCCTTTCTCTTATACTTTTTTGTTGAACACATTAACGGTCGTGATTAAATCATTTATCGACGACTAAGATTAAAACAATGCTTGATCCGCGTCACTTAGAACATTTCAACACATGTGTTAATTAATTCACTTTAATTATTTCATTTCCCTAAGTTTAGACTCAGGGATTACATTAAAATAATTAATTATTTGAATAACTTGAACACCAAATGAAATTTCTCCAAATGCTTTCTGGGTTTTGGAGGTGATGTGTTTCTTAGCCCCTGCACAAAGTTTCAGGGCTAGAGCACATCTGATGCTACTCCAACTACACAAAATCTCAACACTCCCTCTTAGCACGGATGTGTGCTCTAGCAATACATCCACACCATGTACTGCAAGATCTTGGAATTGGTTTCTGTGCTGCTGATGCTTGGCCTGCTGCCCTCCATCCACTGTACTGCTACCCATGTCACTGCCACTGACATTGCCACATCTGTACTGCAACTCCCTCTCAAATTGCTGCATCATGCTGCCCATAGAATAGCCACTGCTAACTGCTGCACTGCAACTCAATTGCCGAGAAGTAAGCAACTGAGAGACTCTTGCCCAATCTTTGACAGACAAGTCAGGCTGCATCCCATCACTGAAACTCCCTTGGCTACTGCTTTACACTGTCCTCCTGAAGCCACTGCGCTGCTATAGCTCTGCACTGCGTGAGCACTACCTCTTTGCGCTGTTGAAGTCCCATCAGCCTCTGCGCTGCTACCTCCACGTTGCTGCTGCCTCTGCACTGCGCTGCTACCTCCACGTTGTTGCTGCCTCTGCACTGCGCTGCTCCCTCTTCAGCTCTTCAACACTCCCCTCTGCTTCATTGTGACCTTCTGCAACCATCTCCCGACTCATCTCGCTACTATCTTAAGGCTCCTGTAGCTTGTATGTGATCCAAGAGTAGGGTTGTCTCAAGGATCCTGCCATTCTTGTCTGTAGTTGCTCTACAAATCCATATCGCCCCACCTCTTCTCTCGAGGTACATGAGCATTCATGGCTACATCATAATTAGAGCCATCATCCTTTGTTGCTGCAGCCTTGGATTCAGAAGATCCTTTGTCCTTCTTCCTAGGACAAGTGCTGGCGAAGTGTCCAAGTTCGCCACAGTTAATGCACCGGACCTTGGATAGGTCCCTCTTCTTCTTCCCTTGCTGCCTTCGTTCCTTCAATGCAAGGGCTGCATCATCTTCCTCTTCTTGCTTTATTTTGGCTAATCCGCTTCCACTGCTTTGCCTCTTGGTGAATCTCCTGATTTCCTCTTGATGGAGGATTGCCTGCATGTTTGCCCATGATGGTAACGCTGCCTTGCCCAAAATACTTTGGATAAACGTTTCCCATTCTTCGGTGACTGCATTTAGGGTAGTCCTCGCTAGGAGCCTCTCATCCAGATTTGTACCCATGGACACCAGTTGGTCCCGGATAGTCTAAAGAGGAAGGGATTTATCTCCTCACCCTTCTGCATCTAGAACAACCACATCTGATTCTCCAGAAGCATCCTTCTTTGGATAGAGCGTCCTTGATACATCGTGTCCAATGCTACCCACATCTCATTTTCTGTATTCTTTCCAGCAATATGAGGCACAACGTGGTCTTTGACTCCGTCCATGATCAAACGCTTGGCTCGCGCTTGATTTTCTTTGTACTTCTTTAGAGGATCTGCATCAGTTGGCACATCTAGGACTCTCTCTGCATGGTCCTTGAGGCCATACTCGTCTAAGACTGACAGGATTCTGGCCCTCTAGATAACAAAGTTGGACATGTCGTCCAACCTATCCTGATCTCTCAGTCCATATGGTGCCATCTACTCAGATCTGTCAGAATAGATACTCTTCTCCCTCTTTTTGTTGCAATACTCAACAGAAATGCTGGATCTGGGTTTCTTGGTGAATAGAAACCCTCTATAGTAGTTGCTTCCTCTGACAACTGATTTCCTTGCTGGAAATCTTCAGCGAAACCAATCGGACAGTTCTCTCCGGTCACCCTCTTGATCGAATCTCAAATCTGTTTGGCTCAGATCTGCTGAGTGACTGTCTTCCTCCCGCTCTTGGTTGACTTAGCTAGGCACAATTCTACACTGGCAGAATGTCCACCACACCAGCATTGCTGAAGATCTGAGGCAGTGCTTCCAGATCTTGGCAAAACTTCTCTGCAACAGGAAGAATGACTGGACTGCGTCCCACTGATTGGCCCAGCATAGCCTCAACACTACTCAAAAGTGGACTGCGTAACCCCAGGCTGGGTGACACAGTCCTTACGCTGGCCTGGAAAGGCTCTACGTAAGCCTGATGGCCTTCTATAGCTGCAACACTATCCCATTCTAGGTTTGCGTCCACCTGCTGCCAAGCTGCCCTTTTCGGATCTCTACTACTGTCTTGCATAAAAATATTCTTCAGCGAATTTGATGGAGATTCAGCTTGATCTGCTATCGCTCTGATACCATGTGAAAATTCCTCAGTACAGTTATACAAAAATCCTACTGCAGTATCGTGGTTTACTTCTCCTACTTGTGATTAAGTTATACAAGTTATTTTCAGAAAAAATATTTAGAAAATACCGAAGTAAACACAACTAACAACCTACACATATGCAGATCATTTATTGAATATTACGCTCATTCAACAAAGTGGCACAAATTTTTGGACATAAGTCCCTGGAAAAACCTAATGTAGGAAAACCAGTACAACAAATATGAGGGTTTATTATTATTAAGTAGATTCTGAGTACAACAAATCTGGGCACCAAATCTGGTTAACCCGACAGAGGAAAAATAGATTTGTAACTAACTTGTTGTTCTGAGACTAAGATTCTGACTGATCAGCCCCCTCAAACGAGATTTACAAGATTCAGCCGGATTCTGGCCCTAGAAACCCCAGCGCTGCCCCTGAAACCCCAGCGTCAGCCCTGCTAGGCTCCACATGCCTCTGCACTGCTCAAAAGGGGACTGCGTAACCCCATAGTGGGTGATGCAGTCCTTACGCTGCCTCTGGAGGCCCCTGTGTAACTCTGGAAGACTTCTGAAGCTGCAGCGCTTACCCTCCTGGGCCTGCATGGCACTTGCGTAGCGGCTGAAGCTGTGCTGCGCAGCTGCCCTTGCTCCTCTGCGCTGTCCCTGAAAGTTGCTCCTCTGCTTCTTGCCGACTCTTGGCTCTAGGATCATATCATCCCCTCAGCCAATACTACCCCTCGCTGCAGAAAACTCCTCTGGAAATTCTTAGCAAGCCTTGCCCTAGAATTCCAACTTAGTTTCTCAGCTCTTCCTCCGTGTGTGTGTCTCGAACTGACCCTCAAGCCTTTCTCTTATACTTTTTCGTCGAACGCATCAACGACTGTTATTAAATCACTCATCGATGGCTGAGATTAAAAGACTACTTGATCCACGTCACTTAGAACATTTCAACACGTGTTAATTAATTCACTTTAATTATTTAATTTCCCTAAGTTTAGACTTAGGGATTACATTAAAATAATTAATTATTTGAATAACTTGAACACCAGATGAAATTTCTCCAAACGCTTTCTGGGTTTTGGAGGTGATGTGTTTCTTATCCCCTCCACAAAGTTTCAGGGCTAGAACACATTCGATGCTACCCTAACTACACAAAATCTCAACACCTTGTTCCTCTGGCATGTGTCACACTCCCTGACATGCCTCAAAATGTCATCCTTAATGCCCCTACATGCAAAACGCTCTCTGATGGCCCTGTATGTCTTTGTGATCCACTAGTGCCTTATTAGTGGTGAGTCATGGGCAGCCTATAAAATCTTCTCCCTCAATTGGGAGCTAGGCACTAAGTAAATCTGGTCTCTGAAGTAAATCATCTTGTTCATCACCTTGTATCAGTCATCTGCCACTACCCCATCAAGGAACTCAAATGCAAATCAGTCCTTAATGTACTCTACCAGTAACTGTGCCCTCCAATTCGGAGCAATGCTCATCAATGTAAGGGTAGTCGGCCTCTTGGACAACGCATCAGTCACCACGTTGTGCATCCCTTTGACATACTCAATGTCAAAGTCGTATGCGTGGAGCTTGCTCACCCACTTTTGCTGCCTCTCTTGCAACTACTTCTGCTCTAAGAGAAATCTAAGGCTGTTGTGGTCTGTCTTGACCCAAAACCTGTTCCCCACCAAGTACTTTCTGAACTTGGCTAGCGCATGCATGATGGCTCACATCTCCTTGTCATAGATGGAGTACAACCTCTCATGGGGCTGTAGCCTCCGACTCTCAAAAGCTATGGGGCGCCCTCGCTGCATCAAAACCGATCCTACACCCTCGTTGGATGCATCACACTCCAACACAAAAGGTTGGGTGAAATTTGGAAGTGTTAACACAGGACAACTGCTCATGACTTGTTTGAGGTGGTTAAAAGCCTCCTGCGCTGTAGCTATTTACTCAAATGCCCTGATCTTCTCCTCATGGACCCTCACACAATTCTCCCCATGATGTGCCCTAGGTAGAGCATCTTTGTCAAATCGAACTCGCACTTGGACAATTTTGGGTAGAACTGTTGCTCCAAAATACGCAACATTGTCTCTAAATGCTGCAAGTGCTCCTCCTAGATCTGGCTGTAAATCAAGATGTCATCAAAGAACACCAACACAAACTTTCGCAACTGTGCACGAAACGTGTGGTTTATGCAGGACTGTAAGGTGGCTGGTGTGTTGGTTAGCTTGAAAGGCATAATCGGGAACTCGAAGTGCCCATAGTGGCACATGAAGGCTGTCGTAGGAACATCCTAGTCCATGACCTTGATTTGGTGGTACCCTGAGCGCAAGTCAATCTTGGAGAAGAATTTCGCCCCCCTCAACTCTTCCATTAGCTCAGTTATGCATGGAATGGGGTAACGGTTCTTCATGGTATTCTTGTTAAGGGCTCGATAGTCAATGCACATGCGTTGGGACCCATCCTTCTTCTTCACCAGAACAACTGATGAAGCAAAAGGGCTGGAGCTAGGCCTGATATGCCCAAGCGCGAACAACTCATGAATAAATCTCTCTATCTCATCCCGGTATACCTTGGGATGTCGATAAGGGGTAGTAATCTCGGCCTGTACCCCTGGCTTCAACTCAATAGTATGCTCAAACCCCCGGTGAGGTGGTTGACCCGACGGTATGTCTCCAAACACTACTGGATACCTGTCCAAAATGGTCTGTATCTTCGAGTGTGGTGGCTTGGGCCTACCCCTAGCCTCTGAAATCCTCAACTCCATAGGCCACTCAATGTCCCTATGTCTCAAATCAGCCTCCATCCTGTGGGTTGAAACATTCTGTGGAGGGTAAGAGTGCATACCCTGCAACAAAATTGGTTTTCCATCTAGCCCTATGAACTCCATCTCCAACCTCCTCCAATCAGTAGTGACTCTACAAAGTGAATAGAGCCTCTGGACTCCCAACATCATGTTGGTGTCCAGTACGTCCACCACAAAAAAGTGATCTATCATGGAGTAGTTCCCCATGGTCACTGTTAAGGTGAGAACATAGCATGTGCACTGCATGGTTCTGTCCACAGGCACAAGAACCGAGAATCCCTCAAATTCCTTAGTTGTGATGCCCCTCTGAACCATCTACGCATCAATGAAATTGTGGGTGGCCCCATTGTCCACTAGAATTGATACACACTGCCCCTGCACAGTGCCCCTAATCCGCATGGTCAAAAAATTGGGTTCCCCGCGTAGAGATGCAAGGACCCCTCCAGAAGGTGCAAAGGAAGCTCCCCCTACCAGTGGTGGTGGTCCTCTCTCTGTGTGTATTGCGTTGTCATCTCCACCCACCTCTAAATATGCATCATCCTCTGCGTCACTGTCAGAAAAGAACTCAATGTAATGGGCCTTGCCTGCTGCACATCTGTTGCCTGGTGCCCATGGTTCTTGACATGTAAAGCACAACTTCCTCCTTTGGAGGTCTCTTCAAGTCTCCTCAACCATATGTCCACGCCCCTAAGTGGCTCTCGATGGTGGAGACCTACTGTCTCTTCCCCTCTGTTGGAAACCCTGTCTAGGTGGTAGTGGTGCTCTAGCCTTGGGTAGGGCATCCTGTAGCTCTTAGGCTCTCCCTATTGCGTTGTGCAAAGTATTGGGCTTGTTGGACCTCACCAATCCTCGCAATGGCTCTGCTAGACCCTCTACAGGCATGTAGATCCTCCTAGCCTCTAATAAATCTGGAACCATCACTGACAACCTCAGAAACTCCGAAATATATGCCTCAGCACTCCCGTTCTGATTAAGCCTTGTCAGCTCCCCAAAGTACTGCTCAGGATCTTTCCTCTCAAAATGCTCCAACACCCTCTTGGTGAAATCCTCATAATCGGTCACTCCCACATATCCCATTGTGGTTAGCCCATGGAACCACTAGTCATGCACTTCCCCTTCCAGATGTAGCGTGGAAATTTTGATTGCCTCTCCCTTCGTCATCTGATTTAGTTGGAAGTAGACCCCCAACTTCTCTACCCACGCTTTGGCTGAGCTCTTATAAGAGCCAACAAAAGTTGGGAGAAACAACCTCCCAACAACACGCTGCAAATTTCTCCCCTGTGTGTAGCCTCCCCCACTCTGCCCCTTGGGCCTATTATTGCCCTTCAGCTGGAAAAATTCCCTGAAAGTGATGGCTTTCCCAAAATCAAGTCCATAGGACTCATACTCCAAGAAATAGTCCCCATGAGGCATCTCCTCTTGTTCTTGTTGCCTACTAGCTCTAGATGTCAAGAACGTGGGAATGGTGGATCAAGGGGGTGTGTTAGGAATAAGGGGCATATTGGAGTTAAGGGATGCGTGGTGCTGTGAAGTGCTAGAGCCTTCACCCAGTTGGAAGTCCCCTTGAATTTCCTTACCCTTGTTGCTACTGCTATTTTGCTAGCTCGGTTCATCAATTATCTTGGACAGGTCATATACTGCCTTCAACAAATGATGAGCAAACTCCTCATGCTTACTCTTTTCTCCCTCATTGTCGCCCATGTTTGTTTCTACAACCTTTGGTTCAGTTATCACAGGGTCTGGAGTAATCTGCAACTTCCTTTCTCTGCTCCTGTGTCTCTGTCTCCGGTAAGTCACGTTTTGCCTATCCTCTAGTGTCATAGATCGTGTTTCTCCCACACGCTGAGCCAAGTCTATGAGCTCTGATATCACTATAATATTCCTAGGGATTTTTTACGGTAAATAACAAAGCATGCATAGACATAAAAACCACAAAAAGCAGACACATAAATCAGTCCATGTAATTGCACCAAAAGTTGCGCTGCTAAGCCATTTTATTAATAAATAAGAGGGTACAATGTGGTGTTGGAAAGAGGGCACCTGGGCTTGCACAAGGAAAGCTATCAAAGCCTAAGTGAAATATATGAAGTCCCTCTCTGATTTGTTGCTGCTCTCCCATGGCTCTGTGTTCAACTGCCCATAAAATACGTTGCTGGCTGCAAAGAACTATTGTTAGGGCCTTCTCGGATGCTTAGAAAATTCCAAGAAATTAATCCCGACCTCTCCACCAAATACCCAGAATAATCCACAAAGGAATTGACCAGTGGTTGACCTTGGAAGTTCGAAGCCCTTTTCCCTCAATGGCTTTGCTGCTAGGTAATTCGACCTACCTGTCAATCTTGCGACAAAAAGCCCCAAAAATGGCCGCAATCTCCCTCAAAACACTTCCCCGGACGACTCCTCAAGTTTCAGGCCCAAACTCCCTTCTCTCCTCAACACCCAAGTGTGGCTCCTCCAAGGACTACGCAATCACTGTGTTTCCATTGCTAGAAATTTCCCCAAATCGCAATCTGCGCTCCTAGATAAAACTGGAATATGTGAGACTCCCTCCTTGGGTTGGCACTCGAAGTCCACCGAAACAAGGGTTGAGGTTTCTGCTCGGAAACACTCGTGTGCTGAACAACACTTTCAGACTTGGCTTCAGCTCAAGCGTGCTTGTCTAAGACAAATTATTAAGTGATCATGAATGCCAAAATGAGTGTCGTTCCTTCCTTTTTGTCGAAGTGGCTCCAAAATTCCCATGTGGGCCCAACTCGATTTGTCCCCACCAATCTCGCGCCATTGGGTGCGTATTCCTCATGTGGATCATAATTCTCCATGGGTGGTCCCCACGCTCCACTTCGCTCTAACTCTGATGTTCAGGGTTGCTTTAAGTCAAAATTACATGTGGGGCCTCTAAACCCACATTTTCTAAGTGCAAACATGAATTAAGACAAAAATGGCCAAAATTGATATTTCACTTAGCAATAATATTAAGTGGGAATGTCACAAAAAATCTCTATTTTGAGGAATTTTTGAATTTCTCTTTTTATTCATTTTTAATTAGCTCAAAATTAATTATTTTGAGCTAATTTCGTCAAAATTTTGACTGTGACTTAACTACCAAGGCCCAACGGTCCAATTTTTTTTGATATTTTCAATATTCCCTTGGTGGGGGATTTTCTTTAGGACTCACGAATTTTTCCACTTGGAGAATTTAATTTCTCTAGGACTTTTAATTTTGATTCTAATTAATTAAATTTTTGTCTTAGGATTTTAATTTATTTTTGCCAATAAATTTAATTAATTGACACTTGAGGGGATTAATAATTTTTCCACCCTCTAATATTTTAACTATGGTGTCTAAATATGAGGGACCATGCACCAAAATATTTTTTTACATCAAGACATTACAACTTCAACCCTCAAAGGGGGAAAACCTGGAAAACCTGTTCGTTATAGACCCTCAATTTATTGCATAATTCTGCGACTCAATATGATCTAGTAGACAAAGTGATTTGTAATAAAAATAATTTAGCTAATTAGCATATATTATTCCAAAATCACTTTTACAAAAGACTTGACTAGAACACTAGGATTTACCTAAGATCTCGACGACAAATTCCACCATAGCTTTGGGGTGAGGTTGGAGGGAAAAACTTTGTCGATCATTCGTGTTTAGAAACACGGATGAATCAATAAGACGAAAAACCTCCTAGGATGAGAAACATCAATAGAATAATAGACTTACCTAGGTTGTTACATACATATATGGTCTTACTAGAATCATTTATATTACAAACATTGCATAATGGGTTTACAATTGTGATAAACTGATGATTGATGATGAATTCAGGATGATCTGAATGCTCGAACATGATGGAATCCCTTTGTGAAAAAGTGTACTACTATAGGGTAGTTGACACGGAGTGGTTAAGAGGAACCAAAGGAAAAACAAAGTAAGGTCCCAAATAGTCACCAAACCAACGAAGGAAGAAGGAAGGAAAAACCCTAGAATGCCTTCCTTCCAAATGGTACACTTAATCTTGAAATGGATCAATCTTGAAGGCTTGGAACATACTTGAGTATCAACATTAATCCTTATGCACCAAATAATAACTAAGATAAAAATGTTGAAAAATGACAGCTATGGGATGAATTTCCTTGAATAGAATTTCATTTCTACGCTTTCTAAAGTGGCTTTCAAAAAATAGAAAGTCATGTCTATCTTTGCAACCATGACTTTCTAAAAATAGTAAATCACCTTCCATCAATTCATAATCATATATACATGATTGATAATCACTTAACTTGTCCTTAATCAATCTCAATTGTTTAATTTTTAATCATCAATATTGTTATTATTATTACTATTATTTTCTTTATGATATTATTATATTATTATTAAAAAGAAATTCAAGTCTCTCAGTCATGTCATATATAACTTCCCTCAATTAATGCATATGTTACTCTTTCTCTCTCTTAATGGATTCATTCCTTTCTCTCTTTAATCCTTTTACGAACCTCTTACACCCCCTTACACTCTTTAATGACTCGTCATAAAATGATTCCTCTTACACCTCTTTAATGCATAAGTTACACTTGTCTCCTAAATGCATATGTTACACTCCTCTCCTTTATGGCATAAGCTACACTCCTATTTTGGCATATGTAACTGCTCCTCAAGGCATAGGTGTCACTCCCTCATGAATTCAAGCTCCTTGCTCTTCCTATATATTGTGCCTCTCATCCTCACTTGACACACTTACTTGTGCTTGTGAAAGGAGAATTCGAACTTCAGAAAGAGAGAGTTGGAGAGTCTAGAGGAAGATTGAGAGGGAGAGAAATAGAGTCTTGAAGAGCAAGAGCAGATCTTGGAGAGCTAAAGTGATTCAGTGTTTGCATCCACTACTACTATCAAATATCTTCAGATTTGGGTGAACTTCTTCATTCTCTCATTGTACTTTGTATCTATGCTAATTGATTTCTAATGGAAGAAGAATTTGGTTGGGTTTTCCCCTTATAGGTTTTTCCTTGGTCATTGACCTAACTTCTCTGTGTCTCATTGAGTTCTTGGCTGTCTTCCATTGCGCATATGGTTGATATGGTTTATGTTCTATCTACAATTACTTAACTTATTTTGCAGCATAAATAAGTTCTGGATTTAAGTGATTGTAACAACATAGAACATCAAAATTTCAACAGAAACAGCCTCAAGAATTGACAATATTGTCTACAAAGAAATAACCCTTTGTCCAACCATATGTTCCAAGAAACATATGTCAATTAAGCTCTGAAATTCAAACCACAAATGATGAGGAAGTGTCTCTTTACATATACTGATGCTCTCATTCATTTATAATAAAATAGTATTATCTCATGTGAGATCCTCAAATCTAGCCTAAGAAAATTAAAATACAATTTTCGTACCGTTCTACTAAAACATGCATTAAACATGGAGTGGTCAAGCCACTTGTACAATGATCCGAGTGAAAATTCCCCCCACTCACAAGAGAGGGATGTCTCCATAAGAGGAAGAATGGGTGTCCATGATGCAAAATTAGCTACAAAAGGCCCCCCCAAAGGGGGCAGATGCTTCAAAAACTCCTAAAATATGAAATGGAAAGCTTTTAGACTCTAGAGTAACTCAAATGTGGATGTACAAGTATCCTAGGCCAAAAACATCCTCAAAATCATGAAATAAACCCTTCCAAAGTGGGTGGCTCCTCCAAAACAACTCCATAAGTCACGTGTGAAGGTGTGCCAGTCCTCATCAAATGTGAAAGTAAGGGTTCTCTAGTTCCATTCAAGTGGATGCATGGGTCTTCAAGGTGAAGGAGGCTTAACAAGTGATGGACATAACCCTCAAAGTGGATGGCCTTTTCTAAATCATCATTAGAATGCCAAATGTGAGGTCAACAACTGCAATCATCCTCTCCAAAACATGCCAAATCACCTTCTAAAGTCATGGGAACGCCAGGTAAGACCATATATGCCAAATTAAGACCCCTATGGAATCTACAAGGTGGATGTCCATTCAAATTAGGTGACACGTGGCCCAAAATGAGAAAACCAAAGGAGAACTCCAAAATCTAGGACACGACATGGCATGAGAAGCCCCAATACATGGAAAATAGCCCAAATATGTTTTGACCACTACCGTGGGAAATCTGAACTGCTAGGTGATATTTGAACTACATTGGAAACCATGACGATGCCCAAAATCAGGATGAAGCAAAATGCACAAGAAGTATCATGGCACATCATATGGTCCCCATCCACATGTTATCAATCCCTCTAGCTCATCAATATCCATGAAAACATGCTAGTGAAGAAATTTACTAGGGTTACCCTATGCCAAAATGAGGGTTAACAGAGTGCATAGTCATACCTCTACCAATATAGTTATTATTATTATTTTTTACACAGTGGGAAAACCTACCATAACTCAATTGTCAAACCAGTAGCGAGGACAACCATCTCTGGAAGCTATCTGCGAATGCAGGCTGACTCATCACTGTTATTCAAGCAAAACCACACTAGCTGGAATGACCCGTTGGTGGTCTATAAGCAGGCAGGGTTTCACTCCTGCTAGATGCCTCTTGGTCTTGGGCTTGGAGTATGGCCTAAAACTGCTTCTGCTTGGCTAAGAGTTCGTCTTCCTCGAATTTATTGCTAATTTAGTAATGCACTTATTGCTTTTATTAATTATGACTATGTAAGTGCATAACGTCGAACTATCCAACCATCTCTTGTGACTCATAACACTGTTAGCTTATGGCTTCCAAATTGTATCCCTCTCCTTTTATTTACGAGAGGAATTGGAGGAGGCTCTCATGTTCCAAATTCTAATTAATGTTATAAAATATTGGTTAACTTTATATCCATCATAATCCCATTTCAATTATATTAACAAATTGAAGAATGCCTAATATGTTCTTAGTCTAGAGCACTGCATTATGCACTTGTTGAACAAAGTTGCCATTGACGTCAATAAGAGGGAAACCCTAGGTGTGATGTCAATAAAAGGGTGTTCCTGGGTGATTGTTGAAAGCAAAACCTAACCCTAATTTGATGAAAGGGTGTTGATGAAAAATCCTACAAGGTTGGTTGGCTAAACCAAAAAAATATGTCTTGACATTTGAGGGATGACCAAAATGAAGGGATATACCAAAGACTTAAAAAAAGGGGGCAGAAATCACTAGACATATATATATATCAAATATAAATATATATGTTATATTTATATGATATAAAATATATAACATATATCGGCAATAAATTAAAAATGTATATATACCTACTCTTTGTTGAATGGCGCGGTCCCCACTATGAAATTTACCATATATATTGGACATTAACATGTATCGAGCATATACATGATATAATTAACCCAACGGTCCCGACACACCCATGTCAACACTCATCCAGGGCCCTACCTATCCACGTCAATACATCCACGACAGTCCCACTCTTCGATGGTCATCATGTCATCAGCAGTCCCACATACCCACACGATCATCCGTCTGTTGATTCATTCAATATCAAATGTGCAACAACGAGTGCAGGTTTCACATAAACGTCGAGCATCTTGTCGATCCATATTTTCTCAATAACCGTCTGATCACGCTCAATTGCTCACCGATCATGATCTGTTTGCAAGTCGCTTTAGGTTGGCTTCCTTGCCTTATATCGGCTCTCTGACTCCAATCAACATGGCTCTTCATTGATTGAATCAACCATATTCATAAAACTATGGGCAGTTGAATATGAATCCATCGAAGAAAGATCAGAACATTTGAAAAAAAAAAGGAAAATGAATTCACATATCATGAACTAGCAAGGAGGACTAAAACACATACATATTGGAAGGTGCTCAGACCAGTGAAAAAATTTTGGATCTGTGAAGGAGATCTATCTTCAATTTGTTGAAAGTTTTGTGTCACTCGTTTTCTTGTTCAGGACTTGTGAAAGTTCCATTATGAACCTGTGATAAGAAACACCTATTTCAGATTTGAGTTGTAGTCTATGTTTATAGTATCATTCGGTTGCAATGTACCTATCTGAAGGATACAGATCTCAGATTCATACGTGTTGCAACCCTATAAAAAGATATAACCTTCAAACCTGAAATGAGACTCTACAACAGACCTTTGATTCAATTTTCTTTTATAGATTGCAGCAAAGCATTGTAACAGATCTTGGAAGGTCCTCTCATATCTCCATTGAAGTCTTTTTGAAAGCTAGCCTCCTTGAGCAGAAGATCTCGAAGCAACTGGTGTAACAAAAAGCATCTTGGAAGACTACATACAACAATGTTTTAGATACCAGTTGAAGATTTTTGTTGACTTATTAAAGTAGTGTTAAGAAAATTTGGAATGCAGATCATGAAAGAGCAACGTGTTTGAATCCTTGATGTAATTCATTAAAATGATTTGATTGGGTATCATGAAGAGTTTGGGAGACACCTTCTGTAGTAGACAAATTCTTCATTGCTGAACTAAGTAGACTGTTGAAGACTTGTTGAGGATACCTTGGAGCTTTGCTAAAGAATTTGTCAAGACCTGTTGTAGAAGTGTTTGGAAAGCCTTGAAGAACTATTTGAACCTGAAGCAAATTGGGAGGGTTGGTGCCTCATAATGAAGGGTAATTAAACAAATACACATAAAAATACTAGAGACATTAAAATAATGGCGGAAAGGGCCTGGGAACCTCATTGTATTCCTCTCTTATTCTCATTATTAAAATAATGTTTATGATACACATATAAATACATGAGGAAGTTTGTCTCAAGATAGTGTGTCTATCTTGGACTCTTTGGTTGAGCAAAGATCTCAACAAAACACTAATCTAGGAGCCTAACTAATTGGAGAGAACTCAACCAACTAGACCTAAACTGACTCCTATCTATGAGGAACAAACCCAATCTAGAAAAGTAGGATTAAATCCAACTTTCATGATTTTAATTAATTTAATTATTTTGGACTTAGAATTGTTTTTATCACATGAGAGTGAGGCTAACATTCCCCTCCTCAATCATAAGTCCAAAATAAGAACCAGGAACCATCTCCCAAGTTCTCATGGTGAAATTGTTGATCTTCAATGAAAAACAATGCCTGAAAAACCGCCAAAGTTGGATGCCTAAAAACTCCAATATGAAGAGACATGAATCAACTGCAAGTCTGTTTCATCTCTGAAAATTGCTTGACAAATCCATCAAATGCCAAGCTGCAAGGCAAAAGGATCTCTTTGTCCTTTGCTCTCAATCAACATCCTAATCGCTTGTCCATTAACAAAATGTTGATGACGCCCATTGGCGAATTTGAAGATTTCCAATTTCTTTCCCATTGGAAAATTTGATGATGCCCACTGGCTGATTTGATGATGCCCACTAGCTGCTTTGTTGATGATGCCTGTGAAAATTTCTGAATGTTACTTTATGCAGAAATCTACTGTTAGATCTGGTTATACTTCTCCTATTTAACAACTTATTAATGCTGAAATCTTAAGATTAACATTGAATTAAACACATAACGGACTTTCACCGATTCAGATCTAAAACAGAAAAATACATGCACACATAGACAAAGTGACACAAGATTTTCTGGACAACTATCCTCGGAAAAACCCTATGTGGGAAAACTGGTCTTCTAGCTGCTGGAGGGTTTATATTATTAAGTATTTTTCTGAATACAAAAAATCTGGGCACCACACTGGTTAACTCGACAAAGAAAAGATAGATCTGCAGCTAACCTGCTGTTTTGAAGCCAAAACACTGACTGATCCACACCCTCAAACGGGATTTACAAGACTCAGCCAGATTCCGGCCCTAGAAACCCCAGCGCTGTCCCTGAATCCCCTGCGTCAGTCTAGACAGCCTCTTCGTGCCTTTGCGTTGGCCTGGAGAGGGTTGCGTAGCCCCAGAATGGGTGATGCAGACCCTATGCTGTCCCTGAGGGTCTCTGCGTAACCCAGATGGGTCCCATGCTGCCCAGCGCTGCCCGAGAAGGGACTGCGTAGCTAAAGCTGCCTCTGCATTGCGCAACTGCTGTTCCTCTCTGTTGCTGCTGCTGCCTTTGATTCTTTGCGCTGCCTATGGAAGCTACTCTCTGCCTCTTGTTGATTCTAGGCACTGGGATCAGACCATCCCCTTTGCCTAAACTACCCCTCTTTGCAGCTGAAACACTTATGGAAATTCTTAGCAAACCACGCCGTAGAATTCCAGCTTAGATTCAATGCTATGCCTCTGTGTGTGTTCTCCAAATGACCTCAAGCCTTTCCTTTATACTTTTCTCGTTGGGATACCAACGACCATGATCAGATCTTGAATTGATGGTTAAGATTAAATGAAATCTTGATCCATGTGACTTAAGATAATTTCATCACATGTTTTAATTAATTACCTTTAATAATTTAATTTTCTAAGTTACACTTAGGGTCCATAATTAAAATTATTAATTAATTAATTATCTATCTCTGAAACTGAATGAAATTTCCCAAATCCCTTTCTGGGTCTTGGAGATCTCATGCACTCTAGTCCCTCCACAAATTTTGGGATCTAGAGCACATCCGATGCTACCCAAACATGTAAAATCTCAACACTCCCTCTTAGCGAGGAATGTGCTCTTGTACAACTCTGCTTCACCCTGAAGCTCTGCACTGATCTCTGGTGTGGGTCTTTGCACTGATGCTGGCCCTGCTGCCCTTCATCATTGTGCTACTGCTGCCATTCTGTATTGCTGCCCATGGCCCTGCCACCGCCACTGCTACATCTGTACTGCAACTCCCTCTCAATCTGTTGCAACTGTTGCACTGCATCTTCAGTTGTTGAGAGAAACAACTGAATCTCCTGCACAATCTTTGACAGACAAGTCAGTTGGGCTACATCCTTATAACTGAAGCTCCATCGACTGTTGATCCGTGCTATCATCTGGAGGATGATGCACAAATACATCTCTGCATTGCGTAAGCAGACTCCCTGTGTACTGCTGAAGTCACATTAGCCCCTTGTGCTGAAATCTCTCATGCGCTGCTGCGCTGCGCTGTCCTCCTGAAACCTTCTACGATGCTGCAGCTTTGCTCTACACCGCTGAAGTCACATCATCCCCTACGCTGATGCTGCTGCATTTGCACTGCGTTGCTCCATTCAACCTTTAGATCCGCCTTTGCTTCATCCGTGATTCTCTGCACCAACTGCTCCACTTGTCCCGCTACTATCTTAAGGCTCCTGTAGCTCGGATGTGACCCAAAGGATGAGCTACTCAAGGATCCGACCCCCATTCTTTAGTTGCTCTACAAATCCATGTCGCCCCACTTTTGTGGTTCATGAGCACTCATGGTTGCGTCATCTTCTGACCCATCGTCCGCCACAACAGCCTTGGAAGTAGAAGCTTCCTTGTCCTTCTTCTTTTGAGGACAATTGCTGGCGAAATTTCCTAGTTCGCCAAACTGGAAACACTTGATCTTGGATAGATCACGCTTCTTCTTCACTTGCTGCTTCTTTGATGCCAAGGCTGCATCATCTTCATCTTCCTCTTTCACCTTACTGGATCCCGTGCTGTACTGCTTCTTGGTGATTCTATGGAGTTCTTATTGACGTAAGATTGCCCACAAGTTGTCCCAGTTGGGAAGGTCCGCTCTGCCCAAGACACTTTGGACAAAGGTTTCCCACTCTTTTGTGACTGCATTGAGTGCAGTGCTTACCATCACATCATCCTCCGCCTTTGCTCCCATGGCAGACAACTGATCTCTGATCATCTGTAATCTGAAGAGGAAGTGTTCTATCTCTTCTCCCTTGGTCATCATGAATGACCACAGATGATTCTCCAGTAGCATATTCCTCTGGATGGACTTCCCTTCATAAAGGGTTGTCAAGGCTTTCCACATCTCATGAGTTGTTTTCTTTTCAGCGATGTATGGAACAATATGGTTCTTAGCCCCATCCATTATGAAACGTTTAGCATGTGTCGCAACCTCATCGTGCTTTGCCAGGAGAACAACATCGATTGGCGTGGCTAGGAATTTTTCTGCATGATCCCTTAGACCGTATGCCTCTATGAATACCATGATTGTGGCCTTCCAGACTGCAAAGTTGGACAGGCCGTCCAACCTATCTTGATCACGTAGTCCGTGAGGTGCCATTTGCTTAACAAATCTGTCGGAACTCCTCCTTTCTATGCTAGAGATCTGGATCTAGGGTCCTTGGTGAGACAGGCACCCTTTGCTCCCCCTAACAATTGATTTCCGCTCTTGGAAATCCGCCAAATCAACAACGAAATAGCTCTCTTCGATCCACTGATCGATCTACAGATTTCTTTGGCTAGAAACCCTCTGAGAAGCTGATCTCCTCCCGCTTTTTGTCACTAGTGCTTAGGCTAAATTCAGAAGCTTCAGAAATTTAACCCCACCAACACCTTCTGAAGTTCTGCAGCTCTACTTTCGGCACTTCTGACTCAGATGACTTCAGATCTGCGTCACCCTAGCTGTCCTCTAAGTGAGCAGATAGTCCTAGTGTTGCCTTTGCGCTGTAAGTACGTGGGCCTGCGTGGAGACTGTGTAGCACTGCGTCACCCTGCCTCTGCATGGATCTGCTCCCTCTGAAACTGCGCTGCCCTTTCAGATTTGGCTGTCTGCTGTTGCTGCTACTCTCTTTTCTGCTTTCTGTAGCAAGATTCTTCAGTCTTTTGTTGGTGACCTTGCTAGATCTGCAATCACTCTGATACCATGTGAAAATTTCTGAATGTTACTTTATGCAAAATTGTACTGTTAGATCTGGTTATACTTCTCCTACTTAACAAGTTAATAATGCTGAAATCTTCAGATTAACATCGAAGTAAACACATAACAGAGTTTCACCGATTTAGATATAAAACAGAAAATTACATGCACACATAGACAAAGTGACACAAGATTTTCTGGACAACTGTCCCCAGAAAAACCCAATGCGGGAAAACTGGTTTTCTAGCTGCTAGATGGTTTATATTATTAAGTAGTTTTTTGAATACAAAAAATTTGGGCACTACACTGGTTAACCCGACAGAGAAAAGATAGATCTGTAGCTAACCTGTTGTTCTGAAGTCAAAAGACTAACTGATCCACACCCTCAAACGAGATTTACAAGAGTCAACCAGATTTTGGCCCTAGAAACCCCAGCGCTGCCCCTAAAGCCCCATGCGTCAGTCTAGACAGCCTCTGCATGCCTTTGCGTTGGCTTGGAGAGGGTCGTGTAACCCCAGAATGGGTGACACAGACCCTACGCTGCCCCTGAGGGTCTCTGCGTAACACAGATGGGTCCCCTGCTGCCCAACACTGCCCCATAAGGGACTGCGTAGTTGAAGCCACCTCTGTGTCGCGCAACTGATTCCCTCTCTACTGCTGCTGCCTCTGCTTCTCTGCGCTGCCTCTTGCTGATTCTAGGCACTGGGATCAGACCATCCCATTTGCCTAAACTACCCTGCTCTGTAGCTGAAACACTTCTGGAAATTCTTAGCAAACCACGCCTTAGAATTCTAGCTTAGCTTCAGTGCTATGCCTCTGTGTGTGTTCTCCAAATGACCCCAAGCCTTTCCTTTATACTTTTATCGTTTGGAAAGCAACGGTCATGATCAGATCTTGAATCGATGGCTAAGATTAAAATAAAGTTTGATTCATGTGACTTAAGATAATTTCATCAAATGTTTTAATTAATTACCTTTAATAATTTAATTTTTCTAAGTCGGACTTAGGGTCCATAATTAAAATTATTAATTAGTTAATTATCTCCCAAACTAGATGAAATTTCCCAAATCCCTTTCTAGGTCTTGGAGATCTTGTGTACTCTATTCCCTCCACAAATTTTGGGAGCTAGAGCACATCCGATGCTACCCAAACACTCAAATTCTCAACAATGCCTACTGGTTGATTTGATGTTGATGATGTTGAGAGTTTTAGTCTAACAACCACCTTCAATTCCATTATCATTTCCCCCCTTTGTCAGCTGAAAGGAGAGAAAATCCTCTGCATTTGATTTCTAAATTCTGAACTCCCCCCCTTCAGGTGTAGGAGAGTTTCATTGTTGTACTCTCGCTTTCAGGTGCATGAGAGCACCATCTTCGTTTGACTATTGGTTGCAATAGGTGAGATTGGATTATGTTGTAAAACTTATACAATCGTTTGATTGTTGACAACCATTCCCAAGGATCAATCCATGCATGATTGATTTTCAATATAGCTGGTTGTTTTTTTTTGCAACATTTCTCTGATGAGTGATTCTGCTTGTGATAAGGATGGAGATCAAAACAATGATCTTCCATATGACCTGTTCTCTGACAAATGTTTGCATTTTGGTTTGCCTTCAACTTTCTCATGGCTTTCTGATGTTACTTGATCAAGAAACCATGCACTGGTGAACTTGATAGGCTTTGAATAGGCTGGGATATGCAAGTCGTTTTCATCTTTGTTGTATCCTAAGGCACGTCAATTTTTGTTGAATTGGATTTCTTCCCACGGCTTGATGATTGGCTTGGAAGAAGAAAGGTGAAGTTGATCATGGACAACTTCGACACTTGAAGTTGTTTGGATGAGTGGCTTGGAATCATCATCTTTATCTTCATTTGAATGGTTGAATGACTTGGAAGCATCACTCTTCTATTGCAGCTCATCTCTTTGTAGTTGCGACTCTAGTTGAAGATACTCAATTGTCTCATGTGCCTGTTGTAGATTTATTGAAATATTAGCAAGAGTTGCTTTGCTAGTTTGCACCATGTCTTTAGCAGTTGATAGGATCAAATTGTTAAGAATTTTTAACAACTGAATGCTTTTCGCCATGTGACCTCGCTGGAACTCACGCTTGCTTGCTTTTAATACTTGTTGGATTTTTAGAACTCGCTCGCTTGAAATCTTGATCTTCCTTGCTTGAATTCACGCTCGCTTGATTTAGTTTATCACACTCGCTTTAACTTGCTTGGTTAAATTTGTTTTGCTTGATTCTCGCTCACTTGAATAATTCACGCTCGCTTGCTGTGGATTTGAATGTTGCTTGAATGACACGTTTTCTTGCTTTAGAGTTGAACTTGCTCGCTTGATGCTCGCTTCAATCAGTTTCACACTTGCTTGATGTTGTGAACTTGTTCACTTGCACTTTGCACTTGCTTGAACTCGCTCAAAAGAAGGGTGTCGAATACTATCGAAAATGCACCCAAGAGAAATGCTTTAGAATGATTTAATGACAAGGTCAAATGAATTTGATGACTTAGGTGAAAACAATGGATTGACTTGACTAAATTTACTCTCTATCAATTCAAAGCTTGGGTGTCGGTTTCAATCGAGAATGCACCCTTACAACTCAACTCAAATTGACTTTGATTACAAGCTAACTTACAAATTATTCTAAATGACAAGGTCAAATGAATTTGATGACTTAGGTGAAAACAATGGATTGATTTGACTTAATTTACTCTCTATCAATTCAAAGCTTGGGTGTCGGTTTCAATCGAGAATGCCCCCTTACAACTCAACTCAAATTGACTTTGATTATAAGCTAACTTACAAATTATGATTTGCAAGTTATAATTTTATTTGGACTCTTACAAAAAAGTAGCAAGTGCATTGTCCAAAAGTTGATGTTGAATTGATGCAAACGTTGTTGATGTATATGACATCTTCATTTACGTGATTCCCTTGAGTGAATGATGTTGAATTGCATGTTGATGTAGAATCGTTTTTGAATGCTGATGTTAACGAGTTGATATCTTTGATTAAGTGTTGTGGCTTCTTGATTGCTTGTACTTTGCTTATGTATGCTTGATTACATGAGCTTGAAGTGAATTTATAATGTGCATGCATTTGTTTAATTTGTTGTGTATTATGTGTGTACCATTTTACAAAGATAGTGTCAAAACTAGACACAAGAAAATAAGGAACATCACAAACGTACTCATGGTGTACCTAAGATCTCCTTATTCAATTTCGGGCAGATCTAAGACACAATTACCAACAAAAGAATGATATCTTTATTATGCTTGATACAATGTTCGATTCACTTTTCAACAACCTTTGTCATGCATTACTCTAATTTTCATACACATCCACTTATACATCAAAGACTTCTAAGTTTGTTTTGACTTGGACAATGACTCCTTATCACTCCAAAGAGACAAAACTCACACCTTATTACTCCATATACAAAATATGCCCTCACTATTACATACCACTCATATCCCTCCATAAAAAAGTTATGATGACTCTTTAAAAAACCTTTATAATCATGCTTTTACATACTTTTCATTAAAATTATGTAATGAACTTTATGAAGTCACTTTATAAAAAGTGATTAATTTTTTTTTTTTAAATGTCACTTTCTTTCCTTTTTTTTTTAAATACATATTAAAAAATCACTTATCACTCCTATACTCTTCACTCTTCTTAAAATATTATAACATCACTTTTACCTCTAAAATTTATTATCCTAACCTCTTACTACTCTAATGTTAAAAAAAATCAACTTTGTCACTCCATACTCTTAACTCCTTATCACTCCAATATTTAAAAAAAAATCAACTTTATTCCACACCACAACTCCTTGTCACTTCAATATTTAAAAAAAAATCAACTTTATTCCACACCACCAGATGATACGTTCACCTCTCATTTACTTAAAAATAATTGTAAAAATATTCGGTACCTTTTGTAAAAATACTCAGCTATCTTTGTTGGCGGAGTCACAAATAAATCGAAAGCTTTTGATGCCGAGATCTCCTTGGTATGACATTGATTTTCCTCAAACAGTTGTCTCAAGAAATTTCCTTCAACAATGATTGTAGAATTGAAATTGCGGAGTGCTGAGTTGTCGAATGATTTAATGGGCGATTTCTATGAATAGATTGCGTGGGAAATTCTCATTACCAAATTAATTGCACCATTAGTCATGTATTGGCGTACTACTTGAGATGCCATTTCTGCTTTCCATAGGTGATTTCAGATCTCTGGATTCTCATTCAAAATCTGCAGAAAATGAATTTTGTAAAGTAAACTCTGCAACTGGGCACACAATTCTTTACTTCATGTTGGACGCTGACTCCTCCACTGGTTCAAGAATTAACATTGCAGGAGCGCTTTCACACCTATTTAAGAAGAGTAAAAAAGCTAATAGTTCGAACGAAGTAGGGAAGAAATTTTCATGTCCTCCTCAGACTATTGTCAAGCCTTTGGTTCCTGGTCACAGTGTTTGTCTGCAGTCGACCATACATACTTTGTTACTAAAACCGATCTACGGAGCTCTGTATAAATTAAAAACCCTTATTGAAGGCCGATTTTCTGTTCTGTTGGAGAAATTAATTCATTAGATGCTCACAACAATGAAAACTACAAGGCTTTTGCTTCTGTTATTCTTCTTCTGCTTATGCTTATTACATGTAGCTGTTTCCTAGGATGAGATTATAGCTGACAGGACTTGCCGCCCCGAGCCGGTGTTGGAGTCCGACTTTGGCATTCAGAACGAGTGGGAAGGGGAATTATTTCCAGGAATTTCGAAGATAAAGTATGAGGGCCATTGAGTAAGAACCCTCTGGCATTCAAATGGTATAATGCATAGGAAGAGATTCTTGGAAATAAAATGAAGAATTGGCTGAGATTTAGTGTCGCTTTCTGGCATACATGCCGTGGCAATGGGGCTGATCCATTTGGGGCTTCAACCAAGAACTGGCCATGGGAAGATGGCACTATCTCATTAGCTGTGGCTCTCGACATGCAATAAATCCATTTTCGGAAGTACCACTCATGTGGCCATCAGCTTCTCAAAATTGAACTGTCCAGTAAAGTTTCTGCATCCTCAATTGTTTTTCGCTTGATCCAACTAATAATTCCTTCTTTTTAAAAAAAATAAGAGAGTCAAACACTAAGAGACGACATCAACATCCGGCCTTTGATAAACGTCCAAGTTAAGGACCAAACATAGAAATTTTACAGCGAAAACTTATAAAAAGAGGATTCTCCATCGATGCCAAATAAAGAGAATAAAAACTAATACGCCACCTCTCACACTGGTTGTCGAGCCATTGGGTAATTAAACCACATCAAGGGTAATTAAACAAATACACATAAAAATGCCAGAGACATTGGAAAACTAATGTCGATGTCGATGGAGGAATCGTCTCGGCACTGTGCTAGTGATTGTGCCGAGTGATGAATTTCATCCCTCAGCTTACTACTTCTATTGCGGCCTTCTGCGTTCACATCATTGATGATCTCATCACGGAGAATTTCGGATGTCTAGGGCAAAATGCATCCTCAGATGCTAATTGTTCTTCGACAGATTTTAAGAGCCGATCGATCTTTAGCGAGAAAGGCAAAGGACTAAGCGTGGAACGCAGAGGTGGAATGCACAGATCTCAGCATGAAACGCAGAGATGAAAGCACAGTTCCAAGCCTGGAAGGTGGAGTTGGAATGCACAGATCTCAGTGTGGAAGGCAGAGGTGTGAGTGAGTGTGAAGAGTCGGGCGAATTCATGTGCTGGACAGTGAATCCGTGTGCTGGACAACAGAGTCGAATGGGACCGTTTTTTTAATTGATTTTTGTGAAAGGGCTTGAAGAGTTATAGATATATATGGGTCCAATAATAATAATAATAATAAAACTGATTTCCAAATTTTAAAAATCTAGAATCAATACTAATAATAAAATTTCTTTTCCTTTTAAAAAACTGGACAATTTGCATACAAATCATTTGCTGAACAATTAGCTGATCAATTTAATGGAGTTTTCCAAGAATCTGCATAGCTGGAATCTCCGTCTTCACATCAGCTGCATTATTATAGCTCTAATACCACATGAAGGATAATTAAACAAATACACATAAAAATACCAGAGACATTAACAAAACAGACATGGTGGAAAAGGCCCGAGAGCCTCACTGTATTTCTCTCTCATTCTCATTATTAAAATAATATTTATGATACACATATAAATACATTAGGAAATACATGAGGAAGTTTGTCTCAAGATAGTGCATCTATCTTGGACTCTTTGGTTGAGCAAAGATCTCAACAACACACTAATCTAGGAGCCTAACTAGTTGGAGAGAATCTCTGAACCAACTAGACCTAAACTGACTCCTATCTATGAGGAACAAACCCAATCTATAAAAGTAGGATTAAATCCAACTTTCATGATATTAATTAATATAATTATTTTGGACTTAGAATTGTTTTTATCACATGAGAGTGAGGCTAACACATAAAACAAGGTTGGAGACTTGGAAAGATCAGGTTTGAGCCTGTATTGCAGAGAGGATTGGAGTCCTCTAAAAGACTAAGTTGGAGCTTGGTAAAGCACAAGGTTGGAGCCTTTATGTGCAGGTTAAAGTCTGATAGATTTGAAGATTGGTGTCTTCATCTAGGGTTGGAGCCCTGATCTTTGTTGTATTTGATTTATTGTAAAAAGAGGAGTGGTGCCCTCACCATATATTGATTAATAAAATTATTTATTCTGTCATTGTTCATCTTGTGTTTTATTTAAGTGATCTTAACTGGTAAAGTAACAATTGTAAAAGGAATACTGATTCACCCCCCTCTCAGTGTTTCCAACAGCACTGACCATGAAATATGATATACATTTTTCTAAGTGCCTTGCTACTGGTTTTGGCCAACACTAATAGGAAAGGGAGCAGGGCTGAAAAAAAATTTGTTTCTTCAGTAGAGGCCATGGTTTAGTATGTGGCACACGAACATCATCATTCTACTGGTTACTCTCTTTTGGGATGACCCAGGTGTTGCATGCTCATATTTAGCTGTATATTATGCAGTGAACTCCTTGCCTTGCAGTCTAGGTAAACCAGGTTGCTTCCTTGGAACTTTGCATGAACGTATTGACTTTTTCTCTTCTTATGACCTTTTGATAGAAGTCTAGTCTATAGACATGCAACATATTACCTGTATTAAAACGAGTAGAATTCTCATTGAAAATCTCCGTTCCTTGTGACCTTGGTCTGGAGTGGAAGTTCTTTGATCTGTGAGCTTTTCTCCTAACACCTAAAGCTTATAAAAAATATAATAGTAATCTAGTGAGTATAGGCACCAAAAGGATTCATTACCCATCGGGAATTCATACTAAACCAAGGGCCAGAGATAAAGACCTCAATATGAGTCTTGACTCTTTCCAAACCATAGCTTGTGCTACATATTTTGGAGAAAATTCAGCGCTACTTCGGACCATCCTAGATGGACTATAGGATTCAAGACCCAATAGTTAGAATAGACTAATTTTGGAGAGGAAAAGCCTTATTGGCCTTTCCCACCAAGTGAGCTCAAAAGGCCCTTTTATTATTTATTGACCAGAATATTGTATTGGGTGTATCTAGAGTTATATTATAAATTTATAATCTTCATGAAATATCCTTCTTTTGGAGCTAATCTTTTCTCTCAATAGCAGAATTTTATCTTTGGCAGGAAAGGCTTCCATGTTAAAGTAAAGATGACGGACCCAATAATAAAGATGTAGATATAGGGTGGTTGACATGTAAAGCACTATGATATCTTGTTTGATGGTTGGTTGGATGAACCTGGCATAAGTTGTCATTCTATTGATTTGGAAAATAAGTCACCTAATAACTCTGAAGTGATGAATTTGTTTGTCGTTACCAAACTTTTCTTATTTTTATGTAACTGGATCTGTGGCTTTTATTCACTATTCATTAGTATGATTTCAGCATAGGCGTTTCATCTTAAAAATTCTGATATTGTAGTACTTTGCATGCCTTCAGAATTGCAAATTTCTATTTTCAAAAGTTGTGATAATTATTTTTTCTAAAAATGGCTATTGGGTATTCTTCAAACCAAAACTCTGAAATGTTGCGGAATATAACATCTGAAAACTGTCTTTCTTGTTTCCTGAATTTCTCATACCTGGCACATTATGCACGTCAGATAACTGTTTGAGATAATGCCTCAATTATTATGTTTTCTTAGTTTGGATTGAGTTGTTGAGGAAGTTGAGAGATTTTCTCAACTTCTCTCTCTCAGATTAGAATTAGTTCAACTATATATACGTATGTAACATCTATTGATGGGGCAAACAATAATTCAATTATCACTGCATTTTATGTGATTCCTGTGTTCTTAATTTGGTATCAGAGCACGGAGATTTTATGCTTGCGCTAGTGAACATGTAAGGCCGTTCGCTGCATATGACAGCATTGTTGATTTGACTGTGTTTTTTTTCCTTCGATGGTAATCTACGTGTGAGCTGACGTCCAAATCAGAGTGGGCTGCATATTATAAATAATCTGCGTGCGCTGAACGTGTAAGGCCGTTCGCTGCATATTATAAATAGTATTATAAATCAGATCGAAGGGTGCGTTCAACGCCCTTGTGCATCAAATTCACTACCTTCTCAGAGCCATAACGCTGCTGATCGGTATCGCAGCTCTGTTCATCAGTTGAGAAGCCTGTCACGGTTGCTGTTCGAGCTAGTGCGTAGAGCTCGCAGTTATATATACCTGCTCAGTTCTTGATTGCTCTTAATATCCAGACGAGATAGGGAAGCGGCTTCCCTTATTGAGATATATCAAATCCACGTTTTTGTGCACAGACGTGAAATTTAAGGAGGAAGCTCATAATTGGCCACGATAGCTCCTGTCCTCGGGTGCGTTTTTATATTGTTGGCTTAACATTTGGCGGTTTTTACATTGTGCTAACATTATTTTTTTTGAAATTTAATCCGCTAAATATTTGTTGATTAAAAAAAGGGGGGCTAAAGTTTTTTTTGTCAACATGGAGCCTATTGTACTGGAAAAGTTTAATGGCTTTAATTTCTACACTTGGAAGGTTAAAATTCAGTTGCAAATGATGAGTAGAAATCTATGGAATATTGTAGAAGGCTCAGAAAAAGCACCTACAGATGCTAGACAGTTAATTGAATGGGAAAAAAGAGAAGAAAGAGCCAAGTCTATCCTTGGACTATCACTTGCAGATTCCCAGCTACATCTAATTGACTTACAGAAATCTTCTGCAGCAATATGGGAAGAAATGAATAAGGTATTTGGGGCAAAAGCTGTTAATGCAAAATTTTTCTTAAAGTTACAATTGTTTAAATTTCAAATGGATAGTGAGACATCATTGTCAACACACATAAATGAGTTAAGAGCTTTGATGAGACAGTTGTCAGAAATTAATTCTAAAGTAGATGATGATGATGCAAAGGCAATTTTATTAAATAGCTTGTCTTCAAAATATGATAATGCCATATTTACTCTAAGTCAAATGCCACGTCAATCACTTGATGAAATGATAGCAGCTCTTATGGCAGAAGAAAAGAGGATAGGTGGCGCAGAGGCTAGTTCACATAATGAACTTGCACTATATTCCAAGGGAAGGATGAATAAAAATAAGACTGAATGTTTCTATTGTCATAAATATGGACATACAATATTCAATTGCAAAATTCGGTGCCAAGAGAACAATTGGCTAATTTGATTGTGTGAATTTGTTATATGCTGATGGATCTTGTTGTTTCTCGGGGCTTCAAGAGCATCGGTTACAAGTTATACAATGAGATCCTTATGTGTAAAGGTCACTTTGTAAGATTAATCGCTGATCATATTTTGTACCTAGAATATTTTCCTATAGACTGTTGAAATTTATTCTTCGGGGTTATTTCACAGATGGAAATATTTCCATAGGGTGGTTCAGTGTTGAGACTCTTCTTCGGGGGTGTCGAGAATCTTTAATCTTACAAACTCAGCATTGATGGTCAGAAGCAGGTGTACTTTAAATGGGTTGAAAGGTAAGCTCAAAGATGTGGAGAAAGAAAGAGCAGAATCCAGAAGACCGCAGAGTGGGTAGAGTTGCTGATGAAGACCAGCTAGACAAAAACAAATATAAATTTTGTAATTGTGATCTCAGTATTGTAAGTTTTCTGTAATGTAGGCATTAAGGGAGGGTGTTTGAGATAATGCCTCAATTATTATGTTTTCTTAGTTTGGATTGAGTTGTCGAGGAAGTTGAGAGATTTTCTCAACTTCTCTCTCTCAGATTAGAATTAGTTCAACTATATATACGTATGTAACATCTATTGATGGGGCGAACAATAATTCAATTATCACTGCATTTTATGTGATTCCTGTGTTCTTAATTATAACTTGTTGGTTTTAGATATATTGATAATTCGAGTTTTCCGTGTTTTTATTTTGGTCTTTTTAATAGTTTGGAAGGTGAAATTGATAAAATTAAGTTGTCATTCTATTGATTTGGAAAATAAGTCACTTAATAACTCTGAAGTGATGAATTTGGTTGTCGTTACCAAACTTATCTTATTTTTATGCAACTGTATCCGTGCTTTTTATTCACTATTCATTAGTATGATTTCAGCATAGGTGTTTCATCTTAAAAATTCTGATATTGTAGTACTTTGCATGCCTTCAGAATTGCAAATTTCTATTTTCCGAAGTTGTGATATTTTTTTCTAAAAATGGCTATTGGGTATTCTTCAAATTAAAACTCTGAAATGTTGCAGAATATCAACAGCATCTGAAAACTGTCTTTCTTGTTTCCTGAATTTCTCATACCTAGCACATTATGCACGTCAGATAACTTGTTTGTTTTAGATATATTGATAATTGGAGTTTTCCGTGTTTTTATTTGTCTTTGTAATAGTTTGGAAGGTGAAATTGATAAAATTAAGTTGTCATTCTATTGATTTGGAAAATAAGTCACTTAATAACTCTGAAGTGATGAATTTGGTTGTCGTTACCAAACTTTTCTTATTTTTATGTAACTGGATCCGTGGTTTTTATTCCCTATTCATTAGTATGATTTCAGAGTAGGTGTTTCATCTTAAAAATTCTGATATTGTAGTACTTTGCATGCCTTTAGAATTGGAAATTTCTATTTTCCTAAGTTGTGATAATTATTTTATCTAAAAATGGCTATTGGGTATTCTTCAAACCAAAACTCTGAAATGTTGCAGAATATCAACAGCACGTGAAAACTGTTTTTCTTGTTTCCTGAATTTCTCATACCTGGCACATTATGCACGTGAGATAACTAGTTGGTTTTAGATATATTAATAATTGGAGTTCGTGTTTTTATTGTTTTGTCTTTTTAATAGTTTGTAAGGTGAAATTGATAAAATACAAAATTTATAGAAACCAAGAAACAAACACATCGCACATGTATATATTGATTTGTTTGCACGTATATCTGTGACAGGTTGTTCTAACTGCCACCTGTCTTGCATGTTTTAATTGGGTTTGGAAGGTAGGCTATGCAAGTGAAGATGTTCGTTGAGCAGCTTCAGAAAACAGGAAGATTTGGATGTTTGAGCTATACATACTGGGATGAGAGGTTGACATCAAGAGTGAGTCTACTTCAGATTTATAGGCACAGGAGTTTATAGCCAACGAATTGGTACACAAGTAGTCACAGTTAGTGGAAATTTATTCAGCTATCCACAATTTAACTCGGACTTTATTACAGGCTGTGGAATCTATGTTGAAGCCTTTGAGGATTCATCCATTACACATGAAACACATGATGGATAAATTTGCAGCTGTTGGCATTCTCCAGGTAATGGCAGTGTATGCAGACATTCCTTAATTTTAGGTATGGCATATGAGTAAACTGGTTTACATTTGTCGATTTTCTGTGCAGGATTTTCTAGACAATCTTCAACACCAAGCAAAGTCTTCTGTACAATCTGAGAAGCCAATTATTTAGTTTTCCATTTTAATGGATAATCTCATAGATAATCAAAATTACGATATGTTCTAGTTCAAATTTATGATGTCTGCCCTTTCCATTTGCTATTTTGAAGGTTTGGATCATTGAAGTACCCACCGCGGTTGTTGCCATAAGAATTCTCACAGAGCAATAAATGGTAGAAATTTTCAAATGCTAAATTAGGAAGCTCTCATTATGCACTTCTCACAGAGCAATACATGGTAGAAATTTTCAAATACTAAATTAGGAAGCTCTCATTATGCTTTATAAAATTTTTAGTTCCTGCACTGGCCAATCAGCATGCGTGCAATTGGGATTGTTTTCATTATTCACTGGTTCCGTAGTTTGCCATCCTGAGATCATAGTCTTTGCTTATTAGCAAATTTTTTATGTACAATTTCTCCTAGACTAATTATCTGCATCTATATGTTGGATTAATATGTGGGGATCAAGATACCAATTTGTCTGAAGTGGATTTTTTCTCCATTTGTAAATGAAAGTGAAATATATTACGAATCTATATTCTTGGAACAAATCTGTAATTTGGGAGTCTGAGGCACTACAGCAGATTGGATATTTTATTCTAGCAATCACATCTCTTCCTAATGTGTTGGTCTAATGGATCAGCAACTGGGAGCTTGGAAATATGTCACCTGGTGTTTGTAGAGTTACAGAATTTACAGTTTTCTAAGCCCAAATCAACAAGATATCATTTTGATGAGTGAACTTCATTGCCCTGCTAGAGATTTGTCAGATATTGAATAGACTCTGGAGTTGATTTTTCACTTTCTGTAAGTTGATGTAACGTGATCAAAGTTATATTCATAGTGGGTGACCAAGATTTGTAGTGTTTTACTTTTCTTTTTATGATTTCACCATTCGTTTTTCTAGGCTAAACAATCCAGATTTACTGGAGTAAATGCACATTTTATTCATCCACAAATTACAGATTGGACTTAGCAACTTTCAAAATGGAAAAGTCAGCACCAAAATTCATTAGTCAGAATATTTAAGAGCGTGAGGAATATTTAGTTTAAACAAGAGTAAGAGCGGGGAAGCAGCTCAATTACTGCCATTTTGGAATGCTGATATGCACGTTGCAAGTGAGTGGGAAATGTTTAAGACCGAAGCAATTTGAAATTCAAAATCTTAAGTCATAGTGCAAGAGTGCAGAGCGGGAGGGCCATTTCCCCAAAATGTCTGGAATTGTTTTTATATCTCATATATTTTATTGCATATATATTAAAACATGAAAGATATAATTAGTTGTCCAAAACATGAGAACATACATATCTGTGCTACATTATTATTATGAAGTTAGAAATGTCATCCATAATAGAATCTAGATTAATCATTTGAGCATCATCCGTTTAGTACACACTATACTGAGAACATCAACCATCTAGCGGTTACAAACTAACAGAATTTTAAGCAAGATAACTGGTAGTGAACTATGCAATAGACTGCAGGTGCTCCAACACCTCTTTGCAGAGGAAGCGTTCACAACCTATCAAAGCACCAGTGTTGCCAAACGCTGCATTGGTTGGGTAGAACCTCTGTAAACAGTCAACACAATAGTCAACATCTTCAACATAAAGCTACGTTGATGTCATTTATTATTTCATTGGAAACACCAATCCTGGAAGCTCCTCTTGTTGGAAATATTGTCATTGATGGCAAAGGAGAAGATTAGGATAAAATAAAAGCTATAAAGGAGCAGCAAGGAAAAGAAGGAAAAAGTGCAGTGAAGAGGTTGCAAAGAAGTAAAGGAGCAGCAGATACATTGATGGTTTGGTATAGCATTGATGGCTTGATGGTTGGATAATATTGTAGAAACTTCTACATTGAAGATATTGTAATAATGTGAAACTGTTGATTGAGCTAAATTGTTGTGATGCAAAGGCAAGACTCTGAGGCAAAGGCAAGAATCCAAGGCAAAGGCAAAGCTGTGGCAAAGACTGTGGTAATACATTAATGATAAATGTTGTTATTTGATACTA
The DNA here is from genome assembly GCA_034641835.2 of Pinus albicaulis. Classification (NCBI taxonomy): domain Eukaryota; kingdom Viridiplantae; phylum Streptophyta; class Pinopsida; order Pinales; family Pinaceae; genus Pinus; species Pinus albicaulis. Next base: position 128,748,937 of record CM076570.1, on the reverse strand, counting down.
GCATTAAGATGGTGCATCTAATCATTACATATGGCTGAAATTGATATTGGATAAATTATCTATTTTTTGTTCTAATATTCATAATATGAAGACTTTGGAAAGGAATGAGTGGAAGGCAAAGAGTCAAGCCTATTCACTTCATTTTCGTAGGTGGAATACAAACAGTCACGAAGTTATCTCTATAAATGATGTTATTGTAATGTGCATAGTGAGATGAGAGAGTGAAGAATGAGAGAAAGTAGATAGAGATGTTGTGCAGATGATGGCTTGATGGTTGGATAATATAGTAGAAACTACTTCATTGAAGAAATTGTAATAATGTGAAACTTTTGATTGAGCTAAATGGTTGTGATGCAAAGGCAAGACTCTAAGGAAAAGGCAAGACTCCAAGGAAAAAGCAAAGGTGTTGCAAAGACTATGGTAATACATTGATGGTAAATGTTGTTATTTGATATTAGCATTAGGATAGTGCATCTAATCATTACATATGGCTGAAAATGATATTGGATAAATTTCTATTTTTTGTTATAATATTCATAATATGAAGAGTTTGGAAATGAATGAGTGGAAGGAAAAGAGTCAAGCCTATTCACTTCATATTCATAGGTGGAATACAAACAACCATAAAATTATCTCTATAAAAGATGTCATTTTGGGAGTTCATGGAGAGTTTTTTAGAGTTGGAGAATGTGAGTGAAATGATTGAGATGTTATGCATTAATTACCTGGCACATATGGAGCTTATGTGAAGCAGATTTTAAGGGAAGAAGAGGCAGAAATGAAGATGGAAACATGCATAATTTATGACCAAGTAAACTAGCACATTGTTGTTTCTTATTTGCATCAGGGGATTGCAGTCTCCTCTCAAGTTGTGGCTTGATAAATGTTCAGTTGGAGATGTTTGAGGTAGGAGCCTCCTATGGGTTGTAGCCTGTAGAAAACATATGGGAGTTGGAGCTTCCTTGCATATTGTAGATTTCAGAAATTTGAGGTAGTAGCCTCCTGTAGGTTGGAACCTACAGAAAATCAGATGTAATAAGAAGTAGGAGCTTGCCTTTTCATCACAACAATAACAAAATTGTGGTTTTCTCCCCTATGGGTTTCCACTTAAATATGGTGTCCATGTGCATTGTTATTATGTGTTGATGTTATTATTACTTGTTGTTCAAATATTCATTTTGCTAATCATTATTTGTTAATATTCTCATGTAATGTTTTAATTGATGAGTTTAATGAAAATAACTTTAATGTACATGAATGGAATAAACTAATTCACCCCCCTCTTAGTTTACTCAAGGGTTCATAAATTGGTATCAGAGTTAGTTCCTTTGGTGTAAGCCTAATAACTTGAAAGAGATATGCTTGAGTCATTGACTATCAAAGTGTACTTGTGTTGAGTGCAACAAGCTTTCTTGAATGGAGAGATAACTTTAAAACAGATTTAATGGCTTACGGACTTGGTGTATGGAAGCTTGTATGCGATGGTTACTACAGAGACTCTCCCTCTTTGCAAGAAAAATAGTGGAATGCCAAGGAAAAATGTGTAATGTATAACAATATTCATAACAATGATATTGATACAATAATGGATTTAACTTCTGCAAAAGAAATCTAGAATAGATTGCATCTCATGCATGAAGGACACACTAGTGGCTACATTGTCAAGAAGGATAAGATAAACAAGAAGAAGAAAAATCCATTTTAAAAGGAAAAGGTTCAATCAAACGAGGTACCTACTAGTGTGAATGGATGTGATTACCATGAAGAAATTATAGTTGAAGAACAAGCCAAACTTGACCTTGTTTTGACTGAAATAGGAATATTGAAGAATGAAAACAAATACCTAAAGAAATTGGTGTAGATATGTGATGAGAAAGAACATGAATACAAGAAGGAAATTGTTAGTCTAAGGACACAGCATGAATAATCATGGATAATATAAGAGGTGATGAATAATCAGCTGGAGAAGAAAGATGTACAGTGTGAAATATTAGAAACTGAGATTTTTTCAGCTAGAAGGAAGTTAGATGAAAATAACAAGTTATGTAAACAGCTAGAATAATAGGTTGCTTCCATGAAGAACTCATAAAAAGGATATACATAAGTGGAATCCAACAATACTTGATTTGTGATGAAACAAACAAAAATAAGCTGCAACATCAAGAGACAAAGAACGAGATGAAGAAACAATCATTTGCAAAAATCTCATTTGCTCCTGGAGATAAATTGAACAAATTTGGAAGATATCAAAGGAGATTCTTTTCTCCTGTGAAAAATATCACATGTTTTTCATGTCATGAACTTGGACATGTTGCAGCAGAATGTAAGAGAAATCAATTCAAAAATAATCTACAGAAGATGTAGAAAATAAGAAGGCTTCCTCAAGCAAGAAAACATAAAAGACAATTATTCCCCAGGTACACACATCAATTTTTTGGTTATTGTTATCTATGCAATGAATTTGGTCATAAAGAATTTGAATGCAAATTATACACAAAGAAAAGAGTGAACTCAAGAAGGAGAAAACCATTTCCTGCATTTCTTGGCAATTAAAAATCTTATGTGTGTAATAAGCTTGGCCACAAGGAAAAAGGCTGCAAGTTATCACATATACTAAAGAAGCCTAGACAAAATATGTACACTACAATAAAACCAAAAAATGTGAGAAAATGAAATAAAGACAGTAGAAAAAAATCTACTAAAGAATGGAAAAGGAAGAAAAAGGAGCCTCAGCCTAAGACTTCAATGAAAAAATGAATTTGATCTAGCCTTAGGGAGAGCTGCTCATGGAAGTAATGAATAATTTATCAGTGAATGTTAGAGTTGGATCCACTTAGGGGGAGAGAAGTCCCATGAATGTGCATTCAAGATATGACAATCAAGCATATGTTAGTAGATAATCTTTGAAGAAAATATGAGTAGAGACAAAGTGATCAAAGAAACATGAATTTATTGTTAAGAAACCTGCAATGAATATGGAAAACAGATTAGACTTGAAAGTGAAGTGGAATATCTATTAATAATGTTAACTTCAATGTAGAGAAACCATGTGTAGGCACAGATTGTTTCGGTTACAATATAGAATGAGGTGAATTTTATGTATTTGGGAGATCATCCATATACATAAAGGGAGATAAATTTACTGTACTTTACAATACAATTTTAATAAGTTGTTATATATTAATATTTCCATTCATACCAAGATTCACATCTTGAAAAGATCAAGAAATGAAGCTCCATGAATGGAATTCGAGCCAATATTGAGAGACTCTACATGGACCATCCAAAAGAACTAAGAAAGTTTAATAAAATTGAAACATGACTCAGAGGCATGTGGATTTGGTGATGGTGAGGTCAGGCCTAGAGGAAGGTTCTTACTTTGATAATGTTTCAAAAATGCACTTGTTTCTTATGCAAGGAACTCTCTGGACTACATAAGGAGGTGTGCACACTTTGGATCAACGCCTTACTAGTGAACCGTATCAGTTGAAAAATGAAAAGTATCAGGCTTAAGCCACTTGAGAACCAAATGGGATCATACAAAAAAAATAAGGTCCTTCATTGATGGATGGTATGCTAATTCTCAATGAGATTTCCTTGGATCACTCCGATAAACTACAGAAACAATTCATGACAATCGAAATTGCATTTAAAAGGAGGACGAGGAGACCATTATATTTTCCATATTTTTTTGTGGAAATAGGAAAGATATAGGACAGACAGGAATCTAGAACATAAATGTAACAGAGCAGAGGCCCTGCAAACATAATAGAATTTGAAATGCCCCATAAATGAAGACTGTCGAAATCATAAAATGTAACGGCTATTGAAAATTAATATCGCTCAATGGCAGGGTATATCAATTGGCACAGGGTCATTATGAATTTTGTATTTGGCACAGACTTTGGCAGCATGGACCTATCTGCGTACACTTGCTATCTGAATTTTTTTCTTGGGACCAATTTGTCACAAGATGCGTAAAGAGGTTATATGGGCAACATCATTATATCAACGTATATTCATGGAAATGCAACAACGTTATTTTTTAAGCGTTTTCATGGCAATGGAGCAGTGTTAATTTGTTTTTAATAAATGCGTTATTTTTTTCAGAAGGAGTAATGGAGCCGATTGGTAAAACTGCAACAATGAACATAAAGCAATTATCATGGCAATGGAGTAGTGTTAATATTTTATAAATGCCTTATTTTTGTCAGAATGAGTAATGGAGCCGATTGGTAAAACTACAACAATGAACATAAAGCAATATGACAGTGGAGGGATTTGAACCAAAAATGGCTTTCAGATACAATGATACTATGTGGAACTTTAATTAAGAAAGAAAATTCCAGAATTAGGATGTTAGAGGTATGATGAACTAGGAGAACGTTATGGGAGTTGGTTGACGCAGACTCTATGAGGATACCTCATTACAAAGAATACGATTGCATATTACTGGTTGAGAAGGATTCCTATCGAAGTTTTAAGAAGGAAGACATTGTATATTTTCATTTATCACATCAAAAATCAGATGAAAGGAATATTAATATGAAACTATATCTATGGTATGGTGTAGATGGCCTTGAATATTATATTCTTCACATTGAATATATATATATATATATATATATATATATATATATATATATGGGTCATGAAATGTGTTTGGTGTTATATGGACATCCACATCTTTAATTATCAATTATCCAAATGTTCATGTCGTTAAGCATTCTCTAGCCACCTCATTGAACAAATTTCTTGATGTGCGTTACTTATTTATTATTGCATGAGAAACAACGTTATATGGTTCGCAGAATATGTTATTAATTGGAGCAGCCTTATTAATTATCATGGAGAGCGTTAAAATAATTGTCAGAGTTATTCTCGTGCACCTTTGGAGCAGTTATCATTTCCAACATCATTTTTGGAGAAACCGTAAATTTTGAAGCAAGCCGGAATTAACACGTTGCAGCATGGTTTAAATGAAAAACGGTGGAGAGCATTAACATGGAAAACGTATTGTATGGTGGGGGAGAATTAATATGGAATAACGTTGGAGCATGGCTTAAATAAAAACCGTGTTATGTGGTGGAGAGCATTAATATGGGTTTTCCCATATTATATGGTGGAGAGAATTATTATTATTATCATTGAAGAGCATTAATTTGGAGAGCACATATATTATTTGAATGCTTATATTTTATTTGAATGGAGTGCAACATTCTCATAGGTTCACATTTATACACTCACATATATATCAACGTTTATATATTACACGATGAGAGCATATGTCATTTGGTTTTTATTTGATGTGCTCTCGGGTGGGTACGTGAACCAAAGCCTCACATATCTCAGCCATTGAAATATCTCAACCTCAGACAGAAAGTCACTGTCTTCCTCATTCTAGACTGCAGTTAGGCATGGAGACAACAATCAATGCTTCGAAATTTCATTAAGCAGAGATGATGAATATATGACATACGATCGATTTCCAAATCACATCCAACGGTTTTCTTTTTGGAAGCACTCCATACCCCTGGATGAAGAAGACAGTGAAGACTCGATCCACAATAGTGCAGAGAATGCTGAGATTTCGAAGATAAATCTAATTGAGAGTGATGGGGATTTATAAAATTATTTTTGTGTAGATTCAATGGATTGTAGGCCTTCCATATATCTATTTTCAGTTACAGGATGAAAAGTTGAAGGCATATTTTAAAAAGTGGGGTTCCAAGGCATAGTTCTACTGGAAGTTTGGCTAAAGCAAACCGATGCCATCATTTCTGACATAGACAATGCCCGAATGATATGAGATAGACTGTTGACCAGAAGTGAATCAAGCATGCACAACACGAACTCGTTGTCACTTTACTGGAGCTCCGGGCAAGGACTGAACTCGCGAATTTACTGGAAAATGCCATCCCACAGATTTGTATTAGTGGCATTTCACTGCTTGAGATGTGTAAGTTACAGTTTTTATGTGATCTCCATGATGGTGGAAACGTTTATATAGCAAAATATTATAATCGGAGTAAAGTTGAATTTGCTAAACGAAGTTTGCCAGAGAAAAGACTGTCAATGCATGGAAGATGTGAATGGTCTTTTTAGGTCTTTTTTTTTTGACAAGATACACTCTCTAAGCGCCAGATTTTCTTATCGTGGTGTATGCTAGCATAAAGATTCATTATATCTAGATTATTGTACCGTTGTATGAATCAAGAGTTGGCTCATTTCTCATTCATCCATTTGCACTGGTTGGTTGCCATATATATATATATATATATGGTGTGCCCATCCCATATCATTTTTTTTAAACTTCTGCATGAATCAACTCTTGATAAGTAATATGATATCATATCATGGCTAATTGGGGCAGTCTACAGCCAAACAAATGGAGATTTTTCAATGTTCGGTCCTGCGAAGAGATGCACACTAACAATTGGGAATTATTGGTCTGCACGTTTCTCTTCTGGTTCAACTACCGGCACATGGCTAATGCATTGTCCTTATATCGAACTGTAAAAAGTTTGGGAATTCCTGATGAGAGGATCATACTCATGTTGGCAAATGATATGGCTTTCAATGCTAGAAATAGTTATCCTACTCAAGCTTTTAACAATGAGAATCATCAAATTAATCTATATGGTTATAATGTTGAGGTAGATTACAGAGGCTATGAGATGACTGTTGAGAATTTCTTGCATGTTTTTACTGGTCAACATGATCCTGTTGTTCCTCGTTCAAAGCGCCTCTTAAGTGATGAAGGTAGTCACATTCTTCTTTACATGACAGGGCACAGAGGTGACCAGTTTCTCAAATTTCAGGATTTTGAAGAGATTCAGAGCCATAATCTAGTTGATGCAATTGAACAAATGTGAGATAAACACATATATAAGGAGTTATTGATAATGGTGGATACTTGCCAATCTGCAACATTGTATTCCTAGCTTTACTCTCCTGGGGTGTTGGCAATTGGGAGCAGTTTGAAGGGTGAAAATTCCTATTCTCATCACCTTGATTCTAATGTTGGTGTACCTGTAGTGGACCGGTTTATGTTGTACACCCTAGTTCTTTTTTGTTTTGAGAGATTGAACATGTATGAAATCTCACCATTAAGCAGGTACCTGTTACAAATTTCTTTGGATCATTGATGGACACAATTCATTTTGAGTCTTGATGTGTTCCTTGAATCAAGCGATGATGGAAAGGCATCCATGAATCCTCTGTCTCATATAATGAAAAAAATGTTTAGATCCCTGTAAGCATTTTGGAAAATGATATTACATCTAATGTTTCTCACAGCATTGGAGAATAGTCACAAAGCTTGTTTGAAGGATCGAATCTCAGTTTGGCATATTTTTGTATTATAGAGGCATATGGAAGAATTGATGTATCAAATAAGGTATGTAAGAAGTGTTTGAATGGATAACCACTATTAGCAATATCCACGTGCCCTATTTTTTCAATGATAAGTATCTTCAAGATCCCGCAGATAAGTATTTTCCATGGGCTGATAGCGTGGCAATAAGTCTTCAATTGTCTCTACATATCACTACCCAAGTCCAAAATATCAAGCTAGACATTGGCCACAATTGCAACTTATTGGACTATTGGTGTAGCCCCATGGAAAAAAAAAAAACTAAGAGCTACTGGCAGATTCTATGGTTGGATTGGCACATTCACAGTAATCAAAGAGGAGTACATGTCCGCCTCACCACATAGCAGGTCGAATCTTCAGGCAATATTGAGTGATGACACAGTTGGCTTCATAGCCCTCCCCCATACCACCGAATGACAAGATTCCCACGCTAGCTCGGAGCAGTTTGGGTAGGAAACTGATGCTCGGGAAATTAATGCAGCTGAGTCCAAACCACTGCCAGTACAATGTTGGAGTGCAACCAGTAATGACAAGGATAGTCCCACAAGCCACTTACTCACTTCTATTTGAAAAGAATTTGTATTGACCTGAATTTTTAATAATCAAAGGTGGTATCGGAAGGTCTGATAGGTATTCCTTGAAAACATTGTTCAAGGGAGGAGAGCAGTTCTACTAAAATCAATATATGGCAGTGTTATATATGTTTCTTTGCAACATAATTCAATGTTTTTGTGTGCAAAGATATGCCTTGAACTTTTCCTCCAATCTGTATAATTCCTTCAAGAATATGATTCAAGGATTTGATATATGTTATGATTTTTTACATGGACTGAAAGAACTCCCTTGCCATTGATGTCAAAGGGGGAGGTAATCAAAGGAAGGAAGACACTTCTTAGAATGAAAGGGGGAGATAAGCTTATGTATGAGGACAGAATGGAGGGAGAAGGAGTTGGTGTGTTTGTGTTTGTGTTGCCATCAATGCCAATGGGGGAGACTGTTGGAAATATTGTCATTGATGGCTAAGGAGAAGATTATGATAAAAAAAAAGGTATAAAGGAGCAGCAAGGAAAAGAAGGAAAAAGTGCAGTGAAGAGGTTGCAAAGAAGTAAAGGAGCAGTAGATACATTGATGGTTTGGTATAACATTGATGGCTTGATGGTTGGATAATATTGTAGAAACTTCTACATTGAAGAAATTGTAATAATGTGAAACTATTGATTGAGCTAAATTGTTGTGATGCAAAGGCAAGACTCTAAGGAAAAGGAAAGAATCCAAGGCAAAGGCAAAGGTGTGGCAAAGATTGTGGTAATACATTAATGATAAATGTTGTTATTTGATATTGGCATTAAGATGCTGCATCTAATCATTACATATGGCTGAAATTTATATTGGATAAATTATCTATTTTTTGTTCTAATATTCATAATATGAAGACTTTGGAAAGGAATCAGTGGAAGGCAAAGAGTCAAGCCTATTCACTTCATTTTGGTAGGTGGAATACAAACAACCATGAAGTTATCTCTATAAATGATATTATTGTAATGCACATAGTGAGGTGAGAGAGTGAAAGATTGAGAGAAAGCAGATAGAGATGCTGTGCAGATCCATAATTGATATGAAGCAGATTTGAAGGCTGGAAGGGCATCATTAAAGAAGGAGCAAAACAGAGCTGATATGAAGTAGATTTGAAGGCTGGAAGGGCAACATTGAAGAAGGAGAAAACATAGTTGATATCCAGGTAAATCAACATATGATTTTATTGTAGTGTAAGGGAGTTGGTGATTCCATATCATGTTGTAACTTGATAGATGTCCAGTTGTAGCTGGTCAAGGTAGGAGCCTCTTGTGGGTTGTAGCCTGCAGAAAATAGATGGGAGTTGGAGCTTCCTTGCAAGTTATAGCTTGCAGAATTTGAGGTAGTAGCCTCCTGCAGGTTGGAGCCTACATAAAAGCAGTGGTGAGACGGAGTTGGAGCTTGCCTTTGCATCACAACAATAATAATATGTGGTTTTCTCCCTTATGGGTTTCCAATTATATATGTTGTCTATGTGCATGATGATTATGTGTTGATGTACTATATTTAATCTGCTTAACACTTGCTGCTCACATATTAAGATTGTTGTTTCATTATATATTAAGTTGCTTATGAAATGGAGGTGTAAATAAGTTTAAAGAAAACTATTAAAAGTCCATGAATGTACTAAACTGATTCACCCCCCTCTCAGTTTAGCTAAGAGTTCATCACCTCTACCATAAAAAACATCATTTCCTAGGGCCTTCGACACCATTTAGTTAACTGGTCCCAGGGGATACTAGGTGTTTGCCAAACGATTTTACTCTTGCTGATTATGACTCTTGTTGGTGCTGAAATCAGCACTTGGACTAGAGCAAGCGCCTGACTAGACACATCTTAAATTCTAAGGCAATTTTAATGTTTTGTTTTATGGGATTGGAAGATGGTATAAACTCTAATTCACTGAAGAGAGATTTCGATCAAATCCATAGTTCTACTAAAGAGGGTATTGGAATCTGATGTGGTAGCAGAGTGCAAGTTTGTAGCCTATGAGGAGAGGAAATTATGAGATATGAGGATACAATAGGTCTCTGAAACAGAAATCTACTGCATTTAGTAGAAATTCACAAAAGTGGTAGTTTGACAATATTCCATTGAGAGAAAGCTATTTCTAGTCTGACAAGATTCTCATTGAAATATCATGACGAATAACTGTCATGAATGATGCTCTTCCACTATTGCAATATATATTTACTAGGAATGCTCACTGTGTGAGACTAACAAAAAAAGATAAAACACATAGCATGTTTAAGAGATTGATAAATATTCATAACACCATATTAGTTTGCAAACTGAAACTAAAAGAGAGTAGATATGGAAACACAAGTAAAGTAGACAACACACAACACATTGGTAATAAGTCCTTAGTAGTATCATTCCATTTCATTCACAAAAAGATTACAGATCATATGAGTCAAATTCTGAAACCATCAACCAACCCTGACTTCATATCAGTTTGGCATATATATACAAAATATGATACTATTATCTTCCATAGAAAAAGCTAAATCTGTTTCAAAAGTCATTACAACCTCGTGCAAGAGGTGAGGCTTATCCGTTAATCTTAATTACAAAGTGCTATATTAAAAACAAGATAAACATCATGAAGGCATCATGAAGGCTATCACTCCGAAATAGTTGTGTGAGGTGGTAGCCTATTCGAAGACCACTCTTCTATTTTAGTGCAACCAATTTTCAGCAAAAAGTGTAAAAACAATGGGAACGGCATGTGGTTGTCTCCTATTAAATGTGCAAAACAGAAACATGATATTTCAAAGAAGGCTGGATATAAGACACCTGGCAGCATCCATTGCAACTGAATAACCTCTCCACTTCATTTGTTTAATGTCACCATCATGATTCAAAACAAAAAGTAGCCCATTTTCATCACACGCTGATATTTCAAAATAATTGCTACTTTTGCAGAAAATGTAACAATAACCTGAAAACATGGAACATCTACCCAAATTTTTTCTCAAAGTCAACCTTGTTCTTCATTCATCAAAGGTCCAGAATAGAAGCAAATATTCTTATGGCTTCTGCTTTAGTTACCCTTTTATTAGACCTCTTTTTCTGTGCCTTGCTCTTTGACTGAGCTTTCTTCTTCCTTTCAATTTTGTCTTCTGGGCTTTCTTCAATGTTGATAATTTCATCCCTCAGTTTAGGATTGGCAATAAGCTTGTTGTTTAGCTTGAGTTTGTTTCTTGGTCTAGTATGAGGTATTTTGACATAAGGATTAGGGATGAATTTGGACCTCTTTCCTCCATGTATAAATTTACTAGACTCTGCCTCCTCATCTTTTGATTCTATGTACTCAGGATCATTACTGTCTTCAAATGAGGAATAGGAATGTATCTCATTTTTCTTCCTCTTATTGATCGAAGAACAAATGGAGGATACTAATTTAGCCAAGGTAGGCTCTTCTTCTATGGTAGGCTCTATCATTTCTGTTTTCCTTTCTTGAGAGAAAGAAAAACTTGTGAGAGGGTGGACTCAGTGAGAGATGTGCCACTGTTTGGCTGCACTTGATGAGATGACTTAGGAATCTGGCTTGAAATTTTCATACCAGGGTTGAATTCCACTGGTGAGAAAACAGGCTTAAGTGCAAGAAGACCAGAGTTGACTTCCATTGGTTTTTCTGCCATGAAAAGTTTCTTCTTAGGCTGGCTTCGTGAAGAGGAGGCAATTTGTTCTTTATTCTTTGACATAGGCTTCTTAGGAGAAGATGGTGAACTATGTGAAACAGGGGCAACACTGGTTTGCTCATGGATGTCTTTCTTCTTTGGCCTCCTAACCTTTCTTCTGGAATCAATACTACCAAACCCTTCCTCTCTTAAAAACCTATCCCAAGTATTTTTCTTCTTTCTGAGATGATAGACAACTAAAATTTTAATCAGCCCTCTGTGATACAAATTGTGCAAGGAGTAGTTTGGAATTTTCTGTAGCTTGAGGGACATTTTAAGTAGAGATTTATACAGAAAATAGGGTAGGTTCAAAGGTTTTTCTCCTGAGATGTGGGCCAGGAATCTAGATGTGGGCCAGGAATCTCAACTGATAACGATGAACAGAAGAAAACCTCCCTTCGCATGTGATGTATTTCTGGATTGAAGTAATAACATGCTGCCACTCGGCTCTAAAACAAGAAATATGAGTAGTTGAATTCCATTTCATATGAGCATATTCGGGCTTAAGGTAAGAACTTACTTCTTCAGGCAGCGCTTTGCTTTTAAACTAACGATCACTAGTTGCAGAAGTCTGGGTTGCACGGGATATGATAGCCTCGGAAACGCTGAATGTTTTACTGCATAACCTGACCTTTTCGCCATTGAAAGACTCAGCAAAAGCTTGAACCAGTGCCACGTTCTCCATAGAAAACTTCTGGAGGAATTTATACCAACCTGCAGTTTTGAATTGTGATTTTTCCCTTGCATCCACAAATCTTGTGTTAGCAGGATTTGACCTATTTACATTTCCTCCTTTCCCCGTTTTTCGACAGCTAAACTGCTCACGAATACAACTATTGAACTCTAGTTGCAATACTGTCCACGAAACCTGAGACTGCTTGCTGTAGGATTGGTTTTGTTTACTTGTATCATGCACAGAGGCCTCAGGTTGAGTGATCATTGAGCTCTCTTCTCTAATTTCGCGTCTGCAATTATGACAAGGAGTAATGACATGTTTTTGAAATGATTCAAAATCCAGTGCCAAGTCATCCCACAAAGCTTCACACTTCCACCTTATCATTACATGTGCTTTCTTCCTTGTATAAATCTTGATGCAGCACGAAAATACATTTTAACATGAATTACATACGAAACTGTGGTTCTTGGGACCCACAACCTGGTGACTAATCAGAAGCAATCGCACATCGAAACTTCCCGTCTTATCATAGATCGGTTGCCCGCAAGTTTAACTCTACACTGATAACGACTAAACCATAAACTATGCGATGTGCGATATGAGCTGGTGCGCTACGCCGACACGTGCCCTTTTGCCTCATCGCATCACAAATCAATTAACATACCACGTGATTGCCTTAACGATAAACTTTAAAAATTGCAATTTGCGAAATCGCTCCATTTGCACTTTAATCTCCATTGTTGATTTGCGCCCAGATCTAACGGTCTTGATTGCTTACCCTTAGTCGCATCGCAACTTATATTTCTTAGTTTGCGATGTCATCTCAGTCATCGGTCTCTTCCCATTCATATTTTGCGATTGGATCATGTCCACCCGCTCATCTTGCACGCGGTTCTTCTCCGGATCTCCTACTATGGTGGTCAATCTGTTTTCTTTAGACAACGCTTTACTTTTAAAATACTCTGGTTGCAATACTATCTACAGAGTCTTAATTTGCCTGCTTTGAACACTGATTACCTGTTTACTTGTAGCCTCTTTATTGAGATAACCAAAATCTCAATGAAATAGTTGTACTTTTCACTGTGTGGAATATATAACTTTTATTTCTGAGAAATAACTGCCCTTTACTGTATTACTGTTTTGACAATGAATTTGCAACAAAGGTATCTATTATTCCAGACAAGATGACTGTAATTTTATTACCCAAACAACAACTAACCTTCAACACTAACATAAGTCAAAATAGAGATTTTAACTTATTTTAGGACTCTAAAACACTATGACACCTATTCACTTAAAAAATACCTTGATTTTGGGACTTTTTTAAACTTTTATTGGAAATGACTCAAACTTTGGACATGGACTAGGACACAATAATAAAAAATGAAAACAATGACACAATAGCGATTACACCATTAACATTTTTAGTGCTAATAGTGGCTCCTATTGGGGATGAAGTCCTCCCTGTGAGGCTTCAAGGTCTGACCATTGACTGATTGGACTCAACACTGACCATATATACATATATAAGTACCATTGGGCATGGAGTTCATTGACACATCACACCGGATATTTACAATGGAGTGACTCAACTGATTTACTAAATAAAGAACTTCTCAAGAAAATGACCATTGACTGGGCCTCCAGTCAGCTGATCATCATCTAGATGTTTGAGTAGAAAAGTATTATTCTCCAAAACTTCAGCAATTCTAAACGACTCAAACCACAAATTTTCAAACTTACCATGCTTTCCATGTTCTTCTCTCCTAACATCCTAACGCAGCACCAAATCATTCTCCTTAAACAACTGTTGATTTTATATTTTATCAAAAACATATTTGACTTTAGCTCGATACTTCTGAACTTCTTCCAACAATGATACTCTGATTTGGTGTGCCTCTATTAACTGTAGCATTCTCCTTTGGATTGGGTTTTCATGATCAAATTCTTCTTGTAGGAACTTCATTACAGGAAGAGCTAATTGCAAAGGCATTACAACATCAGTACCATATACAAGCTGAAATGGAGACATTCCAATTGTTTTTTTACCAATTACTCTATATGCCCACATAGCATGTATTAGTTGAGTGTCCCAATTCCTCTTATTTTAAGGCAACATTTTCTTAATAATCCTTACCATAATTTTATTGGATGACTCGGCCAATCCATTACCTTGAGGGTAATAAGGCGTGGAATGAGTCAATTCAATCCCATATTGCTGACAAAAGTTGTACGTCTTAGCAGACTTAAAGGCCATTGCATTATCAGTTACTAATTTTTGTGGACAACCAAATCTTGACATAATATTTTCCAACAGAAATTTGATAATTACCGTATCAGTAGCATTCCTGGTTGGTACAACTTCAATCCATTTTGTGAAATAGTCTGTAGCTGTGAGAATCCATCTATGTTGTTCCGATGAAGGTGGATGAACTTCATCGATGAAGTCTTGCCCCCACTGCTGGAAAGGAACATTTGCTGAAATAGGAATGAGAGGTAATGGTAGCAATTTCTGTTTACCAACAAATTTCTGACATTCGACACAACTCTTGACTTTGGCAAAGACATCAGAGAAAAGAGTTGGCCAATAATAGCCAGCTCTTAAGATTTTGTTTGCAGTGGCTCTCCAATATAAATGCCTTCCACAAACTCCTGCATGTATCTCTGTTATAATCTCCTGGGATTCTGCTTCATCTACACATCTTAACAAGACTCCAACAGGATCCTTCCAGTAAAGTTGGTCTTTCAAAATGCAATACTTCGTAGATCTCAATTTAAAAGCTCTGCTTTTAGATTTCTCCATTTCAGGTGGATAGTGGAAATTTAACAAAAAGTAAACTATATCCTTGTACCAATCTGAATTAAATATTTCAGGATAATTAGCAATACCTTCTCTATCTTCTCCTTCTGCTGCCTCTACATTCATATTTAAAGCTTTACAATTAGATTCAGCCATCAAGCGAGCCAAGCCTTGACCCTTTATCAATTTAGTTGGTTTGATTTCAACATCAAATTCCAGAATCTTGGTCAGCCATCATCCCCTTTTGCCATCTGTATCTAGCTGCAGCAATACATCTTTAACAATGATGTTAGGCACAAAAGCAATTATTTTTGAATGCATCACATAAACTCGAAAAGACTTCAAAGCTTTAACTAGTGCATATACTTGTTTTTCAGTCAAGTTGTACTTTAATTCAGCATCCCTTAAAGCATGACTAAAAAATGAAATTTGCTGCTCCAAACCCTCCTTGTTCTTCTGTAGTACGAAAACTGCAATTGTTTCTTCTGAAGCATATGAAAAACTCAGAAAATAGTTTTCAAAATCAGGACTAATCAAAACTAGTGCTTCAGTCTGGGTAGACTTAATTGCTGAAAAATAATTATTTGTTTCATCTCACCACTTAAAATTCTGCATTTTTTTTTTAGCAAGACATTTATATGTTTGATCAACTCTGCAAAGTTAGGAACAAAATGCCTCAGAAAATTGATTTTCCCTAAAAATGATTACAAATCCTTTTTATTTCTTGGCAAACCAATCTTCTGAATAACTTCTACTCTTCCTGGATCAATACATATGCCACTTTCTGTTACAATATGTCCCTATAAATTACTTTTTTGTACAACAAAAGATGACTTTTTTGGGTTTAAGGACAAACCAAACTTTCTGCATTTGTCAAAAACTTGTTTCAAATGTTTCAAGTGATCTTCATCAGATTTTGAATATACTGTGATGTCATCGAAATAGATGACCACAAATCTGTCCTTTTCTCCCACAAAGGCAATATCCATTGACCTTTGAAAAGTTGCACCTGTATTCATCAAACCAAATGGCATTTTGTTGTACATGAATGTGCCCCAGGGTGTGGTAAAGGCTATCTTTTCTCTGTCTTGCCTGTCAAATGAAATCTGATTATAGCCTGAAAAGCCATCAATCATTGATAGTCTTTTGGATCCTACAACCTTCTGCAAGATATAATTAATCTTGGGTAGTATATAGTTATCTTTCAATGAACACCGGTTTAGGTTGCGAAAATCGACACAAATCCTTATCTCTCCATTCTTTTTCTGGACCGGGACTATATTAGCTACCCAGTTAGAAAATCTCAAAGGCAGAATTATCTTTGCTTCCCATAATTTTCTGATTTCTTTTTCAATGGTTGGGAGCAGCATGTGATTGATGTGTCTGATTTTTTGTGCTACAGGCTTTGCATCTGTTTTCAAAGGGATCTTGTGCTCCATTATTCTCTTATCATAAGTTTTCAGCTCACTATAAGACCATTCAAAAATATCAACAAATTCTTTCAACAATTTGATATATTTAGTTCTGGTTTCAAGAGAAAGGAATTTTGATACATTGACCAATCTTGGCTGATCTTCTGTACCAATATTACATTCTATTGTACTCTCTCCATTAACTTTGCTTTTAGGCTTGAGAAAAACATCATTATTATCAAACAACATTTCTAAAGGAACTAAATCCTTAGGAATAAAGTTAGTTTTCAGATCTATAATGTTTTTCCCAGCCATAGTTTTCTTAAAAGTGCTGCTATTTTGGTTTTCAACAATTTCCTGCTCATCATCAATTTGTATGTCTGCAAACTCTTCTACACACTCGAAAAATTTATGAATCTCCCTGTCATCCTCAAATACTTGCCCGTGCTTGATGTTATCAGGAATTGAAGGTCTGTTTTTTATTTGAACATCATAGGTTGCCTTGACATCTAGGGGAACTTTGAAATTAATACCAGCAATTGCTAGTGAATCAATAATTTGATTTTCTTCTCTAGTGACTAAATTTATATTAAATGTTGAAAAGCAATGCTCAATCAAATCACATACTTCATTCCTATAATTATTCAATTTGGAATTTTTCACTTGGTAATTGTTTCTCACCTGCTTAATCACCAACTCTGAATCACCAAAGGCAATTAGCTATTCTGCTCCCAAATCTTTCGCTGCCTTCATACCCAACACAAGTGCTTCATACTCAGCAATGTTATTAATGGTAGTAAATTGTAGTATGTATGATATGGTCACCTTCTGCTGAGTAGGAGAAATGAGGACTACACCAGCTCTCGATCCTTCTTTTGAAGAGGCTCCGTCAAAGTACAATTTCCAGATCTGTCCTCCTTCTGAATGTTGCTCATTTTCACCTTGAAAGTGTTGTTTTCCACTTTTTTCAGGCTAGAAATCATTATCATCAGCAGCAAGGTGCAAAATTGATGACCCCAATTCCCTTTCTTCAGCATATATGGGATGGTTTGATGGATTGTGATGATCACTAATGATGTAGGCCATTTGAGTTTCTCTATACAACCTTTTGAATTCCCCTCCAAATACTGGGATGGTAGCATATGACATGTCCATCTAAAGGGTACCTCCCAATTTCTTAGACCAAGATCTGGAAAGTAACATCCAAAATCTAGAAGGAATGTTGGAACCACAATGTCCATCACTAAAATCTTCATAGGCAGTTGGGTAAGGGAAACAACCAAATCCTTAATCACTCCTAGACACTTGAATCTTTTGGAGTCAAAGGTGTAAAGTTCATGACATTGCTTGGTGATCTCTAATCCCAATTAATCCATCACTTTCTTTGGCATGAGATTGTGGGAATTTCCATAATCTAACAAACAATTATGCAGCAATTTGTCGTGTATGTTAAGTGACAGGTAGAAAGGCAGTGAGTTATCATCATTTTGGTCTTGGAAATGACAGCCTAGATAGATAGTGGGATGCTCATCCTCAAGGTTGATTGAATCAGGAGTGAGAGGAGGCTATAGAAGACTTTTGAAGGACTCTTTATATGCTGGATTTTTCAATAATTCCAGGAGTGGAACTGGAATTTTGATTGTATTCAATTCAGATTTGAAGCTGAAATAAATTGGAACTAATTCCTTATTTTCTGCAGTAATTTTGACCATTGGAGCAGAATTTTGAGGTGAAGGAACCTAATTTACCTTGGCCTTTTGTTTAGCAGCTTGTTTATCTGAATCTGATTTTTGTTGAGGCTGTTGAACAATACCTTTGGAGCTCAAAGGGTAATTTTTGTTTTGAACTTCTTGTTGTTTTTTATCATTCTGTGCATAAATTTGAGCATTCATATCATCAAAAAACAAACAAATTCTTGATCTATCTTCATATTCCTGCAATGTTAGACATATTGACTGTGAAGTTTCTCCCACATGGTTTATTTCTTCATTTTCTTCCTCATTTCCTTGTTCTTCTTCTTCAGCAAAATTATTCAAAGGAGGCTGAACATTTTGATCATCAGCATTCCTCCTTGGGCACTGTAGGATTTGTTGAGGCTGAAAAGGCCTCCTGAAGGGAGCCTGATTTCTATTAGCTTCGTTTTGATTGGCTCTAGCAATTAGTTTATATTCTACCTCTAATTTTGACATCTTGGAGGCAAGTTCCTTGATCAAATTGGACATTTGATCGATCTTTTATTGTTCTGAAAAAGACTTGGAAGAAGAAGGATTTTCTTCTTTTATCTTCTTTTTGTCTTTTGTTGCCTTTTCTTCCTCCATTTTTAATTTATTAGAAGCCAGGAGATTAGACTGCACTCCAATTGCAACCTTCTGCATACTTGTCAGTGTTTGTGCTTTTTCAGCCCTCAACCATAAAGCAAACTCAAAATCTAAAGCATTTGCAAAATTTATCATAGCTGTGGCTTTAGTGGGTTTAATTTCTTTAGGATTTTTCTGATAAATCTTATTAAACCTCTTAGTAAAATAAACGAAAGACTCATCTGCCTTCTTCTTCAGGGTTCTGTTGTCCTCTACAACAACCCCCCATTTCATATAATTTTTATTCATAATACCATAATATGAAATGGGACCCTTTCACTTTTTAATTGGTATCAATTTTGTATTATTTTGAAAAGGTCCGAACATGAAATAAAGAACATTACAAGAAACCTTTTCCATATACAAACCAATAATGACCTTGGGATATAAACAATTAAATCTTTTATCATTGCGATAAAGCGATCGCAAGATCGCATATCGCAATGACAGAGGAGATAGAACTTATGGAAACATTGGTTGGCACCGATGCGATAACACGCAATCGGCGATCGGCAATACATGCATACTTTAACATAGAGCCCCGGTCAATGCTCCCGATGCGATGCGATATCGCTATCGGCGATCGTAGATTCTAAGAGATGCTAACTTAAGAAAAGCGCCGTTTCTTCCCGATGCGATGCAATAAAGCCAAAGCACAAACTTTGAAAAAGCTGTTAAAACGGGGATATTACGATTAATTCGTATTAAAAGCCTTATCTTTATAATGAAGATTCACCTGCGCCCAACCGCCAAAACGGCTAAGGCACGCTTAAACAAATCATTTCAACAATAAACGACGTGATGGATATTTAAATGATTGACGGGTTTTTGCGGCCATTTAATGAAATATTAAGTTTAAAATCTTTTTCAGATTGAATCCATAGCATCATTAAGTTAATTCTTCATCACGCAATATATTTCCCCCGTGTTTGGTTTTTACTATCAGTTCTCTGCGTTACACTCATTTTTCTCCTGTGCAGAATTCTAAGCTGATAGATACAAGCAAAATGGGGAAGAAGTCCAAGAAAACTGCAAACGCTTCCGCCTCGCCAGTTATAGAGCAAGCCATCACTGATCTGGGAAACAAAAAGAAAGGATTGATATCCGATACTACATGTTCTGGTCTTGGCAAAACTTCTTGGCAAAGTACCTATAATTTGATAGAAGCTGAAGAACCCGAAGCAACAACAGTAGAAGCCACAGTCGATACCACTCAGAAATCTGAAGGTACTTTAAAGGACTTAGCTAACTCTTTCCTTCATCGGATAGCAGCTCGGGAACAAATTCTCCCATACACGGATGTAGTAAGGTGGGCAATTGAGGAACTCCCAATCACAGACAGAACCTTCTGCACCAGAGATGGGAGAGTCTTCGGTTCATTCCAAGCTAATGATTTGAGGCAGATGTATCATTTGCCTGAGCCTGAGAAGAAGTACAACAAAGCATTTATGGAGAAATTCCGAAGTGAGAACGAAACTGAATCCGAACCCATTCGAAATTGGAGGCAGAATCCAGCAAAACACAAGCATAAGTCTTCCGGTATGTATTCTGTTGATTCCCTATGTTCTCCTTACTGCTATGCTGGAATAATGATGTGTAGATTATGGGGTTTACATGACTCCTCTAATTTCACTATAGAAATGGTTCCTTTAATGGAGGCAGCGTGCAATAGTGAAATTATGGATTGGGGAATTATACTGTCTGACAAATTAGCCACCGCAGTTCTTGATTTCAGAGGCAAGACTCGCATTTCTGAAAGGTTTATTTCCCCATTTTACTACAATGCTTATATCCTGGACACCCTGTGTTTTAATTCTGAATTTCCCGTGCTCGGCTGGAGGTGGACTCCAAAAGAGCCCATGCCCATTCACATATACTATCAGAAATTGTGGAAAACCTCCCATAGGCATCATTTATACCAAATCTGCAATGGCTTCATGTTACCCATTCATTACTCTATTTTTGATAAACCTGCTCCCAAGATTTCCTACCAAGCAGGGATTGATTTAACTGGTTTAGGGAGATGGTTTGCTGAGGAAAAATTTACTTATATAAGAATTTTTGGTAGCGAAGCCAAGCCTCATGTTCTTCCTCTGTACATACCTGATAAACTGCTGGCAAGGGAGATAGCCTATCAGATTATTTCCGAGGGTGTTACACAAACTTTAAAGAGAAATAAAAAGCAGGTTTGGCCCTCTTTTCCTCTAAGATGTGGTGTCTACACTTTGAATGATCTCAAACATGCAGAGAAAGAAGCTCTAAAGATGAAATCCTTAACTCTGGCAACTCTCCCTAATAGGCATTTTGATCCCGACAAAGTTGCCTATAATGCCCTTGAACAGGCCAAATTGGCTAAGTTTGATCATAAAGAGGATATCTTTGATGACCTATTCTCCACAGCCGAGTCAATGTCCCAAGTTAGATCGCTGGCCAGAATGAAATATCAAGATGAAGGGTTAGTTGAATTCGACAGACTTAGAGCACAGAGGTTGCAAACTCTGCCCCTAGATCTGTTAGCAACAAGCCCAGCAGCAGAATCAAGCGAGCCAGAACAACGACATACTAAGGAACCTCTGGTTGTGACAAATGGACAGGAGAAAATGCAAGAGAAAACCCAAACAAAAGAACAGGAACAGAGCATCATAAAAATAAATCAAGATACTCAAATTGATCCCGAATTGCTCCAGGAATGGCAGCAATTCGATTCAATTATCAATAATCCCGAAGGTTCAAAGGAAGCTCAAACATCAAAAGTAGCAGACACACAGGAGAACGTTTCAAAACAGATTTCAGATGAAACCAGCGGCCTACCCAGTTCTAAAGGAAAAGAGATAATTCCAAAAGACCCCTCTGACCAAGTTATTTTGCAAATAGAAGAAATTCCCCCCTTGGATGTCTTCTATAGCCCGAAACATAAAGCTGTGGTAAAACGACAAAGGAAGAGGAAAAGGACTGATCAACCTTCCCTGTTTCCAGAATTAACAGTGACGGGCAATGTAGTTTGGAAGGAGGAATTTGATCCCTCTGAGGACTTAACAAAATTATCACAATTTGCTGGAGCCTATTCAGCAGCAACAATAGATAAGGCATCGGAGGTAAGTCTTTTATTAAAAACAAGAGACCAGGATATTCTCTTGTTACAAACGCAATTATCAGAAGCACGGCAAAATGCAGAGCAGGCAGAACTGCAATTGTTAACACAACAGCAAACCAATAATCAATTAACTCAACAATTGCAGGAGGAAAGGCAGAGGATTGATCAGAGTGCAGTTCAGAAGCAGAAAGAATTATCAGAAGCATTGGCACAACTCAAGACAACAAATGAACAAATGCTGAAGATGAAAGATGAGCAGATTGCTCAAATATCAGCCCAGCTTGAGAAAACAAAGAATCTTCCACAGGTAGCTGAATTCAGGGCAGAGGCAGTACAAATAAACAAAGCATTATTAACACAGATAAAGTTGTTATGTCAACAAATCGCCCAGGAAGAACCTTTATGTGACTTAACAACATCTCTAAGTAATAAATCAACTGATGCTATAGCAGACTTCGAGCAGGCCGATGAAACAGTGACCAATTATCTTGAGTGGCAAAGTACTGAGGAAGGACAGTCAGCTAAATTGCCAAAGATCCTAGAATCACATAAAGAGATATTATTTATAGAATGGCAATCTCAGTTAAACAAAGCAGAGAGAGCAGTTTCCAGATGCAAATTAACCACAAGTAATTTGGTTGAATTGATTAATGACACTCTCTACTTATCCAACATGATTTCCCAATGTACTCCAGGTAAATTGACATCAGCGAAAACATTGGAGCAGTCATGTTACTCAGAGCTGGAGAAAACTGGCAGATTAATTGCAGGAATTAACAGTTTGACATGGGACACCTATTGGATGTTATTAGTCAAACCTTACAGCCAGAGAGCCGCCCTCAAATGCCTCTCAGATGCAATCGGATGCATCATTCCTGAAATGCAGGACGCCACCTATGATGCCCAACTCAATTCGCGCCTTAACCGACCACCAGAAGCGGAGCCGATGCTTGCAATTTGCCAGCTCAGAATTAGAGATGAACAGCCTAAGTGATGATTCATGCCACCGACTGCCAGATTGCCATGATGGAGATATTCAAGATCGTATGATACCAATTAAGTAGGATTTTTTAGTTTCATAGATATTTAGATAGAATTAGTATTTATAGACCCTTTCATGCATTTAGAAAGGGTCGTAAAGTTTTGTATATGACTTAAAATCTGAAGTTACACTACTGTACTTCAGGTGTATTTTTTATAAAACTCGACCAATTATTCTAATTTTGATAAGAAAGCTTTTATGCAAATGTGCACTACTGTCTTTGTGTGAAAGTATTTTTGCGTTGAAAGAAGAATCTCAAATAGCGATTGATATTGGGGAATGACTTGCAGCTCATATGGTACTATTATCTATGTCTGAATCCATTTCTTTTATATAAATTGTTGTTTGATTACTTTTGCTATCATTGGATATATGTATGTGTTTTAACAGTATTTCTGTATTCCTTCCACTATTGGATGTTTATGGTATGCTTTTCTTTCAATCATATATATATCAATGATATAAATTGAGATAAGTGTAATAATATTTTATCAATTACTTCATTCAACTAATTGAATGAAGTAATTATTATTTAAATGAATATCTTTGTTTATTGAATATTGTCATCTATATGCCTATTGACAAACATTGATCATCAAACGTTGCACTTAAGAATAGAAACTTCCCGGGATATAATAGTCATTTATATTTGTTGTTTATAGATTAAATACTCCATCCAATACCACTTATTATCACTCATTCACCCATTTCTATTCTTTATCGGGAAACTGGTCCCTTCATATCCAGTCGGAGCCACTATTCCAAACGGAAAAGGAGCTGTCTTAAGGTCCGGACCGGGTGGTTATCCCCCAATGTTGTTGCAGCGATTTTCGAGGCATCAACAGGTTCCAAATTCTATAAGATAATAGACATAGTCTTTCCTATCACCCCAATGCTTCACAAATATCTCTTCTAATTCGTCAATTCATGTTATTGAATTTGGAGCTAAACTTCTAAACCATTTTCGAGCTTCACCATCCAAGCTCTGAACAAAGAGTCTTGATCAGACATATTCATGTTCAATATTCTGATGGTCAACATAACTATAGAAAGCCATTAAATGTTCTTCGATAGAAACTCCTTCTCCCTCCCAGTGTATTTTGGAAGATATTTCAAGTAATCTCCTTGGGGAAGTGGATGCAAAGGTTGAGGGAGGACAAGTGGCACATATCTCGCAACCACTATCTGCTGCATCCTTGTAACGGCAGACTGAGCCATATTTTGCTGATGTACAATTGATGTAGTTGTTTGAGAAATAGGAATTACAATTGGTGAATTCTGATTCTGATTTGGGACAACAGAAAATTGGGGTTCTTGAGCTGATTTTTCAGGCTTTGGAACTGAGAAGAGATGGTTTTCAAAAATATGAGCATAGGATGTCTTGAATTCTCCTTTAGTAGAAGAATCATAATCTAAAGTTGTCTCTTGAGGGGATGGAGTTAATTCAGCCTTATTTTTTTGAGCAAGGAAATAAGATAAGTTAAAAGTAAGACCTTCAGGTAAAAACTCTTCAAAAGGATGAGAGGAAGATGACCCAACAACAGGATTTGGAGAAAAAGGAAAATACTCTTGTTGAGGGGTAATAAGAGACTGGTATTCAGGATGAGTCTGAAGGAAATTTAAAATAGTCTTGAATTCTTCTTTAGTCAAAATATCCCTATCATGGAAAGGTGCAATAGCCAATACTTGTTCTAATTCCCCTTTAGTCAGCACAAATTCTTTTGTCTTATTTTCAACACTTATAAATTTAGTTTCTTCCTCTTTGATTAGAACAATATTTATTTCAGATTTACTAGGTGATGAGTAAGAAAAACCTTCAGTTGAGCCTAGGTTAACAATATCCACTTTATTTTTTAGAAGAGTAGCTTCAACTTGAGATTTTTCAGCAGAATCTTTTGAAACTAAAATCTCTTTAGATTCTAAAGTAGATAGATGTACCTTTTTCTTTGGAATGTACTTTTTGTTTACCTTCTTCACTGACTGAGATGTGGCTTTAACTGATCTCTGTTTTCCTTTAGCATCTTTGATGATTTTCTCTGGGTCAACAATAGGAGTCACAGTTGGAGATCTCTGATTCCTCCTTGTAGAATGAGGTCTTGAAACCCCTCTTCCTCTTTGTGGAGTCGCCAGTGAACAAATTTGCACTCTTCTTCAGGTCACCAATTCTTGTTCACCATCAAGAACTGATTATCAACAATTCATAACAATAAACTCGGGAGAATACTTCGTTACAAGGCCTTCGGCTCCCGACGGACGCACCAAAAGATGTTGGCGCTGGAATTAACACTTGGACTACAACAAGCGCCCGACCAGACACATTTTAAATTCTAAGGCAATTTGAATGTTTTGTTTTATGGGATTGGAAGATGGTATAAACTTTGATTCATTGAAGAGAGATTTTGAAAAAATCCACAGTTCTACTAAAGAGGGTATTGGAATTTGATGTGGTAGCAGAGTGCAAGTTTGTAGCCTATGAGGTGAGGAAATTGTGAGATATGAGGAAACAGTAGGTCTCTGAAACAGAAATCTACTGCATCTAGTAGAAATTCACAAAAGTAGTAGTTTGACATTATTCCATTGAGAGAAATCTATTTCTAGTCTGACAAGATTCTCATTGAAATATCATGAAGAATAACTGTCATGAATGATGCTCTTCCACAATTGCAATATATATTTACCAGGAATGTTCATTGTGTGAGACTAACAAAAATAGATAAAACACATAGCATGTTTAAGAGCCTGATAAATATTCATAACACCATATCGGTTTGCAAACTGAAACTGAAAGAGAGTAGATATGGAAACACAAGTAAAGTAGACAATACACACAACAAATTGGTAATAAGTCCTCAGTAGTATCGTTCCATTTCATTCACAAAAATATTACAGATCATATGAGTGAAATTATGAAACCATCAACCGACCCTGACTTCATATCAGTTTGACATATATATACAAAATATGATACTGCCATTTTCCACAGAAAAAGCTAAGTCTTTTTCAAAAGTCATTACAACCTCGTGCAAGAGGTGAGGTTAATCCATTAATCTTAATTACAAAGTGCTATATTAAAAACAAGATAAACATCATGAAGGCATCATGAAGGTTGTCACTCCGAAATGGTTGTGTGAGGTGGCAGCCTATTCAGAGACCGCTCTTCTATTTTAGTGCAACCAATTTTCAGAAAAAAGTGTAAAAACAATGGGAATGACATGTGGCTGTCTCCTATTAAATGTGCAAAACAAAAACATGATATTTCAGAGAAGTTTGGATATAAGACACCTAGCAGCATCCATTGCAATTGAATAACCTCTCCACTTCATTTGTTTAATGTCAACATCATGATTCAAAACAAAAAGTAGCCCATTTCCATCACACGCTGATATTTCAAAATAATTGCTACTTTCACAGAAAAGGTAGCAATAACCGGAAAACATGGAACATCTACCCAAAATGTTTTCTTCAAGTCAACCCTGTTCTTCATTCATCAAAGGTCCAGAATAGAAGCAAATATTCTTATGGCTTCTACTCTAGTTACCTTTTTATCAAACCTCTTTTTCTGTGCTTGGCTCTTTGACTGAGCTTTCTTTTTCCTTTCAATTTTGTCTTCTGATCTTTCTTCAATGTTGATAATTCCATCCCTCAGTTTAGGATTTACAATCATCTTGCTGTTTAGCCTGAGTTTGTTTTTTGGTCTAGTATGAGGTCTTTTGACATAGGGATTACTGATGAATTTGGACCTCTTTCCTCCATGTATAAATTTACTAGACTCTACCTCCTCATCTTCTGACTCTGTGTACTCAAGATCACTACTGTCTTCAAATGAGGAATATGAATGTATCTCATTTTTCTTCCTCTTCTTGATCAAAGAACAGATGGAGGATACTAATTTAGCCAAGGTAGGCTCTTCTTCTATAGTAGGCTCTGTCATTTTCTGTTTGCCTTTCTTGAGAGAGAAAAACTTGTGAGAGGGTGGACTCAGTGAGAGATGTGCCACTGTTTGGCTGCACTTGATGAGATGACTCAAGAATCTGGCTTGAACTTTTCATACCAGGGTTGACTTCCATTGGTGAGAAAACAGGCTTAGGTGCAAGAAGACCAAGGTTGACTTCCACTGGTTCTTCTGCCATGAAAAGTTTCTTCTTAGGCGGGCTTTGTGAAGAGGAGGAAATTTGTTCTTTATTCTTTGACATAGGCTTCTTAGGAGAAGATGGTGAACTATGTGAAACATGGGTAGCACTGGTTTGCTCGTGGATGTCTTTCTTCTTTGGCCTCCCTACCTTTCTTCTGGAATTAATACTGCCAAAATCTTCCTCTCTTAAAAACCTATCCCAAGTAATTTTCTTCTTTATGAGATGATAGACAACTAAAATTTTAATCAACCCTCTGTGATATAAATTTGTGCAAGGAGTTGTTTGGTATTTTCTGTAGCTCGAGGGACATTTTAAGAAGAGATTTATACAGAAAATAGGGTAGGTTCATAGGTTTTTCTCCTGAGATGTGGGCGAGGAATCTCAACTGATAAAGATGAACATAAGAAAACCTCGCTTCACATGTGATGTATTTCTGGACTGAGGTAATAACATGTTGCACTAGGCTTTAAAACAAGAAATATGAGCAGTTGAATTTCATTTCATCTGAGCATATTTAGGCTTAAGGTAATAACTTACTTCTCCAGACAGTGCTTTTATTTTAAACCAACGTTCACCGATTGCAGAAGTCTGGGTTGCATGGCCTATGATAGCCTTAGAAATGCTGAATGTTTTGTTGCGTAACCTGACCTTTTCGCCATCGAAAGACTCGGCGAAAGCTTGAGCCACTACCACGTTCTCCCCATAAAACTTCTGGAGGAATTTATACCAACTTGTAGATTTGAATTGTGATTTTTCCCCTACATCCACAAATCTTGTGTTAGCAGTCTCTGACTTATTTAAATTTTCTCCTTTCCCCATATTCTGACAACGGAACTGCTCATGAATACAACTGTTGAAATCTAGTTGCAATACTGTCTGCGAAACCTGGGACTGCTTGCTTTGAAACCCGAGACTTATTGCTGGAGGATTGGTTTTTGTTTACCTGTATCATGTACATAGGCCTTAGGTTGAGTGATCACTGAGTTCTCTTCTCTAATTTTGTGCCTGCAATTATGATAAGGAGTAATGACATGTTTTTGAAATGATTCAAAAGCCAATGCCAAGTCATCCAACTAAGCTTCACATTTCCACCTTATCATTACATGTGCTTTCTTCCTTCTATAAATATTGATACAACACGAAAATACATTTTAACATGCATTACATATGAAACTGTGGTTCTTGGGCCCCAAAACTTGGTGACAAATTAGAAGCAATCGCACATCTCAACTTCCTGTCTTATCACAGATCGGTCGCCCACAAGTTTAACTCTACACTGATAATGGCTAAACCATAAACTATGCGATGCGTGATATGCGTTGGTGCGCTACGTCGACATGTGGCCCTTCGCCTCATCACATCACAAATCAATTAACATACCATGTGATTGCCTCAACGATAAACTTTAAAAACTGCGATTTGTGAAATCGCTCCATTTGCTCTTTAATCTCCATCGTTGATCTGTGCCTAGATCTAACGGTATTCATTGCTTTCCCTTAGTCGCATCGCAACTTATATTATTTAGTTTGCAATGTCATCTCAGCCGTTGGTCTCTTCCCCTTCAGGTTTTGCGAATGGATCACTCGGTCCGCTCATCCTGCACCCGGTTCTTCTTCGGATCTCCCACTCTGCTGGTCAATCTGTTTTCTTCAGGCAGCACTTTTCTTTTAAAGAACTCTGGTTGCAATACTAGCTAGCCTTAATTTTCCTGCTTTGAAAACTGATTACCTGTTTACCTGTAGCCTCTTTACTGAGATAACCAAATTCTCACTGAAATAGCTACACTTTTCACTGTGTGGAATAGATAACTTTTATTTTAGAGAAATAGCTACCCTTTACTATATTACTGTTTTGACAATGAATTTGAAATAGAGGTAGCTATTATTCCAGACCAGATGACTGCAACTTTATTACCCAAACAACGACTAACCTTCAACACTAACATAAGTCAATATTGAGATTTTAACTTATTTTAGGACTCTAAAACACTATGTCACCTATTCACTTAAAAAATACCTTGATGTTGGGACTCTTTTTAACTTTTATTGGAAATGACTCAAACTTTGGACATGGACTAGGACACAATAATAAAAATTGAAAACAGTGACACAATAGCGATTACACCATTAACATTTTCAGTGCTAGCAACTCTATATAGCAGGATGATAATAAATTTGCATGCTTGTTTTTCCTTGTAAGTATAGGGTTACATTCGATAAATGTTGTTTCTTCATGGGGAACATATCAATTATTAATTTAAATGGATAGTAGGTTAGGAATGTCTTTTCTTCTTTCAATTGTGGTTGCAAGCATGTAACCTCATCATTACATATGTAGATACAACGAAAACACATCACACCACAAGCTCCCTGTATAAATCAGAGTGTGCATATTTTATTTGATAGTAACCAAGTAGGAAGCTAGGTGGAAACCCATGGGCCATGCCTCATGAGCATCATCAGAGTGATGTGTGAAGTAGGAGTGTGAATGGTGTACACCTCATATCAGAAAGCATTTGTTAATGAATATTGGGGCCCACACAGGTTCGAAACTCCATTAACTCAGAGTGTGCTTGTTGGAAGTCATATTAGGCTTAGGAGTATAGGGGCAGTCCTTTGACTCGACCTTAAACCTCCTCGAAAATAGACTATAGGTCTATCGATTCTGCTGATTTAAAAAAAAATAAAATGGAAGTGAAAAATACATAGGAGCAATTTTTTTTGGGAATGGAAGCACACTTCCATGATCTTTCTTTAAAGTTGTTCATTTGGGAATGTGGTTGAAAGTGGTTTGTTTTTGGAGCATGCCACGGAAAAACTCTGTGAAAATTTTAAAACTGTTGCAGTTAATCTGGTTATTATTCACCTATCGTTAAGAGATTATTTGCATTTTGTAAATTATATACGACAAATATTGAATAAGACAACTGCAACTTCACCAAAATTAAATCACATGAACTGGGAAAATATCACAAAAAATAATATACACCAATATTTTTGGACAAATTGTCCTTGGAAAAAACTCCATGGGGAAAACCAGTTATGTATATGAGGGTTTTATTATTCTTCAACAAATCTGTAATTGAAGTTACATACATTGTTTGTCGTAAAATTAGAAAATCTCCCGAAAATTATTTTCGTCACTTGTGCTAGATGATTTGACCTCTTGGAAGCAATTGAGCCTCTCAAAATCAATTCGGCCCTCATTTGGAACTCTGAATCGATCCACACGTGTGGCGCTAGCAGATAACTTGAACTCCCCTGGAAACTCACACCCCCTGGTAGAATAACAAAACCTCCACTGGAAATTTGACCTCTATTGGCAAGCTCTATTTCTTCCATTCAAATTAACTTTAACTGGGAAATTCATTCTTCCTCTGGTAGCTCTACCTCCTCAATCAATTTGCGCCACTTGGATAATTCAACCTCTGTAGAATAAAGTCAATCTCCCTCTGTCACTGAGAATTAGGAAATCATTGCGAAGAATCTCTCTCTAGCAACACGATCTTCAATGACTACTGAACCCAATTGTTGGTGTCCTTCACATGATCACCACACACTTGTTCTCACTACAATTTGTTGTCTTTGCAAAAGCCCTTTCGATCTCCTCTTAAAATATCTCATTGAGTAATCAATGACCATGATCTAAATCC
Source organism: Pinus albicaulis (assembly GCA_034641835.2). Lineage (NCBI taxonomy): Eukaryota > Viridiplantae > Streptophyta > Pinopsida > Pinales > Pinaceae > Pinus > Pinus albicaulis. The sequence continues at coordinate 128,718,140 of CM076570.1, read as the reverse complement.
AATCGATGGATAAGATCATCTTGACCCCATCAAGTCACGTTTCTAAAATTCATTAGAGAGAATCAACTTATCTCAATTAATATTGATTAATTAACCACTTTTCCTGATTTGAACTTAGGAAAATAATTAAACTAGTTATCTAAATCTAATTAAGACAATTGTCTTTAGAAACTTTTTTTGGATATTGGAGATATTTAATCCATCTTTGCTTCTAGCCTTATAGACACCACCTGAGACTAGAACACTTGTCTGAGCTACACAAACTAACAAACTATCGTTTCAAAGCATGATCCCAGAGAAAGATTTTTGGGTTGGAACACTTCTGGGGAGAATGTTCTTAGGTCAGATTATTATAATAATAATTGTTTATATATATATATATATAACTTATGATAAAGTTGAAAATTTAAACCAGGTCATGTAGTTTCTTGTATTTTATTTTGTTTCCAAAGTTGGGGCAGAAATGTTGACACATGTTATAAACAAAATGTATATTTGGAAACAAATTCATATACAAGGAATTATATGATATAGTTTAAATTTCCACATTTCTTCAATAGTTTGAAATGTTTCCATTGTAATTATGGACACTAGTTGTGTCTTATTACAATTGATGAAACATGGTAATAACATACTTATTTATTTGAAAATTTTCTTAGAAACAGTAAAATATTATTGAAGATATGCCAGTGTTAGCAGGACGAAACGACATTTTGTTTCTATTTTAAGTGTGCAAATACAATTGGATTCACTGTAAGCTCAGTCGAGCAACTCTGGTATCTCTGGTACACTTATCCAGTTTCAATTACTTGTCACCATTTTTATGTTGATTCTAAGGTTATGGTAGATGATGTCTCAGTACAATTAACGGTTGGATGGAATGTTCTTGTTAGTTATGTTACAATAAAGCTAGGGCAATGTTTTTCGTTTTGTTCATTCACAACACCAACACGGTGCTATCCTTTGAATTGGTGGAAATATTGTCACCTTCGTCGCTACAAAGCTCTGAACCCACTAGGGTATCTTTCTCCTATCCAGTCTTAGTTTGCAGGGTTTGGTATCCGGGCTCCTTCTCCATTTGGTTCTAAAAGAGAGACTTAGGAGCGATCTTCTATTGTGCCTCCTTTCCTGGTCAATTGGGAGTGGTCTCCTGTTCCACCACCTTCTATGGTCCTTTACTCCGTTGTTAATTGGCCAATTATAGTTCATTTCATCGACCCCATCGTAATCATCCCCATTCTATTGCTACTTCCTACCCTGGGTGTCTGGTCTGGGGTTACGCGTCTTGTGGGTACCTACCCATTTTCTCCAAAGGTCTTGCAAGTCACACTACCAAATTTCGCTCCGGTCCACATTATCTTAATTTTTCGGGGTGATACCTCATTTCTTGTCGTTGGGATCCTAACGCTTTCTCTCATAAGTTTTACCACTCTACACTTCGTTTTTACTCTTATTTCTCCAATAATTGTGTTTCAGGGGGGCACCTTCAGTTTGATGGCTCCTCGATAGCGTCAACTCAGCCGGAGAGGTGGGTGGTCAACCTCCTCTTCATGAACACATAGGCTCTTCGGATGGGACTCGATGGAGAATTTATTCAACATCGTCCCTTCGAAGGTCAGAAGAGAGATTCTACTCTTAGAATTGAAACAGTTTGGTGGGAAGTCGTATTTCTCAGATTCTGAAGTGTCAAGACATAGATGCAATTGGGTTCCAGATCCGGAGCAGTTCAGGAAACATCTTCTCCATTTCCTACATTCCATCAGTCTGCACCAACAACTTGACAGCCGTCTACGCATGGTAATAATGGATAAACAAGTTGACCATTATCATTTTTTTGCTGGACAAGAGGATATTAAAATAATCCTAAGGAATCTTCGCTTCAGCCTGGATGATATTGGCACCCGGTTGGCTAGAGTGGAGAAATATGTGGTCTCTCCCTATGATACTGATTGAGTGGTGGATCATGTGGAATATTATGAGGCTTCGACGGTTATAAACAATTTTCCTATAATAGTGGCGCCCTCGATCAATCCATTGCCTCAACAGCAGCCAATGCCTTCCTCACCATTCCTTATTTATGACTAGTATCCTAGCTTCAGTTTCGTCCAACAAAGGACACGATGGTGAAGTTTCAGTGGTCTACTTCGTCTTGCACTCTCAGATATAACTCTTTGGTCTTGTTAGCTCTCCCGAATCTTGTTACAGTTGCAATTCTTGCAGGGTTTTCACTGGTTGCTCAAGTTATAGGTTCCTTTTCTTTCTTTTTGAAGTTAAGTCACCTGGAATGTAATGCTCCACGCCATTTAAGGTGACCTCGGTCTTTTTGAAATATAGTACAACCGTTATGCCTCAACAAATGTAAACACAAGTCAACTGGCTAGTTTTTTGTTTCCATGTTTGGACTGTTGGGTTTTCGTAAGTCAGGACCTGGTTAAACTATATATCAATGTAATATTTTCTTCTATAATAGAGATCATTTGTAAAATTTAAAAATAAGAAAATAAATAAATTTGGATTTAGTGTGAAAGTGACTCATATTTGGAATTCATGTGACAAATTGCTCATCACGGATTACTTTTCAAATAATTTTCATATCATTTAAATTAGTTGGGGCAACCTTTTATCCTATACATGGTTGTTCTTGAAAATTTATTTTGTAGTTGAATTATTTATAATCCTTATGAAATAATTTTTGAGAATTTATTTTGTAGTGGAATTATTTATAATCTTTATGGAATAATTTAGGGAAAATAGGTTATTGGTTTTTTATACAATGTTAGTATCTTATAAAATGGAATATCTTATAGTTTTTAATGGAAAAATTTAACTATATTGAATAATTGAAAGGATATCTTTGTTGGGGTTTGATACAATTGATTATTGTCTCATGTATATTGATCCAAAACATGTTATGGGAAAATTGAACCAAGCAATACATTTTATGAAGTTGTTATGAAAGAGATTTGAATTTGGAAATCACATAAGATATCGATAGTAGCTGATTTGCTTTACAAATAATTTTCATATAACATTTATTTTAGTTCGGAAATTGTTTTTCCTATGCACGATTCTTGAGAATGAATTGTGTAAGTGGAATTGTTTGTAGTTTTTAGGAAACACTTTAGGCACTTTGAATAGTTAAAATGGGATTTTTGTTAGCGATTTGATATTGTGAATCATTAGCTCTTATTTTGTGGATAAAATGGTATAATAAACATAAAATTCACTTAAATAGAAAAACAAACAAAATGTATAACAATGGATGCATGTGTATTGGCATGGAATTTGATGTGGAGCCAAGAATTTTCTTATATATTTAAATGTATTTTTCTCTTTTCAATCCAATGATAAATGTTGGTTAACATGGGCATAATTAATTTTCTTGTGTTTGTTTTCATTTCGCTAAATATTTGAATCTCATGATTGTGAATTCTTTTTCTTGTCATATTTCATTTTTTAGATTGAAGCAAAGACATACAAATGTATTATATAGTTGTTCCTCTCATATATGAAGGTGTTATTGTTATTATTATTATCATGAAAATCAACTAAAAAAAGGTATCTTTATGAAGTATAATCAAAGGGTATAGTGTTATTGTTGCTTTGCCATCATCATATTTGTTGTCTTTAATTTGTAATCAACATAGATCCATATCAACTCTTGATCTATAAGAATCGAGAGGGATCAAATGTGAAAATATCATTTTAAGTGCAAAACTTGATTTCCTTTCTTGCTTTCACTTGGACTAGAGCTCTGAAAGATATGGCTCTCAGGTCTTTTAGGTGACTTAAGGCTTTTATCATTTTTGTGCGAAGTCTCACCTGTATAACCAAGACACGATTTTTGGAAAGGAGACCTTTGGCAATTGAGGATGTTATCTAATGCTTATGTGCTCTTCAGATTCTTATATAGATTTTCGACTTCACTTCTCAGAAAGGAAATCTCTTCTTCAAGTTTCTCATGTTCTTCCTTTTCTTTCATCATTTGGATCTTCATTACTTCTTTTGCCCTTTTGCTTCTTCTAGTTGAACTTTTAAGGAGTTGACTTCTTCTTCATGTCTCTTTTCTTGTTGATGCAATTTTTCTTCAACCTTGCTAAATTCATTAGTTTATCCTTTGCTAGGAGCCTTAGGAGAATGACTTCTTCCTTTCTATGGTTAAGGTCTTGGTTATTCTCTTAAAGGTCTTTATTTTCTTTTGTCAACCTATTTATTTCCTCTAGAGCGACCATACATTTTGTTTCAAGCCTTACTTCAGTATTTATTATATTTCATGTTTTTGGTGCCTTCATCTATTTCCTTTAATTCTTGGTCATCTTTGTGCTCTTGTTCCACAACTAGATTCTCCATGAAGTTTTTGTAGTTTTTCCCAAAGACCTTTGGCTGAAGAATATTGACCCACCTTAATTTTTATGGAATTTGGTAGACCACTTAGGATTGCTTTCATCACTTTTGTATTATATTATTTTGATTCCTTTGTTGTTGTGCTTCTAGTAACAACTTATTCCCAAACTTCATAGCCAAGAGCCATAAATAATTTTTGGAATCACGATTGTTGTTAGACCAAAACCTGCAGGAATTAGTCTCCGCTACAATTTCCATCGTTAGGATCCACAAGAGGCTAACCATGTCGCGAAACACATGGAGAGAATTGAACCTAATGTCCAACAATCTCCCCCCCTAGCACGACCCAGGTGAGTTTCAAACTCGAGGTCTGTCACTTTGATACCACTTGTTCGAATCACGATTGTTGTTGGACCAAAACATGCATTAGTCTCTGCTACAATCGTCAGAGTTAGGATCCACGAGAGGTGGTTAGTCCATGTTGTGAAACATGCGGAGAGAGTTGAACCTAATGTCCAATAAAAAGAACTACATTCTTGAGCTCCCTAATAGATATATTTTTTCATCAAACAAGGGAGCTTTGCCAACCTAATTTATATATGATTTCATCACTGAGGAGGGGATATCTTTAGAACGTTTGGAGCTTTTCCTTCTTGACCTTACAATTTGTTCTGGGGGATTTACCTTACAACTATTAGGTTGAGGCTGAAGGTACTGACTCTGATACCAATTGTTGGAAATACTAAGAGGTGGTGGGGAGGGGGGGGGGGTGAATCAATATTTCTTTCAATTATTATATTATGCAAGTTAAAATGTTTTCACAAAATACAACAGAACACAAAGATGTAGAATAAAAAATACTTTTAATAATGAAAATAATGAGGACTCCAATCCTCTTATACAAAAACTCAAGCTCCAACTTGCACAACAAAATATTTAACTCCTTCAAGGCTCCAACCTTGAATGGGGACTCCAATCCTCAAATGTCAACCTAGGCTCCGACTTGGTCTCAACAAGGCTCCAACCTCTTATAAGGACTCCAGTCCTCCAGAATAAATCTAGGCTCCAACCTTGAACAAAGCCCCAACCTTCAATATTTAAAAACATTGCTTCACAACATCATTCGAATGACTTCAAATCTGCCGTAATAACTTCTTCACAAACTGCTCTAGAGGTGATTTACATGCAGCTCCAAGAAGGATTCAAAGAAGCCACTTAGAGGTCTGCTTAAGTGATGCTCCAATATGCCTTCAAAGACAACTCAATAAGATCTTCATTATCTTCAATATTTCTTCCTCAAGGATACCAAGTCTGCTCTGCATAATGTCACCATATTTTGTCTTTAAAAGGACTTCCAAGATTGCTTCAATAGATGGTCAAGAATGCTTCCAAGAGAAATTCAATTTATCTACAAGGTTTGTTCCAAGTCTTTCTCAAGTCTACTAAAAGAGACCTCAACAACAACTACAAGGGTGCTCCAACAAGATTTAAGGTTAACTTCCAGAAGGGCTACAAAGTATTTCTCTTGCTCTAAAAATCTCCTTCAAAAAGTCTCTATGTCTACACAAGCTTGTCATTTGCTTCAAAATATATAGAGAGTGCCACTCCAAGACCAAGGACATGTCTTCATTCTACAAGGTCACAATTCTTCATAGGTCCATGTCTGTTATGATTCTATCACTTGGCATAAATTTTTTCTAGGAAAAGCTGAAGTCTTGCTCCTTCAAGAGGAGAGATTTATTGTTTAAGAGTATTGCTTTTAGAGGTCGAGTTTTATGTTCTAGAGAGACTGAATTTCAGAGCTCCGCAGTGACTGAGTATTCATACAGAGGGGCCAAATTTCAGGTGCCTTAGTGCCAAATTACAGACCACAAATAGGCTTAATATTACAATGAATCTTAGGTAAACTTTAGTTGCTTCCTTATGCCAAGATCTGAGGCAATGATAGTCAAATATATGCTCCAAATCGTGCTAAAAAAATACCTGTTGTATCCTTTACTCAAGAAAATATATATAAACCATAAATAATGCTCCTTTATTTCATCTTCAGGTTCATAAGTTATGAACCTATATATACTTCCCCATTACTGAAAAATGCTTCTCTCTTCTTGACCAAAATTATGTTAGTCTCTTCCATAAGCTCAAGTCCAAAAACAGGTCGAATAACCTCTTATTTATATATGTCAAATAGAGCCAACTTATAAACAAACATGTCCCTTTAAGGATTCGACCTGTGATTCATATTTTTGTTGAAGCCACTTAGAGAATGCCAAAGAGTAATGCAACATAGTTTCATCATAATTTCTACAGTTTCTCAAGGTTCCAGACATTTTCCCCAATCAACGCATCGAAAAATTTTCCTAAATAAAAATTCCAACAAAACAGGTCCTAATTGATTATATCATTAAATTGTAACGTAATATTAGTGCAAATCTTAATGCTTAGTTCAAATTCATATCAGTGTCAATGTTGGTGGGGTGTTATAAATTTTGTGGAGCCTATGGTTACTTCTATCTTCGAGGCTTGAGATATTTTGTGTTTGCAATGCTCTATCCTCAAGAATCAATTGAATGACACAACCTTGAATTATTTTGTACAAAAATTATGCTCAAGGATTCAAATCCAATTGCTCCTATGTATAATGTGTATTGATGGATATTTCCTTATTGTTTGGTGTCATTCCAATAGGTAACATTCCACCAAACCTATTATGTATAAGTTAACCCCAATAATCCACATGATTTCCTTTGAAATAAATGAAGTAGCAGTGGAAAGGATGTTTGGGCAAACGTTCTTCTGCACTTTGTTATTGATAATAGCATAGCCGATCCTTTGATTTTCCATCAATGACAATATCTTAACAATACTTTTTTAAGTATTATATATGTGACTATTGTTGTCTTTGATAGTCTAAAAAAGAGAGAAGAAAGGAGTTGGTGGATAAGCTCTTGTTAAGGTTAGAAGATCTTCAAACAAATGTAGCAATGGAGGATAGAGATATAATTCTATTGACATTGTGGGTTTGTAAATTGTAGTGATCTTAACTAAACTTGTGAACATAATTTGGAGAAAATGTAAATTGCATGGCATAATGAAGTTATTTAAGAATGTTTAATTCTCCTCTATGATAAACCTATTTTCCAATGGTTTACGGTAACCAACATGGAATCATTACTGCAATAAATTGAAACACAACAATGAGTACAATGAATAAGAAGAATTATTGGGATCACTTGTATGTACAAGGGTGGATTATATTTGCAAATTCATACTAATGGGGGGATTGTGCCTTTAGTAAACATGAAGTGTTGGCAATGTTGGAAATACTGAGAAGCGGTGAATCAATATTTCACTTAATTTACTTAATTTTTCACTTTCAAAGCATTAAATATTCTTAGCACAAATCAAATATCAACATCACATCATGTCACATGAATGGTAGGCAAGAAATTTTAGTGGAAACTCAATGCGGGAGAAAACCATGAAATGCTTTCTAATATATTTGATGAGTACAAAAAATAATTATCAACACCAATTGAAGGGAAGCACCAACCTCCTAGTTCTCAGTTTATAAAAGCATTATTTTTTATCAGGAAGCACCAACGTCTTGAAAGGATGCATCGAAACCCTAGCTTTATTAACACCAACTAGAAGGATGCACCAACACCCTGTTAGTTTCAATCTGCTGCCCTGGCACCACCTTACCACCATAAAGTATTTTTAGGCACCAACTTGAAGGGGACTTCAATCTCTTCCTTGCACCACCCTACCACCCTAAAAATTAAATATTAAAGAGGAATTTGCGGTCTCTCATACTAGGGATAGTGACCCACTTACAATAATATTTGATCACCATCAAAGATACTTAAGTATTTCTCATGGTAATACACAAATTTACCCTTATATTCTAATAAGTTTGATCTAGTTAGCATTGTTGTAGGTTTGAATTTTAAATTGATAACCCTTTATGCAAGATCTTGTATTCATTTGTTCATCTGCAATATACAACGTCAACAAAAGGAAGGATTCTAACTCATACCTCAGAAATTTGAAGTGTTTGAATATACCACAAAAGAAGATGAGCCTTAAACTTGCTTCCACTAAATATGCCTTTTGTTTCCACTTCTTTGCTTCAGACTTTGCCTCATATTTTTCCTAGACTTGGTCCTCCAATATTTCTTTGAAGGTAGGTTAAACATGCTTAAATATGCCATTTAAATATGTACTTTTACTAAGTCTTGATTAATCCTCAAATATGTCCTTTAACTGCTGCATCAAGCTCCCTTTTCTCTACATTCAAACAAGCCCTAATTATCCCCTATAATGTCTCAAAATGCAACTTGATTCGTCCTTCTTTTGCTACCAAGGTAACCCTTTTTTCTGCTGCTAGAACAAACCTAAACTTGTGGCCTTCACTTGCCCAAACCCAACCTCTTTCCTGTGGCCTTAACATGGTTAAATTGACCTCTTTCTTTGTGGCTACCAAAGTCTTAATTCAACCTCTCTCTGTGGTTACCATAGACTTGATTTAGCCCTAATCTCCTACCCTAATTAGACCTTAAGCTACTTTAGACTAGGACTTAGATTAGGTGGAATTTTGCCTCAGAATAGGCCAAATTGTACCTAAAAAAAGGCCTCAGATTAGCCTCAACAACTTGGTCTCATCCCAATTATTAAACATAAAAAAGGATAAAAATGAAAGCCAGAAACACCATGTAATTTTCCCTCACCTTCGGACCTTCAACTTGCTTCACGGCCTTATAATTTCAGAGTAATTCACATAAATATATAGTTAATGATGATGGTATTTGAGGGAATACGAATTACCTGTCTATACTTGAAAATGGGGGCATAAAAGGAGGGCCAACCTGCCCTAATGATTTCAAATTTAATATAAAAATTACCCCCATAATGTGGCTGAACTGAACAAATTTTTAAAAATAATTTTCAAAATTAAAATCCTCCTTTTAAGGGCTGATTTGGTGAATATTTTAAGCATGAAGGGGTTGATAGGTGGCCTTTTTTGTAACTACCAAGACCCATAAAATTTTCCCAAAATCCAACAAATTTTCATTTAAATTTTATGCCAAAATTTGGACCAAAACATCATTCGATTTGGGCACCTTGACTATGATGTCAGGGCTTTATCTTTAGGAGGGCATATATCCTCAACCATGAATAGCCACACTATGTGCAACTTATTGTTGAAAATAACATGAAGAGTACTATCAACCTTTATATATAGATTGTTATCTACAATTCCTCTTTTGAATCCTTTTTGCTGTAAATATTCGTCCAGTCTTACGTACGAGGCTCCAGGTGTTTGATTAAGACCATACATGGATTTATTTAATTTTCAGACATAATATCCCTCTTTCGGTTAGAGAAAACCCTTCTGGTTTTTCTATGTAGACTTATTCTTATAACTATCCATTTATAAAAGCTTATTTTACGTCCATTTGATACAACTTGATACTTCTCGAGCAAGCACAAGCCACACACATCTTGATTACTTCCATTCTTGCCACATGTGCAATTGTTTGTTCAAAATCTATCCCTTTTAATTGCACATATCCTCTACATAGAAATATTCCCTTGTTCCTGGTTACCTATCCAACTTAGTTCAACTTGTTTCTGAACAACCATTTTGTGCTAATGACATTCTTTTCCTTAGGTCTTGGAAACAATTTCCATATCTCATTCTTCTCAATTTGTTTTAGTTCTTCCATGGCCTTGATCCAATTTTAATCATGGTTGGATTCTTGACAGATGCTTGACTCAATTGTGGATAATAGAGAAATGTCTCTGTTTTCGGCATGCATATTGTCGGCTTCTTCTACTTTCTATTCTTGTATTCACATATCCAATGATCTTCTCTGATGGGTGATTCTTCTGATAACATTGTTTAGGTGCTTTGGAGGGTACTTGAATATTTTGCTAATTATTTTCCAATTCTTCTTGGTTGACATTTGAGGCTTCTTCTAATTTTTCTTCCCCTTTTATTTCCTCTTCTTGCCCTTGTTCTTATATTTCCTGATCTTTTGAACTCGTGCTTCCCTTCTTAGTTTCAGGCATTTCATCAAATGTTACATTAATGCTTTCTACTATATTATTGAGTCTCATATTGTAGCATTTGTATGCCTTGCTTTTGCTTGAATATCCAACGAGTATACTTTCATCTACCCATGAATCCAATTTTCAAACCTTTTTATCTTCCCTTTTTTATATAACATTTGATTTCAAAGACTCTAAAGTTATTGAAATTAGTCGGTCTTGTTACTATTGAATTTAATCATTCCTTTGTTTAAAATATGAACAATTATTTCTACTACTTGTACGAAAAATATATCACTCAACTTGGAATCGTTCAACATAGTTCTAGACATTTCCTATATAGTTTTGTGTTTCCTTTCAGTGACTCCATTTTGCTAAGGTGTCCTAGTTGCTGAGACTTGTCTTTTTATTCCTTGTTCTTCACAAAAGTATTAGAATTACTTTGAATTAAATTCTCCTCCATTATCTGATCTTAAGCACTTTATTTTTACTTCAGTTTCATTTTCAACAACCTCTTCATAAATCTTGAAGCATTACAAAATGATTTTGACTTCTTCAGAAAACATACCCCTCATTTTGGCGTAATCGTTGATAAATATCATGAAGTACATTGTTCACCATTCAATCCTTTAGTTCTCATCAATCCGCATAGATCAGTGTGTACCATCTCTAATGATTTTGAAGTGGAATGTTCCTTGGTTTTAAACTCAACGCTTGTTTGTTTTCCATGTTGGAAGGGCTTTCACATGGTGCTTTTTGGTTTTGATATTTTTAGCATATCTCTTATTGCTTACTTTTTCTTGATTTTGAACAAATTGTCAAAGTGTATGTGGTTCTTACTCTTATTCCAAAGCCAAATTTAATCTTCCTTTTCCAAACAACAACTTTCCTTTTCGATTTCATCCAAGTTGTATATGTTATTGGGAGTCCTTGTTGTTGTCATCACTAATCTACCTAATCCCTTCTTATTTCAAATTTATTTGAGTTGAATAGAAGCACATGTCATTGGTCACAAATTTGACTCACTTAACAAGTTATGATTCATATTTTCAATGAGCTGCAACATTTTCTGCCATGGCAATGTGGCATCCTTGCCTCCAAGATTGATTGTACCCTTTCCTAAAATTTTGGCTGAGCCATCATTTCCAAACAAAATTGATCCATCCCTTTCCTTTTTCAAGGTTAAAAATATGTCTATCCCCTATCATGTGTGTTGAATAACCACTATCACAATATCATTCACTTTTCTTGCTTTGGGCCTGTAAAGAAATCACACAAATTTCAATCTTATTTTTCCAGACTTTTGGAGGTTCTTTTGGAGAATTGTTGAAATCATGCTTTGTCTCCTTTGGAGGAATGATAAACCTGCAATATTTTTCTATGGGTCCACAATTGTTGCACTTGTAACATTCTAATTCATTACTTAATGATCTAAAGTCATTATAGTTTTTGTTATAATCTTTGTGAGGATTTCTAGGATAGTTACTATTTGAGTAGCTTCCATTACTGTTTCTTATGTTCCTAGCATAAGATTTACAATTTACAACTTTTTGCCCAAAAGTGTTGCAGGAACAACATAAACCAAGACATATCGCTTGGTACCTAAGAGTGTGGGATCTTCTAGGTGGTGTAACTCTCCAACAAATTTCTTCTTTAGTCCTTTCCACAACTAGTTGATTCTACATTCTCTTAATTGATTGATCTTGACCTTTTATCGGTTGGACATTCTCTTTTTAGGGCTTGCATTCCTCCTTCTTGATAGTACCCTTGATGACACCTACATAACCCTTATGTTTCACTTCTTCTATTGTCGTCATGGAGCTTGAACCTTTGTCAACAAATGTTATCTTGTATCCTAACCCATATTTTTTCATCATATGGCCTTTGACTGCTGATAATTTCATCCAAAATTTTAGTGTTGTTTATAATTTTTTGTTGGAAGTTTTTCTTCTAAGCTTCCTTTCTTTGTAAAACTATTTCCACTTCCAAAATTTCCTTTATTTTAAAATTTTCTTCCAGCTAGTTTTTGAGTGTTTCATCAATTATTATAGCTTCCTCTAACTAGACTTTCAAATTGATGATGGTTTTCTATGATTATTTACACATTTTGTTGAGACTTTGAGAATGTTATTTTAGTTCAATTAGCCCTTTCTCCAATTCGTTGACCTTTTTTCTTTCTACTTTTAGATCTTTTAAGGCACTGACCAGTTCTCTCTCAAGATCTACTTCTCCTTCGACTCCGTCATCTTCAGGGGTTTCCTTTTGATTCTCCATTTCTACAAATGACACTCTTTTTGAGTCACTATCATTGTCACTTTCCTCATGAGGTTGTTGGAAGTAGTAGCCATGGTTGGTTTTTTCACCACTACTACTTTTGGGTGGAAATTACGATGGTGGAATCTCATGGAACATATAAAATCAGAAGAAGTGACGGAAGTTAAATGCATTTTTTTGTTTTTTGTTTTTCTAAAATATTGACACTTGTCTAATATCCAATGGGATTTCTTTAACGATCAAATATTCAACGGAATTTCCTATCCCATCGATTATTTTATGTTTTACGTATAATCCCTCCTGTCGTCGAATATCTGACAGGATTTATTTTACCATAGGATATATGACACTATCCAATATGAAAATGTGTTTTCCAATTTCCGATGAATCGAAAATAACCATTTCATAACGTACAATTGGCATTTTGCACTCACATCATTTAATATGGGGCTGCTTTACGTTGACGAGTTTAACCAATATATATATATATATATATATATGCCCTAACATCATTTAACTTTGACATAGTTGTTATATATATTAGTTGCGATTGTTTTGAAAGGTTGTAGGCTTATTTTGAGGTTAGTTTTTGAACAAAATCATCACTGAAATTTTGGGGACAAAAAATGTCACATAACATTCATCAAGGATATCGAGGATACGTGGGATCAACATCGAGGGCTTATAAGGATCGAAAATTTTATTGCCCTTGTATAAATTGCAAGGGCTTGAGGCCAAGGAGAATTCTAATAAAATCATCTAAAAATCATTATAGAGACTATGGACATGCAGTGAAGGAAGACATGAATATCATCCATTTGTAAGTTATTTATTATGTCTTTGTATTGTAGATTGTTTTTGTAAATGTTTATATGTATATTTTATTTTAGATTGTATGTCTTTGTATTGTAAATTGTATTATATTTATATTGTAAATGTGTTTTATAATATTCTTTTGGGAGGTGTTTGAACTATGTTTTTATTTTGATGTGGACTAGAAACATTATTTGATTGTTTTCTTTAGGGTCGATTAAGGGGATATGTTGAATTAGGGGTTAATTACTTTATGGGCTTAGGGATAAGAGGTTATTGTTTAAAGGTTTAGGGGTTAGGAGTTAAGGGCTTAGGGGTTAGGGGTTTAAATGCTTAGGTGAACGTGGTTAAGGTGTTATGGGGTTAGTGTTTGTTTAGCAGGTTAATTTGGACCTAGAGGATTTAGTGGTTAATCATGGGTTTTTATTGAGCATTATTCATAATTTTTAAAGTATATTACACAAAATATGACATTAAGAAACAATTTGACATTAGAATGATGAGTGCAAAATAAGATATTAAATATGTTTTTTTATTAAGGTTGTGAATATATATCTCATAAAGTGTCTCACTTCCTACATGTCAAGAAAAGTAACATATTTTTTAGATTGTTTCAAAATATTCTTAAATGTCTTGATAAAGTGCACAAGCATCATTATTGATTTGTTGTCTTTGTTTCTTGATCTCACCTAAGTTGTCTTTCTCTTTATCTTTGTTGTCTTTGTTTTCCTTATATATTATATTTGTATACTGTTGTTATATCAATGTTTCAATATTTTCCTGATATACTAATATTACTTTATTGATTGTAATTGTATAGTATGCCCCCCTAGGGCATTGTTCGACGAGGAAGAGGTGGTTGTAGTACAAGCATCTATTGAATAACATGGATCGATTAATATTGAGGATCAAGCTAATGATCCTATGGAAGAAGATAATGATGCTAATAACATAGTTGTAGAAGATGGGACAAATAGATTGATCTAGGAGACATTTAATAATGTTGGAATGTATGATGATGACAACTAGTATGATGAATTTGATTTTGATTTACTTGTACTTGAGAGGGAAAGTAAACCTCTTTATGAAGGCTCAAAAGCATCTCTTCTCTATGATGTATTGTTGCTGTCAACTTAAAGGTGGTGAATGGTTTTCCAAACACATGTGTGACACAACTCCTAAGGTATGCATATATTTTGTGACATTTAGTATTATATACATGATAAAGCAATTACTTTTTCCATTGTTTTAATGTTAGTAAGTTGATCTGCATCATTTCATTAATTTGTAACATTTGGATGAAATATGTACGATTAATATTGTATATTACATTAACCAATACTATTGTTTATGTTGTAGATTACTAGGTGATTTTTTGTTACCACCATAAAATGTTTTGCCTCGCATGTACGAAGATTTACCTTCCATTATGAAAGATATTGGAATGGAGTATTAAGCTATTTGTGCATGCTCTAATGATGATATTCTCTATTATAAAGAACATGCATTGAAATAAAAATTCCCAAAATGTGATGAGAGTAGATATCAAACCGATAAAGTAACAAAAAATGAGCCTTGAAAGATTCTTCGTTATATTCCCATAATTCCACGTCTGTGAAAATTGTTCAGGTGAAAAAGAGTAACAAAACTTATGGATTACCATCCAATGAATAGAAGTGAAGATGGTGTTCTTTGAATTCCTGCAGATGGATATACATTTAAGAATATAGAGGAAAAGAGGCCATATTTTAAAAGAGAACCTCCTAATCTTAGGCTTTCATTAGCAGCTGACGGTGTCAATCCATTTGGAGAGCCCATATATACTTACTCGGTGTGGCCTATTTTTGTTATTAACAGCAACATTCCTCAATGGAAGCCAATAAAGAGGGAGAAAATAATGTTGATAATGATTGTTCCAGGTATTAATTTGTTTAGAGTAAATTTTTTTATCACAATATCATCTCATTTGTCTTGTTTTTTTTCATAATTATGTCTTATAGTTTTTTGTTAATTTACTCATATATGTTCAATTATGCCTTATAATTGTGTCTTATAAGTTTTTTTATTTACTCATATATGTAGTAATTATGTATTATATGCTCAATCAATTAGGTAAGTACCAAGTCAAAGATATCAATGTATATATCGAGCCTCTTATCGATGAGCTAGAGGAGTTATGGAATGATGTCACTATGTATGATATGTCTAGACTAGTAGTTGCACAAAGGGAATTTGAATTCCATGCAATGCTTGTATGGACAATTAACGATGCCCCAGGGCTAACACATTTTTGTGGTATTTTATAACGTTACCCCGCACTTTAATAGTGTTTAATTTTATTAAGTTCATTTCAAGTAGGTTTTTTAAATAGTTTGACCTTCATTGTACATACTTAAAATAATTGATATAAAAATTATTCCATTTCTTGTAGGTCTTCAAACAAAGGGTAAATTTTCTTGTCCAGTTTGTGGTCCTAAGTTGAAATCTCGTCATTCAAGAAGCTTAGGAAAGGAGTTGTTTGATGATTAAAGGCACTTCCTTTCTAAGAACCATATGTACCGAAGTACCGAAAAACATATTTTCAATGGGAAAGAAGAGTATGGGTTAAGACCACGGAGAATGACACCTCATGCATGGAAGTTGAAATATAATAGAGTCTCTCAAGGTATAGCTAGAATTGTCTGTGTATCAATATACATGATATGTTTGGATTATTTTATATTTTTATGGCATTTTCTTCACTGTAATAATTGATAGGTTATATTGTTGTTATAATATCTTTAACTATGATTCACGTGGTAGGTAGTCAAGGAATTAATAACATGACACTTACATGAGGAATGAAATGCTAGATCGAGAAATTCAATAGACTCCCCTACTATGAGCACCTATAAATTGTTCATTTGTTTGATACAATGCACATTGGTAAGAATGTAACATAGACCTTATGGTGAATCTTAGATAGAAGGAGAGATAAATATTTTTTTTTAAAGATTTGTAATGACATTAAGGAGGCTAACCATGCATTGAAAAGTGCGTTTCATTCAAATAATGACGGAGATGGACAAAATATAAGCACCCTTCCATGGTAATTGACAAAGCAACAAAGTAAGCATGTTAAGGAGGTTATTGAAAAAAATAAATTTCCAACTAGATTTCCTTCAAATATAAAGAATATCCTAACAAATAAAGGTGAATTAGGTGGGGTAAAAACTCATGATTGGCATATGTTCATTAAGGTAATTATTTTGGTGTATATATTTTATACATTGGTGAAACATCTTGTTAATTAGTGTTTTTTTCCTACTAATTTGGGAAAAATAATGATCGATCATTATTTTTGTTACAATATTTTGTACCTTTATCTCTCCTAGAAAACTTTGACAACAATGTCAGACAAGTTGTATATGATCTTGGAAAATACATGAGGTAAGTGGAGATTTATGTGCAAAGTGTAAATTGTTCAATAAGTTGTTTTGTAATATATTTTTGACAGCATGTTTTTTTCTTGCGACCATGTACTATATTATACTTTTTTTGTTGAAACCTGTGATTTGTTTATTTCAATTGTAGATGGTTGTCATCTAAACAAATTAATAAAGAAGATATACAATATTGGATAAAACAAACTCCTCATCTAATGCTGATATGGAAAATCCTTTGTACATGAATTCTAAATTGGATGATATAGATGATGAGTTGGATGAGGAAGAAGATTAATTATATCAAAATGTTGAAAAGTATGAGGTATATATTTATATGTTTTCAGTTGGCTTGTTCTCTTTCGTTCACCTTAAATTTTTACTTTCCTAGTTTTTATGTTTGAATATTACGTTCGTGTTTCTTCCAAATATATTATAGTAGATAGATTGTGTATTGGGGATTTAAGAGTGATGTGGGCGGGGGGGGGTTGGGTCAGAGTGTCCATATGAGCTTCCACCTTCATGTGGTTGGCCTTGTTAAGTAAAAAATATATTATTCTTGAAACAAAGAGAAGCTCATTTACGTTTATACCATCATTGCCAATTTTGACTTTGGTTCATTAAGCAAACATATTGGGCGAGTTGGGCGACGACTGAACCAGGAGAAACAGTGGTCAGGAAGAAATGTGAAGTAAGGTCAGCCCATGAATGCCCATGAATTGAGTTCCCACCAAGGTGTCTCATAATGATTTTTAGATAATTAACTAAATTAATGTTTAGGTTTTAAAAACCTATTTATTATTGATTGATTATGAAACATAGACATACTAACAAATGATAATATTTTTTTGTCATTAATGATATAATGATTGATGTTGATTTATTTTCACATCAGGGCGGACGCCCTCACCCTATATGCACCCACATGAAGGCGGAGCGCCCAGGCGCCATTGCGGGCGTTGCATGCTGGGAATAGTAGAGGGTCCATATGAGCTTCCACCTTCACGTGGTTGGCCTTGTTAAGTAAAAAAATATATTATTCTTGAAACAAAGAGAAGCTCATTTACGTTTATACTATCATTTCCAATTTTGACTTTGGTTCATTAAGAAGACGTATCGGGCGAGTTGGGTGACGACTGAACCAAGAAAAAATATGGTCGGGGAGACATGCGAAGTAAGGTATGCCCATGAATTAAGTTCCCACCAGGGTGTCTCATAATGATTTTTAGAAAATTAACTAAATTAATATTTATGTTTTAAAAACCTATTTATAATTGATTGATTATGCATCATGGACATACTAACAGATGATAATATTTTGTTTTCATTAATGAGATAATGATTCATGCTGATTTATTGTCACATCAGGGTGGACGCCTTCACCCTATATGCACCCGCATGAAGGCGGAGCGCCTGGGTGCCCCTGGAGGCGTCGTGTGCTGGGAACTATAGAAACCCGCTTGGTAAGGGGGCCCATGCGACGAGTTGGTGGGTCAAAAAATCTTGGAAAGGGGTGCCTACATAAAATAAGTAAGATTGGCCCATGAATTCCCATGAACAAAGTTCCCACCAAGGGGTCTCATAATGATTTTTAGAAAATTGACTAAATTAATGTTTTGGTGTTAAGAGTCAGTTTATAATTCATTGATAATGAAATGTAGTAATAACAAGTTATAATATTTTGTTGTCAGTGTTAACTAATTTGCACAACAACATGAACACCTGCACCATGGGTGCATCTACATGAAGGCGGGGTGCTTGAGCGCCCATGGGGGTGTCACATGCTGGTCAACACGCCAAGGCACCCACTGTGCAAGGGCACCTGTGTGATGAGTTGGTGGGTCGACCCAACTTGGAAAGGGGTGCTCACACAAAATAAGTAATTTTAGCCCATGAATTCCCATAAATAGAGTTCCTGCAAGGGGGTCTCATAATGGTTTTTAGAAAATTTACTAAATTAATGTTTGGCTGTTAAAAGTCAATTTATAATTGATTGATCATGTAGTATGGAAATAAAAAATGATAACATTTTGTTGTCATTAATGAGCTAATAATTTGTGTTCACTGATTTACACAAAAAGGTGAACACTCGTGCTTTGGGCACACCCACATAAAGGTAGGGCACTTGGGCACCCATGGGGGCATCATGTGTTGGGCACGCCAAGGCGCCCGCCTGGCAGGGGCATCGATGCGACGATTTGTGGGTCAAATTGACTTGGAAATGGGATCCCACACAAAAAAAGTAATTTTGACCCATGGCTTCCCATGAACAGAGTTCCCACAAAGGGGTCTCATAATGATTTTTATAAAATTGAATAACTTAATATTTGGGTGTTAAAATTTAGTTTATAATTGATTGATCATCCAACATGAAAATAAAAAATATTAATATTTTGTTTCCATTGATGAGATAATGACTTTTTTTCACTAATTTTCACAACCGTGCGAATTCTCGCACCGTGGGTGTGCCCACACAAAGGCGAGGCACCTGGGCGCCCTTAGGGGCGTCACGTGTTGGTAATGCCAGGTTGCCTACCTAACAGGGGTGCCTGTGCGACAAGTTGGTGGGTCGAACTAACTTGGAAAGGGGTGCCCCCAAAAAATAAGTAATGTCGGCCCATGACTTCTCATGAACAAAGTTCCCACGAGGGGGTCTCATAATGGTTTCTAGAAAAATAACTAAATTGATGTTTAGGTGTTAAAACTTAGTTTATTTATGACTTATTATGCAACATTATACTAAAAAATGATAATTTTTTTGTTGTCATTTATGAGCTAATGATTTGTGTTCACTGATTTTAACAATAGGGCGAATGTCCGCACCCTTGTCGCACCTGCACAAAGATGGGGCATGCAGGTGCCCACTTGGTAGGGGTGCCCGTGAGATGAGTTCGTGGGTCAGCCTGGCTTGGAAAGGTGCACCCATACAAAGGAAGTAATTTTAGCCCATGATTGCACATGAAAAAATTTCCCATAGGGGGGGTTTCATAATGATTTTTAGAAAATTGACGAAAATAATGTTTGGGTGTTAAAAGTAGGTTTATAATTGATTGATAATGAAACATGGAAATAAAAAATGAAAATGTTTTGTTGTCATTTATGAGCTAATGATTCGTGTTCACTAATTTTCATAGTGGTACAAACACCCTCGCCCTAGGTGCGCCCGCACGAAGGCAGGGCGCTTGGGCTCCAGTGGGGGAATTACGTGTTGGGCACCCCAGGGCACTCGCACGACAATTTGGTGGGCAAAACCAAATTGGAAAGGGATGCCAAAAAAAAGGAAGTAATTTAATCCCATGAATTCCTATGAACAAAGTTCCCATAATGGGGTCTCATAATGATTTTTAAAAAATTAACTAAATTAATGTTTAGCTGTTAAAATCCAATTTATAATTGAATATAGATCATGTAACATGGAAATAAAAAATAATAATATTTTGTTTTTGTTTATGAGCTAATGAATATTTTTGTTCACTTATTTTCATAGTAGGGCGAATTCCCTCGCTTTCAGCACACTCGCACGAAGGTGGGATGCACGAGCGCCCATGGGGGCGTCACGTCCTAGGCACGATAGGGCGCCCGCCCTACAAGGGCGCTCGTTCGACGAGTTTGTGGGTCGGCTCGACTTGGAAAGTGGTGCCCACAAAAAATAAGTAATGCCATCTTATGACTTCCCATGAACAAATTTTCCACAAGGGGGTCTCATAATGATTTTTAGAAAATTGACTAAATTAATGTATGGGTGTTAACATTCGGTTTATAATTGATTGATCATGCAACATGGGAATAAAAAATGAAAATATTTTGTTTTCATTGATGAGCTAATGATTTGTGTTCACTAATTTTCACAGAAGGGTGAAATCCCACGCCCACACGAAGGAAGTGCACATAGGCGCCCATGGGGGCATCACATTTTGGGCATGACAGGGTGCCTACCCATGAGGGGTGCCTGTGCGATGAGTTGGTGGGTAGACCCAAAATGGAAAGGGGCGCCCACATAAAAGAGGTAATTTTGGCCCATGACTTCCCATGAATAAAGTTCCCACAAGGGGGCCTCATAAAGATTTTTAGAAAATTAACTAAATTATTGTTTAGGTGTTAAAAGTTGGTTTATACTTGATTGATTATGTAATATGGTACTAACAAATGATATTATTTTGTTTTAATTCAGAAGCTAATTATTTGTGTTCATCGATTTGCACAAGAGGGCGAACATTGACATCTTGGGAGCACTCGCACGAAGGCAGGCACGTGGGCACCAATGGGGATGTCACGTGTTGAGAACACCAGGGCACCCATGTGACAAGTTGATGGGTTGACCTTACTTGGAAAGGGGCGCCCACACAAAATAAGTAATGTTGACCCATGATCGCCCATGACTTGAGAATGGGACCAACATTGAAATG
Source organism: Pinus albicaulis (assembly GCA_034641835.2). Taxonomy (NCBI): domain Eukaryota; kingdom Viridiplantae; phylum Streptophyta; class Pinopsida; order Pinales; family Pinaceae; genus Pinus; species Pinus albicaulis. Next base: position 128,696,827 of record CM076570.1, on the reverse strand, counting down.
TTTTCAGTTTGTGCTCGTATGCACTGAAATTTGACATGGTTATGGAAGATGCTTGCATTGATGATATGGGAGGGTATTGAGACTCAAATACGACTCCTAGAAAGAATTCAACAATCAAATGATAAAATTTTAACATATATAAATGTCAAGGATATAAAATTATTTATTACTCTTTACTAGTTGGGGGCTTATAATGTACTTCATAGTCTAAAGGTTGAAAAAAATCCTTACCCTTCTATTTGAGAAAACTTGTTACCCTTCATCATCATCTTTTTCATCATCGTCATCATCAACATCGTCATCATCACAATAATATTTGTATCAGACGAGTTGGGCAATTGGTGAACCAGGTGATAGGGCGGTTAGGCAGACATGGTTTAATAAAGCTTTAAAACCTAAGACTTGATAAACAATGTCCCATAAATATTTTCATGGTATGAAACCTTGTATAAATATTTATTAGTATTATCCTATTATATCTAATTATAGTGTTCACTCTATTGATAACATATAATATATATTCAAGATTTCATTAAATTGATTCAAAAGTGACTTACTTCTTCTCATTATTACTTGCAGTAATAAAATTCCTTGAACAAACTTACCCTCTAAAACTTGTTTGGAGTTCTCCAAATACACACATAGTTTATATGATTCACTTGGTTTCGGTAGGATTTAGGAGTTCAAGTGGAAATCTTCCTAAATGTTGATTTAAAATTATACCCATGCTCAGTAAACTCCTAAACATGACATGTTATAAGCTAAATATGGCATATTCCAAGCCTAATATAACCGATTTAACAACTCATATCCATTCACAAACATAAATTATTAGTATACCCTTATAATTCATAAAAACATGTAAGCATAAATATAGTCAATTAAATAGCCATAAATAATGAATACATCGATTTCTGAGGAAAACTCACCATAGAAACAATGTAACACTTAACTTATTAATCACAATATCTTTTTCAATCCATGGTGCTTTGTCAACGTTCTTGAATAGAATGAGTTTCCTCTCAATAAATAACACACAAATTTGGATTTTCATTGTTTAAGTTATGTGGATAAGTTTTTTTTTGTGACTTGTAATATTGGGGCATATCTTGTATAAATATACTTCTTTTACTCAAGCCAACATTTGGGTCTCTATTATCCAATTCTATATTTGTAAAAATCTTAATTAGAGTGACCTTCATTTGTAAATATTGTACACCGTAGGCCACTTCATTAAAGGGTCAAGTATGTAAGTCATTTTTGAAGCATCTCAAGCTTTCATTCAACTTTTCTATCAAATGATGATGGGATAGACCAATATTCATATGATTCCATTCCATATGTTATTCTTTCTTTAAGGCATCTTGGAAAGATTTTATTTCATGTATTCAAAGAGCACCCCTTATATTTTATATAAGGCATGATATGAACCATTCTATGATAAATTCCTTGTTGATTATATATGGGATATGGCTAAGAAGATATATAAACCTCTCATTATATTCCAACACACGTTCACAAGGCATCTAATTAGTGCCTTTTATTTTTTGTGCTATTATATGTTTGACATATTGAGTTTTAAGGAATGATATCAAATTGTCCTTCACTTCCATTTTTGTTTTTGTTTAATTCTCCTTAAAATTCATAAATCATGTTAACATTATTTTCTTTAATTCTCCAACACACTTTTGAAATTTTCTCTTTTTTGTGTGCGGTATATCCCTCACAACCCATTTTTTCTCACATATAAACCAATGATTCTTAATATATTCATCACACTCGTAGAGGGGTAGATGGCGGTGAAACATTTGTTTAAGGAGGAGGTTTTTTTACTATATTGTAGTAGGTGGAGCTAGTCATAGGATAGTCAATGGTTTCTTACTATTTAATTGATCAAAATTTGGTTAATTTTCATCAATATATAGTATGCAAAATGTCTTGTTTATGGTTGCATCACTTCCTTGTAATGTTTGAAAAACATTGAGGTATCCTCCTCAAATAGTAAATCATATACCGGGTAAAATTATAATATCTTTTATGTGGAGTAGTATGTTATTATTTTCTTCAATACTTAACCAATTTCACTTTTTCTACGGTATTCCAAGGAAAAACATATCTCTCACATTTACATGGTTGTCTAGTTGATACCACTATGAAGATCGTCAAGAAAATACTTGCAAATGTTCCCAAAATAATTCTTGAACATGAGGAATTATTGAACATAAATGACTTGTTACATAAATATTTAGACGATTACGTATACTATGTCCTAACTCTCAACCTCTATGCTTTCAGCATTCTCTAACAATCAAAGGGTGAAAATGCCTACCTCTACCAGCTTTATATCTTCATTCAACTAAGGAACCATCAAGGATTCTTCCCATCTGACATCTACATAATCATCAAACTAATTTAGCACTCCAATGACTTGCCACTGTTGAGGATTTTTTCTTTGGGATTGATGATGGTTTGAAACATCATGCATCACTATGCTTTTATTTTGGCTTTTTTCCCTGCCAAATTTTTGAATATTAATCATTGTCTTGTATGATTTCATTCTTTTTTCACATCCTTTTATTTTTTTCTTCATCTAGTGCATACTCCCACTCTCTTGTCGCTGACTTCCTCATTTTCCTCAATACAATGACTCTTCAATGTGTATCAACTAAGGTTACTACATTTTAGGAATTATCACAAATTGTCACCCCCTACCACAAAGCCAAAATTACTTTTACTAGTTGAGAAAGGTACCACAATTAGCCATTCATTTCTATAAGTATTCCTAAGCTTCTTGAGCAATTTTTCAACTAGCATTCAAAAAATATTCCCACCTAGATTGTCATTTTTTCTATTAGGCACTAGTTAGTATTGTTAGTGGATATTGGGGTTCAAAAATGTTCCAAATGGATTGGCCAATCAAGAATTTTTGAATTAATGCGGGTACTATGTATAGGAACTAGTCATACAATTTTTCATAAAATCTAATTTTAACATCATTGAGGGATGTCGTTCTTCTATTGCTTTCTCCTCACAAAAGTCATCTACGATTTTTTTGACCCACTCATGTAAGTTTGTTTGAAAATTATTAATAAATTAGATATAATTCATTAATCTTAATTAAGATTAATCATGTGCACCACATTATATGAATTTCTTAATTTATTTAAGAATGGATATGATATTTTTTTCATATGTTTTTGTGAAATTTTTTTCTCTCACCTATACAAGTGTGACATTGTTTCCTCTAGGATCATTTTTGAGATAATTTTAGAATTTTATTTATCACCACTCTCATGACGTTGGAATCTTCACTTCCTTTCTCCCCTAAAATTTTTTCAATCTGGTGGGAAAGTAGGCAGACAAAGCAAGGATAACCCCTGAATAATGAATGATAGATAAACTAGTTTCCCGCTTCCTTTGAGTCTTCGATATACATGGGTACATTCATACTTATTAAATAATCATGCACTAGTATGTTGCTTTTACTATGTGGTCATTGTGGCTTATCGGTCTCCCAAATCCCATGGCTTAGTACTCAATGTGAAAAAGCATAGAATCAATCTAGATTCTATCCACTAGTTAGGCGAAAATGGACAAACCTACTTCCGGGTAATGCACCACTTATAGGAAATATATAATAATATAATAATATTATTATTATGTATAATATATAATATATAATATATTATATAATATATATTATATATTATATATAGAATATAGAATATATATTATATAATAAGTTATATATTAGGTCATTATATAGGTTATATATAATAGTTTATATGATCGAATAATAAAAAGGTCAAGTTCACAATAGAGCGATCGGGGCATAATCAGGTTCATAGAATGAGCACGAGGGAATTCGACAAGGCGACATGAGGGCATTAGAGGAGGCCACGAGGGAATTTGAGAAGTGCGAATGAGGGAATTCAAGCAGGGAAGAACAATGGAAATGAGAGAATTCAAGAAGGGCAGAGCAATGGGCACGGCGGAATTGGAGCAGGGAAATGTTGGAAACCTATCTTCAATATGATGGTAAGCTCAAAACCAGGTTCCTCTATTTGTTATTTTTTTAAAATAAGACATTTCTTCAACCCTTCATATAACCAACTCATAGACCTTAACCCATGATTGTAAGCTTGAAAACTTTACCCATGACTATAAGCTCGAAACCCTTACCCATGACTGTAAGATTGAAACCCTAGAAGGTTTAGCTTGATTTGCATTGTGTGGTATTGTCTTATTCGACCTATTTGTATTACTTACACTATTATGTGTTATTGATTTTGTAAGTAAATCTGGAGGAAGCTTTGCTGGTAGGAAGAGGAAGAAGACCGATTCGACGATAATTCCCCTGCAACATGAGTTAAATCCTTCCAAATTGAGTGCTTGTTTCTTTATTTGAGTTATGGTAGATGAAGAAGGAAATGTATTATTTGTTAGATTTAGATTTGGTAGATGATATTGAGGTACCAACTCACTGTTTTCTGATAGCGTGTAGGAGTATGATTTGCTCCAGTTGTGAGTAATAAGTTCCCAAGAAAAGCGAGGGATGATGCCCAAGAGTTTTTCACTAAATATTGATTTTTAAAATTTTTACTGATTGAAATATGGGTTAGAAAGAGGATCCTAAATTTTTTTCTTATTTTTGTATAATGTTCTTTAACCATCATGATGGGACCGCTTTCTGGGTTTCTTTCATTTCTTAGGGTTTTGAATTATAATGGTTCCTTTAACTAGTTTAGTCAAGCCTTGCTATGACAGGGTATCGACATATTTCTTTGAACATATTCATTTTTTTTTTTGTTAGTTTAGACTAATTCTAATCACCCACAGGTTTCGAATCGGTGACCTTGCGGACAAAGTGTCTTAACGGTGCACCCCATCATCGACTGCTCTACACCACGTGGGCTCTTTGAACATATTCAGTTGTAATTGCTTGTACCTTTGTATTTTTTTAATGACTATGAATAGTTTGTCAAGTACTTAATGCCTCTATAAACCTTGTTTCAGTTTCAATATGATTTATGACTAGAGCTTTTACTCATATAGATAAATTTTGGCACTTCTGCATTTTTATTAAGTTAGAACCTTTAAACATTAAAACAAAAAAATTTTGTTACTGTGTTGAGGACCACCAGAGAGAATTAGCTCCCCTGTAATGCATGATGGATATTTATTATTTAACTACTTGTTTTTATTATCAATATGATACTGATTTTATAAAAATATTTCTTTCCTCTCCATTTGGGATTTTTTTGTGTCGATTATACTATACATCATATGGTAATTTGATGTGTAATTTCCAAAAATATAAAGAATGTTTCCACATGATTTATTTGTGATCCTTAGTTTCTTTAGCAACCTAGATACTCATTTTTCTTTCTTTCCATTTTTAACAATTGTTACCCAATTACTACAATGTTTTTCTGTTTCTAGAAATGAATATAATCAATGTATTATAAGCGTTGCTATGTAATCTACTGATAATTCTCTCACTTATGCATGTGCCTCTACTCCTACCTATGATACTATTAGTTTTCAACACATAAGGTACATTGCTTCTAGTACTCTAGTGCTTTCCTTTGCTTCTAGTTATAAATATTGGAATGGAACATATGGATTAAGTAACATAGGAAAAGGAATATGGAACAGTTGGTTCAATAGTTCCATGAGCAGCTTTAGCTAATGTATAATAAATTATTGACACACAATATATGTTGTCTCTTTATTAAGTATTATTTTGTTCTTTTTCTATACACCATGTGATTTATTCATACCAAGATTAAGTTACACATATATAAATAAAAATATATATCTCATATACATACTACAACTACCCATACATAGTCTAGGTGGCTGAGGCAAGGCCTGTGAGGGACCTACCTCCCCTTGCTAAGACTTATTTATTTAAGAACCCAAGACTATTTCCTCGTTAATAGTAAGGGCGCTTAACCTTTCCACCCCCCGTGGAAACTAGCCTTAGTAATTTCTTTTTTACATTGATTCTATGCTTGTACACACACACACACACACATGCACATATTGTCCTATGAGTGTGTATGTATGCTTAGAGTGATCTCTTGAGCCACATCACCTTTTGTAAGATTTAATTATAATGACTAGAAATCAAAATAAGAACTAGATTATGAACACTTTACTCTACTACTCTATTGTATCAAGAGTATGTACCTGTGAAAATATACTTTCAAGATTATTTGAACCATATATATACACACACAAAAACACACACACACACACAAACACATATGGTCCCATGAGTGTGTATGTATGCTTATAGTGATCTCTTGAGCCACTTCACCTTTTGTAAGATTTAATTATAATGACTAGAACTCAAACTAAGAACTAGATTATGAACACCATACTCTATAACTCTATTGTATCAAGAGTATGTACCTGTGAAAATATACTTTCAATATTCTTTGTAACCATTTACTTTACACACACTATAGTCTCTATTTTCGTTGAAAGATATTTACCTGCCACAATTTAGCACTACACAATCTAGGAGCCACCAATAGAAAATTATCTACTTTAAGTATTATATAGATTCTCATATATTCTACTCTTCTCATGAAAATTTAATATATAAATAGATTTAACTTAATATAATACATACTTAATATCCTCGTGGGAATGTATCAAGAGTTATGACAGTCCTCCCCACCATAAGTTGATCTTGTCAACCAGCTACCCCTAAGCTCTACTCATCAACCAAAATGTTGCGTAGAATTGATGGCTTCTCCCTAATATCCTATGTTGTAGTTTCTTGCTGGAAATGATAGCTCTAGGTTATCTATTAGCACATAAATCCAATCCCTAGAAAAGTGAGTAACTTAATGAACATCTGGTGGAAATGCCAGTGTAAAATTTGGAAGAATTTGTCAAATAATGTCATATGCAAATTCTTCTCTTCATTTGGGATGGTGCTTTCCAGCCTTAGGGGGGTTTATGTAGACAATCATATAGGCATGCAATCCTATATTTTGTCAATGTGGGTTACAAAATATGTTTTGTAAATAGTTGTGGAGTTCAAAATTAGCTTTAAATGATGAAATAAAATTCAGAATAAAAGCATTTTAAAATATTTTTTTTACCAAAATGAATGCCTATGAACTTCTAAAACATTGCAACTAAATCATAAGAATACGAATGAAATATAAGGGCTAGATAACAACATAATTAAGTTTTATTCTACATAAATCAAATGCCTTTAATTGCGTGAAAGAGATAAAAATATATATAGTGTAATGATGTTTCCTACATAAGAAAATAGAAGCTAGAAGATAGACAGAGAAAGTGAGTGAGAGAGAGTAGGTTATTATTAAAGAATATCCAAGTAAATAAGAAACAAATAATTCCCTCTCCCAAGTAAATCTACTTCAACTAACCAACCCTTTACAAAACAATTTTAAAAAAGCAGGCAAATTAAAATAATTTTATGTGACACAGAGAAAGAAACCCAATATGGGTTTGTAGTTGTTACAAAATTCAAATCCAGAAAGCCAAAAATTTTCAATTATAAACTTGCATAAGTTATTTGTTGACTAACCAGTTTGAGATGATAAAATAATTCCCACAATCAAATCTTATAGGGCAAGCACCTCTATAAAAATGAGTATGAGGATCATGCCCGCAAAAAGCTTAGGCTCCTAGGAATTTGCTCTATAACCAAAAGGAAAAGTAGCCATACATAAGAGTAAATATAATATATTTAATTTTAATATGACTATCAATTCTCCTCACATATTCTATCACAGTATTAGGTACACATGTACAAGCGAAATGAGAATTTATTTCTAGCATCACATAGACATTCAAATTGTGGCAATAAAAAAAAATAATTCTAATGAAAATTTGGACATAATTTGATCATGTTTTATGTGTTTTTAATTTTAAAGATAGAAAATTTTAAATACGATCAATAAATCACTATCCTTATTAGGAGATAAAGCATTAAGAATTTGAATAATCACGAGGCCTTCCTAAGACCAATCCAACCACCACAAAATTTGGAAAAAGACTTCTGAAGACCAAGCCAACCACCAAACAAGCCAGAAAAAGACTTCCCAAGACCAATTCAACCACCAAACAATATTCCTTTAGCAAAACCAAGATCTAAAATGAGTCAACAATGTTTACCTTACCAAGAATGTAACTTCTCTAAATTTCAGCTTCATCAATTAGGTTTGCAACTTCGGCTTCCAAAAAATCGAACTTACAGTAACCCAAGAATCATAGAAACTTACACGATTGGGCCAATAATAGTAGGGGATAAAACTTATTTCTTTTTCTAATATTCTTCTTTTCCTCACTAGGGTGATTTCTTGTCTTATAGCCTCCTCACACTACCATTCTATCTCAAATAAAATGCCAAGATGTGTGTCACTAGAGGAGGTTGAAGTCCTCTTACTTATAGTCTTCACAAGGGTTAGAGTGGGCCTCTCTAGGCCAACTTTACCATGGATGGTCAACTTGGTCATGGGGTCTTTATAGAATTTTATAAACATCAAAATAATATTTTTTTTTATTGATACAGGATTCAAATCACATCTATTACATCATGACATAAAATTTGACTCAAGACAAAAACCCTAGAGCACACAAGGGTGCTTATATCTAGGAACCAAAAACTTTGAGCATGAAGCCCATGATTTAATAAATACATTTTATTTTACAATACTTTTCTTTTTCTTTTGATAAGTAAATAAGATATACATGATGTCATGAGCCAAATACAATTATGAAAACCAATACTAGTTACAAATTTCAATAGGAACTTCGCATGTTACATACCTTCAATGTCTTCTAGGGAAAATTTCTTCTCAAATAAACTCGTCTCTCCTTTTGTAATTCACATTTATTCTTATCTGTAGACTTGCTCTGAAATGAAATGCATGTGTGATGTCTCTTAAAGGAGGTAAAATGTCTACTTTATATAGCATTCCAAGGGCTCTTTAAGCCCAATGTGAGGCCAACTTTAGCTAGCTAGCTGACATGTTCTTGGGAAAACTATAAACATTTTTTTCGAAATAAAATACGATTTTATTTCTTTGATATAAGTGCCAAAATGGGTGTTAAATAATGACAATGACCTTTCGACTCAAGACTGTTGAATTTTGTAGCATTAGATATGCTCTAGCCTCAAGATTTTGCAAAGAGACTAAGACTCATGCATTATCCAAGACCTAGAAATCATTTTGGGCAATTCCATGCAAAGATGATTTAAATAAAATAATTAATTATTTTTAACGTATTCCTAAGTCTAAACTTAGGAAATGAGAATAATTAAAGGCTATTAATTAAACCAGGTGCGAATCTTCTAGATAAAGGCATGGACCGAGTTCTAGATAATGTGAGCCATTGATTAATATATAGTCTTGGTCATCGATACCTAAACAAGAGATTATAAGAATAAAATCGATGGGAACTTGTAGAACACATTAGAGCAGATACTTAGTTTCCCAAGAAAATCAATTTTCTCAGTGGCTTAAGTTCAACAAGAGACAATTGAGTCAGAGATGAGTTGAAGGTGGGAGAGATAGGGCATCAATAGTAGTCCGAGAGTGTAGGAAGAGTTTCAGAAAGGGAAGTGCAGAGGAGGGATATAATTCATTGGGAACTACAGAGATGATGATGTAGTGAGGCCAGCGTAAGGGCAGAAGGTCCTCTTCGTGGTTAGGAAAAAATTGAGTGAGAAAAATTCATCAGTAAATTTTTCTTAGTGTCTCTTCCTCCAGTTTTTCAATCTGATATTTTGTACATGAATTATTGCTGAAGAATTAATAAGGAAATCCTAATCTCCTACACCAATTTTCCCACATTGGGTTTTTTTGGGGAAAATTATCCAAAATTTATTGTGTTAATGTGTTTATTTGTGTGATAGTATTTTCCTCACATTTATTTTCCGCAGTATTTGATTTGTGAAGGCTGTAGCGTATATGTTTCAATATTTACTATAAATAACTGAAAATAATTTGTTTACGTAATTTTAACAAATAGAAGAAATATTATTTGTTGCTCCGATATGATTAAGGGTATCTGAATTTTCACATGGTATCAGAGCACAGATAATAAGAAGGAGAGCTCAGGAACAGAAGGGAAAAGGGGAATCGTAGAACTTCATGAGAAACTACTTGAAACTCCTAGGAGGTTGTGCAGTCCTTTGGCCAAGCAGGAGAAATTTCGTGGAAAAATTACTTCTCTGAGTGAGTCGACATACATTAAATTTCCTGATTGAAGGTTGTCAGAGGAAGAGGGAGAAGTCGTATTTATTTTGTAGAGAAGATTCCCAGCTAGGACACAATATTTTGCAGTTCAAATCAATGTTAGAAAGGAAGGAAAAAAACACATAAAATCATGGATAATCAAGATACCTCAGATTTATCTTCAATGTTGGTAGAATATTTCATGTTTTTCAGATTCGACATCAGTTGGTTTCTGGTGTATTGATAGGGGAGCTTCAATTCACATGACTAGAGTACGATAATATTTCTCTAGCTATAAAGAGAAAAATATGGACTTCCATATCACTATGGGAAACATAACCAAGTGTACACCAGTAGGGAGAGACGCGATATATTTTCAGAGAGAATAAAGAACCAACACTAGTGCCACTAATGTGCTACATGTGTCAGGATTGGGTATGAACCTGATTTCAGTGTACGAGTTGCAGGACAAAGAGTATGATTTATACTTCGTAGGAAAGAATGTGTATGTAAAGAACCACAGCTGGAAGAAGGTGAGATAGATTGGAGCTCGAAGAAATAGTTTATATAGGTTGCATATCGATTCTCCAACGACACTGATAGGTAGTGATAATAGAAGTGGGAAGGAGAAGAACTAACTAAGGCACAGGAGGATGGGACACTTACACCATGGAGCACTTAGGATTCTTAGAGAGACTATAATAAGAGTTCCAATTCTTAACACCAAGCATGATGATGTATTCAAAGAATGCGTACTTTATAAATACACAAAGGCACCATTTCCCAGAAGTGACAGTAGAGAAAATGGTGTGTTAGGATTGATACACTAAGATATTTGCGACCCAATGTCCACCAGAGCTGTTAGCGGTGGTGAGTATTTCGTCACCTTTATTGATGATCACACCAGGAAAACGTAGATCTATTTCTTAAAGACCAAGGATGAGGTATTTGATCGGTTCAGAGAGTCCAAGTCTATCATAAAAAATATGATAGGGAAAAAGATCAAGGTTCCATGCTCAGATAATGGTGGAGAATACATGGATAAATATTTCAAAGATTTTTGCATAAGGGAGGGTATCAAAAGAGAGTGAACAACTCCATATAATACACAACATAATGGAGTAGTGGAGTAGAAGAACCGAAAAATAATCGGGGTAGTAAAGGCTATGTTATATGACCAAGACTTGCCTAGATTTTTATATGCAGAGGCATGCAACATAACAATGTACATTCAAAATAGAACCCCTCATAAAGCATTGGGGAAGAAAATTCTAGAAGGAGTCTTCATGGGGAAGAAGCCGAAAGTAATCCATCTGAGGATATTCATGAGTGTGGCTTATTTCCACATTCTAGATGAGAAGCACAATAAGTTTGATAAGACTGCAGATAAGGGGTACCTTGTCGGATATAGTGAGAGCTTAAAGGAATATGCGATCTACATTCCTAGCAGCAGAAAGATTGAAGTAACGCGAGATGAAAATTTCATGGAAGATAGAGCTTTCAGTAGATTTCAAGAGATGCCTATAGGTGATTATTTAGTAATTGTTCCATTAGTACAATAGCAACATGTACAATAGGTAGGAAAAGCGGGAGAACAATCACATGGATAGAGTATAGTGACTAGTACCAGTATCTCCTCAGGAGTAGGAGACCAAGGTAGTTCTCAATAGACAGAACAATAAGAACAAGAGGAGGAATAGATTGAGCCTCCCACCACTAGTGGTATAATTAGTAGGGAAGTACGTCAGACATTGAGGGATGCAAAGGAGTTTGTCGGAGATCCTAGAGTCGACAAAAGACAACATAGACAACCTGACAGATACCATGTGATGGTAGCTCAGGTTGAAGAACCCTCTAGTTTTCAGGAATATGTACAACATCAGGTGTGGGTGGATTCCATGGTATAAGAGTACAATTATATCATGAGTAATGATATTTGGGAAGTAGTACCTAGACCAGAGGATAGATTAGTTGTAGGTTCGTGATGGATCTACAAGATCAAGTGCATTGTAGATGGAGGTGTAGAGAAGTACACGACTAGATTTGTGGCAAAGGGGTATGAAAAAAATTAATGGATATACTATGAGGATACCTTCACCCCAGTTTCCATATATACCTCTGTTAGAACCATTATATCCATAGCAACATAGATGGGATGGGAGATTCACCAAATGGACATCAAGAAAAAATTCTTGAAAAGGGTGATAGATGAAGAGGTGTGTATCGAGCATACACATGAGAAGCACACTCATGTATGAAGGTTAAATAAATTCATATAAGGGCTCAAGCAGGCACCTAAAGCATGGTATGGTCAAATTGATAGTTATTTGCAACAGTTGGGATTCATCAAAAGTGATGCAGATCCCAATATATATTATGTGATGATGGAGAATGAACGTCTCATTCCGGTTTTTTATGTGGGAGATGTATTTTTAACAGGATCATCAGGGCTCATACATGATTGCAAAATAAACCTTGAAGCATAATTCGACATGAAGGATATGGGGTTGATGCATTATTTTCTAGGATTGGAGGCATGGTAGAAGAATGGGGAAATATTACTTGGACAAGGGAGATATGCTATAGAGATTCTCAAGAGATTCAGAATGCAGGATTTATAACCCATGGAAACTACCATGATCACCAATTGGAAGAAAATAGACGCATCAGGAGACAAGGAAGTCGACCCAACATTGTATAGACAAATCATTGGGTCACTCATGTATCTAGTCAACACTAGGCCATACATCTGTTATAATGTCAACACCCTTAGTCAGTTCATGGTGGAACCGAAAAGGGTACATTGGGCAAAGGTTAGGCACATTCTTATATATGTGCGAGGGACAGTAATATATAGGTTGAAATATACTCAAGGAGATGACGTCAAATTGAAAAGATTCACAGATGCAGATTGAATAGGTAGTTCAGTAGACCAGAAAAGTACCTCCGGGTACTGATTCAACATTGGATTGGGGATTAGATCTTGGTGTAGTAGGAAGTATAAGTTGGTAGCACTTAGCTCGGTAGAAGTTCAATACATGGCAGCCAGCACAACTACGTGTGAAGCAATTTGGTTTAGGAAATTTCTAGTGAGCTTGTTCAAGAAGAGGATGGGAGCGATCAATGTTTACTATGATAATCAGAGTTGTATTAAGCTCTTTGAAAATAAAATATTTCATGATAGGTCGAAACACATTGATATCAAATGTCATTTCATCATAGGTTGTGTTCAACATGGGGCAGTCTAGCTACAGTATGTTCCCATAGGAGATCAGGTAGTAGACGTACTCTAGGGAGAGCTAAGTTCATCCAGTTCAGGGAAAAAATGAGTATGGTAGAGAACCTGTTTCACTAGTATAAATATATGGATTCTCAGTTGCAGCAGTAGATATGAGAGAGAGTTTTAGTAGTTGGAAGCAGTATGCAGGGTCAATAGCAACAAAAATGAAACATAGAAGTAAAGTTGCGCAGTAGTTGGTGGGAAATGTGGCAAGGCATCGACAACGCAAAAGGAGGTGATTCAGAGTCAGAGTGATGCTTCATTGGGTTGCGCCACTTGAGCACATTCCTCGCTAAGAGGTAGTGTTGATTTTCTTAGCATCATATGTGCTATAGCCTCGAGATTTTGCAGAGAGGCTAAGACATGCATTCTCCAAGACCCAAAAATATTTTTGGGAAATTCCACCAAAAGATGATTGAATTAAAATGATTAATTATTTTTAATGTATTCCTAAGTATAAACTTAGGAAATGAGAATAATTAAAGGGTATTAATGATATCATATGTGAATCTTCTAAATAAATGCATGGATCAGTTTCTAGATAATTTGAGCCTTTGATTGAGATCTAATATTGGCCATTGATTCCTTAAAGAGAGATTATAATAATAAAATCAATGGTCATCTGGTAAAAGCACCAGAGAAGATACTCAACTTACCATGTTGATCGATTTTATTAGTGGCTGAAGTTTGACAAGAGAAAATCGAATCAGAGGGTGAGTTGCAGGATGGAGAGAGAGAGCATCAGCAGTAGTCTGAGAGTGTAGGAAGAGTTTCAGAAAGGGAAACGTATAGGAGGGACTCATTTCATCAGGAATTGTGCATTCATTGTGTAGAGGATGATGCAATGAGGCCAATGTAAGGGCAGACGGTCCTCTTCGTGGTCAAGAAAACGTTGTGGAGTGAGAAAAATTCATCAGTAATTTTTTCTCAGTGTTTCTTCCTCCAGTTTTTCTATCCTTTATTTTGTACATGAATTATTGTTGAAGAATTAATAAGGAAACCCTCATATGCTATACAGGTTTCGCCACATTGGGTTTTTCCGGGGACAATTGTCCAAAAATAATTGTGTCAATGTGTTTATTTTCCTTGCATTTACTTTTTGCAGTATTTTATTTGTGAATATTGCAGTGTATATGTTTCAATATTTATCGTAGATAACTACACGTAATTTTTTAAAGTAATTTTAACAAATAGAAGAAATATTATTAGATTTTACAGTAGGATTCAGGGTCTTCAAATTTTCACAAAGAAAATCCTATAGGTATGCAATGGATGTATGACATATTGAACAAAGAATCAAGCATGAAACCCATGCTTTATATTTTTTTTTTTTACAATTTTATTTCTTATTTTGATCAATATATAATAATTACATCATGACATGAGACAAATTAAAATTATGAAGACCGAAAATAGTTACATTTCCCAACAGATAGGAGCATGTTGATTCAACTAAGTGATAGGAGCAACACCAATTATGTTTCAATTTTGAGTTTCTCCCTCAATTTGGGACAAAGTTTCATTTGATACACGATGACAACAAGAGAACTATGGTTCATGATATATGTTGCATGATGATATTTTCCAGTCCTCCAAATGCAGTAAAATAAGATCTCCAAAGGCAACGAAACAAGATATCTTCAAGATGATGGCTCTTCTAGCTTTTCATGCTCACCAAGGCAACCTGAAACACCTCCTGCAAGTTTGGACCTGAGGAAACCCTAGAAACCCTAGGGTATTCGCACGTGTGGACATTATAAGAAAAATTACAAAATTTTTAAATATTGATGTGTCTCTCAATAGGTCAAAGAGGCTCCATTAGCCCTCTCAAGGCCAAATTTTCCTTGGTTGGTCGACTTTGTATTGGGAGCCTTCTATAAATTTATATTTTAAAAATAATTTTTGATTCCTTGATACAAATGCCCAAAAGGGTCTTTTACAATATGACAAGGACTCTTGACTCATGAAAAAATATAGAAGAATTCAATGGATGCTTGGCCTAATGAAAAAGTGACTTGAGCATGAAACCCATGCATTACAAAAATCATTTTATTTCTTATTTTGATAAATACATAATAATTACATCATGACACGAGTGAAATGACAATTATGAAGACCAAGACTAGTTACATTCTTCAGCATATCTAAGTATGTGAGTATTTTTTGTAATGGAAGATTGAATGCTATTAGCTTATGTTGAGTTCTCAAGTTATCGAGTGAGTTCATTGGTGAGGATGAATAGGTTCATAAGTTCTCAAGTTTTTAAATATTACTTGAATAATTTAAACACAAATAACTTCCTTGTAACTCACTTGTACTATTATAATGTTCTTGTGTTTTCGTCAAGATGTTTCTCAACATACCTTATGACACTCGCTAATCATTTCTCTCATTTGATGGAGTTTTATAGGACACTCAACCAAATAGGTATTGTTCAGATCTATCTTCCTTGAGTGACAAAATTTTAGGTAGGATATAAGAAATTGACCAAACATCCCCAGCATTGTCAAGCAAGCGAAGATCAAATAGAGGCGCAAAGAGGAAGAAAATTCTGCGTATCTGCGGGAATTTTTCATTGTATGGGGAGTCATGTTCTTATGTATAATGAGAGAACATAGATGATGAGGCTCTCGAGGTACACATCTAGTGAAATAATGGGAAACCAAGGATCTTCTTGAAATAAATAATTTACTTTTCCGCTTTATGAAAGGATATAATGTATTTCCCCACGGGTTATTACAGCATGGTTTGGTTTGGGGACATTTTCCATGGATGGAATAAAGGTATGTTAAGCGGATTAACCGAATTGATGGAGTATGTTCAAACCCCTCACATAACTACAATGGATTTGGGTACAAGTAGTCCAATATACCAAAAGTATGTGAAGATATGGAGTGGCCGCAAATCATTTACAAATAAAATAAAATGATGAAAATAAAGGTGAAAATATGTATATTGATGGAATTCCAAAAGAAATAGGGAATATTGCAAGGTTTATAAATAATACATGGCCCATCACCACAAATAAGAAACCCAATTGCATATTTGAGGGATGTGAAGGAAACCATGTATTCATATGTGCCATTAAATCAATAGTTGCAAGGGAAGTGTTTCTCACTGATTTCAATTTGAATAGAATAAATACAAATATTGCTATTATGGGGGAAGTATGTATTCAATTTTACCCAACTTGTAAGAAATTTCTATTGTATGTTATGATTGTGATTTACTACAATATATTTTTAGACATCTTGTAAGTTTTGGAAACATTATAATACATCATGGTTAAAATATCATGTCAGGTTTATTAGGGTCAAAGGACAACAACCTCACAACAGGTAAACATCAATGTAGTTGTGTGTAAAATGCTATATATATATATATATATATATAACATTCTATCCATTATAGAGTAAATTAAATTCATATTTTAAGGCATAATATAGCTAAATGAAAGATTCACTATGCATATGGCCAACTTGAGAAAATGCATTCCTTCATCCTTTTCAAAGTATTGTTTCTATACAAAATTGAATATATACTAGTCCTATCATAATGCCTCTTGCAAGAGGCTTCCAAAATGATGATTTTTTTTTATAAATTTAGAACCTTTAATATTGGCCATGATATAACGTGAAGTTTCTATATAAATTTAGACATATGTCGATAGTGGTTTTATTATTAATATAGTGATGATTAATTGTGGATGAATTTCAAATTACACTTATTTGATAAACGTGGTGATAAGGGGAAGGCACCAACCTTAAATAATTCCACAGATGATAGTGAGGAAGAGGTTACTGATGAAGCAATTTTTATGTCTATCGATCCAATACAAACAAAAAAGAAGCTTAAAATAAAATTAAGCAAGAAAATTATTTCTTTAGTTCTGATTGATCCTTAGACATATGAGATAAAAGGCGAAATCAGAACCTTGATGCAACAAGTTCGTCAATATGGGTTGAGAAACTCATTTGTTTTTTTATGATTTAGTTATCTCATCCTTTGTAAAAAAAAGCTTTATTCTACAGGAGTTTTTGGCAGAGTACGATCCTCATGCTATAAATATGGGGGTCGACATTGGTAGCAGTGTCGATGCTCCACATTGAGTGAGTCACCAATCATTGAGACCGGTACACTCGCTCAACAACCCACAACTAGATATGCACCTCCTGAATAACGTATACTCAGATCTACACATGATGTTGTGGATGTAGAGCATCATCCGATTTCACAATTTGAAGTGAGTTTTCCTGGATCTTCCTGTGTTACTAGCACGGGATCACTACCGATCACATTTTAGGTAATGATGAAAATGTCCCCATGAAAATAGAGAAGCTTCTAGGTATATAAGAAGTGTTTTAAAGATTAATTAAAAACTAAAAGAAATTAATGTATAGTTTGTGATTATTTTAAACTAATAATAATATCGTTTTGCACAAACTGATGTATTTTATAGGTGTTTGTATGACATAACCTTGGAAATATTTGGGCCGACCAGTCGCACAAACTGTAAATCCAAAAGTTCCAAGTTAAAAAATGAAATTATTATTAGGATGGTTCACCTGTTCGGTGAGGGAACCTTCAACAAATTTGGAGTTACCTCAAAGGCAAGCCTACATTTAAAATATTTGTTGGACCAATGTAGGTCTCAATTGGAAAGGTCCAGGTTGCATGAGTGCCCTCCATTGATTCTAGTGATGGAGTGGAGAGTTCTCATGGAAGATGTAAATGAGAAGCCACTTCGAAAAACAAAGAAGACTCCACCCAAGCCAGGAAGGTATGAGGCACTTTTAATAATGTAATTACGATGATTTTTCATCATTGCGACATCTAAATAAGTTTTTAAATGTTTTAAATATAGGCTCCAAGATACTTCCAAAGACACAATGGATAAAATAGGAAAACATGGGCAACATCATCTTGGCCAGGGTGGTTATTCGAAACTGGCCACAAAAATTGTATGTATACAAAAAAATAATTTGAATCCAAATTATAAATTGTTAAAAATTTTAATTTAATATCACATAAGAGAAAAATTCATGTTCTAATGAAAATTTTTTGGGCCACAATTAAAAGAGGCTACCATAGAGGAAGAGCTAAATATTTCTTTCAAGTACGACTACAAGCCATGGTTAAACGGAGGTCAAGCTTGACGTCTTCACATTCTTCCACCACCCAACCTTACACTCAGGAAAATAAATGAAACGAATAGCATTTATAAATCATTACTTGTACAATATATTGGTTAATATTTTTGGCGTTAAAGTAATGTGATTGATTGTAAAATGCAGGAAAGGATTGTAGATACAACACATGAGCCTACTAACGGTGGAGTGCCTAATCTTGGGACTGATGTTCAACTCGGTACTAGAGGTATTTCATATGTTATAAAAAAATTGTAGTATGGAATACGATTAAAAATATTTACATGAAAATGGTTTATTAATTATAACCTTTCTTGTTTCTACACCAGATCATGTACATAATGTGGTTAGAGAAGAGGAGCAACATATGGCCACTCCTGAAAGTATTACACTTCCCTCAACTACCAAAGCATGTAAATAACACTATAATTCTCTTTTTTATTAATAGAACATTTGTAATAATAATAAATATAAATATTAATTTAACATTTCTTTATTATTTCAGTTGATGTTCGACCCCACTTGTAGCAGCATAGTTGTAGGAGTAGGTCAACAACAAGACATATTACATCAGAGACTACAAAAACTGAAGGGGGCCAAGATCAAGACATCCTTGCTAACTACATATTAAAAAAGAGAAATAAACCTGATAAAAAATGGTTGCACTTGTTATTTAGAGCCTTTTTTTTTAGTACCACATTTTTTACTAAGAGGTGGAATGCCTCATGGCATGTTCACATGTAAATTTAAACTATCTTAATAAAAATTTGTGATTTTTTCGTTGCAAAAAATTAGAACGATTTTGTTTCATATTATGTAAACATATTTTTTGTGATAAAATTTATTGAGATAAAATATTTTGTGGATGCATGAATGAATGAATGACACCCTTAAAGGCATCACATATTTGTGATATTTATTCATCCAAATCTAGTTTTAGGTTATGATTAAATTATAATGAAAGCAATCGTTTATAGAGGCTCAACTAAAACCCATGTAAACTGATTAAGGGGAAAAATCTAGAAGGCACACTCTAATATTTTGTCTCATATAAATATTGTGGATTTTAAACATCTTGGTGTACAAGTCATTTTGAAATATGTACAACCCTTATGACTACAAGGAAAACCAAGGAAGCTTTCATAGGTTATAACACTACTTTACATAAGTTTTATAATTATAACTACCATGCATTGAACTTGTTTCTAACATACCAACATTTGTTAAATCAACCACCCATTTTAGTCTTGGGGATGAGATACTCATAAACATTTTCCTATTGAAGGGTTTGAGTAACTAAAAATCAAATTTTGTGAACTAATGGATTATTATAGTGCAATATATATGACCTTTAGGATTTTCTATCCACAATATTATGTTACAATAATTCTAACGTTCTAGTTAATAAAAGAGTCGATTTCTTCATTTCCTTAAATACTACCTTTCTTCTCTTCTCCTTGAACTACTCCCTTAGATGTGATGCCACAATCAACCTTCCAAATGAATAGTTAAGGGTTTAGTAATCTAAGTTTCAGTGATTAAATTGTTCATCTTCTTGTGCCCCTTTCAATTGCATAATGGTTTCAACTCATATGATAATTAACTCAACTATCTATTTGAAAATATCTTGATCAACGAAAGAAAAGCTTCTCATTGAAATATACCATTGACTCACTTAGTACTATTAACTACACCTCATAATATAGAACTAATCCAAGTAAATTCAATTAGAAAAAATATTATAGCCCATTGTCTAGTCACCTCATGATGGTTATCATCCAAATGATTCCCAATACAATTGATCTAATTCATTAAATTGGAATTTTTTATCGATCTAAAATGTTTCATCAAATTCAAATATTTGAATGTTTATAGCTAAGGATGGTGGAATAAAATTACAAACTATACTTATTTGATAAACATGGTGATAATGGGAAGGCACCATCCTTAGATCAACCCATAGATGTTGTTGAGGAAGTGCTTAATGATCTTGATTGGTTTGATGATGATGAGTTGTACATGTCTCCTGAGCCAATCTCAACATTCAATAAGCTTGTGGTTAGGAAAGAATGAAGAAATTTCTCGTTTGATTTTCACTTGAAATAAAAGTACTGATATTAAAGATAATATCAACATCTTCAACCAACATCTTCAAAGATATTAGGTAATAACCATATTTTAAAGTGATTTTTTTATGTCGTAAGTTAAATTATGAATGTTTTTTTTTAACTTTTACATTGTCTAATCAAAAAACAATTTTCTTTCTTATATAGGATTTTTTGGTAGAGATCACACCACAAAATACAGACACCATAGGGAATCCAAAAGAGGAGCATAGGTCATCCATTCCAACAGTGTCGACTAGTGCACGAGGCAAAGAAAACTCTAATGCTATTTTTGTTAATAAATAATAACAAAAAATATCAATTTAACATTTATTTCTTCTTACAGTTGATGATTCACCCTTCTCGCGTTAACCTCAACAATGTCATGAGTACATGAATAAACCATCAAAAATAAACAAAAAAGAAAAAGTAATGATTTTACTAGTTATATCATTGTAAACATCAAGTAACATATTATGAAAACATATTTTTTATGATACAATTTTTTGAGATGTAGTATTTTGTGTCTATGATTAATGAATGAATGTTATATGTTAATGAATAATTTATATATGTATCTTTACGTTCTTATAAATTTTATGTCTTGATGCACAAGTGTAGAGTATGTTTTTTGGACTTCTTTAAACAATACTTAAGCTCAAAACAAGGTCATCAATACCATCAATCTTGGATCTCTTTTATGAACATGTGTATCCTCTTTCAATAGTGCTTTCATCTCCCTTTGAAAAGGTGACAATGAAAAACCTTTTAGGGATTCCAAAAGAGACTCATGCAAATGCCTTTCAACTTGATACTATGATCACTCAAAACTTGTCTAGAACAAAGGCTTGATAGACGAAGTTTGAAGAATTTAGATCTTGTAAAATTACCTCATACCTTCACTTACTTTGTCAAGATGCTTGGAATTCCTTGAGCTCATCAAATAGACTTTTGGTTTATCAACATCAGAGTCCTTAATATCTCGCTCTTCTTAAGTAAGTCTGAGGTTATTTCATATGAAGAGGGCTAGTAGAATGATCCCAAAACTTCGCTTTCTTGTTTGATAGGTTTGATCCAGGGAAATAAGGTCTTATAGCTATTTAGTCATTAAGAAAAGGAGTTATATCCCTCCAAAATCCCTTCTCCTTTCTGTATATACTATCGATCTTATCTCTGCAATTAGGGCTAGTAATTATGCCTAGTTTCTTGTTCTTCTTGCCTTCACAAATTTAGATTAAGGATTTCGTTCTTCTTGAGATGAGACGGTGACAAGCTGATCTTATTTTCTACCCTCTCTTCAAAACCTGGCTCCACTACCATGTTGAAAAATATAGGGTAGAGAGTTAGTTTAAATATTAATTTGATTTCTCTTTAATTTTTGAAAATTTCTTGATATTTAGATCCTTCCATGGATTTGATTATATATAAATTTGATGGGTTCACATATTTATAACCCAATACAATCATCACATATTCATATTTGATACATCTTGGCTAGCATAGATAGGATGGTATATCATCATTTTCATCCACACAAATAGAGTGATAGGTATGGTTAGGCTATACACCAGGGACGTGTTATCCCACCTTGGCTTGATAACCCTTGTTCACTAACCTAAAATACAAGGAGGGTGTAGAATAACATATATTTTATAAATTCGTGGTATAAGTCACTTGAACCTATAATCAAATTCCTGTGTTAAGCTAACCCTTTACACAATCCATGCACATGATAAGTCAACCATCTACTACTTTTCATTCCTATCCCACTCCACCACACACTACCACACTCCTAATTTAGGTGCTAGCTACTCCTGGTGCAATGCCTAATCACAAAAAAAATGTGATTGTGATAATAATTTAAGTGAATATGTGTGTAATTTACATGATGGGATGTATGAATTGTCGTCGCCAAATTTCTCGTCAATAATTATAACCTTAAATGAGCTAGCACTGGACACCCGAAATATGAAAATTTACAATTTCTGTCATCATCGCTTCACACTATCCCATGGATGACCCTTTATACAAATTATATGCATGCATTTATAGAATTCCATCCCCTCTACCTATCTTATGATTGATTTTGAAAACAAGTGAATAAAGTATAATTGACGTATCTTTGTTGACAAGATCCCTTACTTATAAATTGTACTTTGTTCACCTATTCTCACAATCAATCATAGGATAGGTAAAGGGGATGTTCTGCCATAAATTCATGCATATAATCTGTAGAAGGGGTCATTTATGAGATAGTGTGAAGTGATAATGAAAAATGTGGTAAATTTTCATTTTCTAGGTCATTTTGAGATGGTGATGACAAACCAGTACTAGCCCATTAAAGGTTATAATAATTGATGGGAAATATGAGGAGGAGAATTCATACATCCCATCATGGACATTACACTGATATGTACTTAAATTTTCATCTTAATCACAAAATATTATGAATTAACAACTAATATATGTTAGAATTTTGTTAGACTAATATAGATTATAAAATGCAACCAATATATAGATTAGTTACAATAAATAAATATATAATATAGCATCCATTCTAATAGTGCCGACTAGTGCACACGGTAAAGAAAAATATAATGTTATTTTTATTAATGAATAATAACAAAAAAAATTCAATTTTCATTTCTTCCTTGTTACAATTGATGATCCACCCATCTCACATCAACCTCGACAATGTCATGAGTACACGACCAAACCATCAAAAATAAAGAAAATGAAAAAGAAATGATTGTACTAGTTATATCAGTAGAAACATCACATACCATATTATGAAAACATATTTTTGATGATAAATTATTTTGAGATGAATTATTTTGTGTCTATGATTAATGAATGAATGTTATATGTTGATGAATAATTCATATATCTCTTTATTTACACGACCTTGTTTCACATTATGTAAACATATTTCTTATGATAAAATTATTAAGATGAAATATTTTGTGGATTTACAAAAGAATGAATGAATGGATGTTTTCTATATATATATTTTTTATGTATCTTAATGTATCACTTTCAACTATTTCCTCTATAGTACATAGATTGGGTATTGGGGAATTGAGAGTCAGGTGAGGGGGGGAGGGGCCTTGAGAGCTTCCACCTTCATGTGGTTGGCCCTATTCAGTAGAGAATAAATTAGGATTTGGGTAATATTTGAGCAAAAAACCCTCAATCTAATAGAGAAACAACAAAGTCAATGTTGAATTCGTTGTTGCTTCATCGAGTGGAGGAAGGTTTGCTGCAAGATTAAACTACTCCAACAATTTATTCTTGAAACTAAAAGGAGATCATTCAGGTATTCATGCATGCAAGTCCTTTTAATTATTATTATTCATGCAATTAAATTTAATATTTGGTCAAATTTAATCTGAGGTTGCCTCATTGGTCTCATGAATATGTGTATCACAACTAGTTTCAATACAGATGTTGAAGTGGAACAACTATCTTAAGAAAATTGTTCAGCATGGTAAGGGTTTAGTCGAGACAACAATTATTTTTGATATGTGTGATGTACGTATTGACCGAATGGGAGTTACATAAAGGTTTATAAGAAATAAAAAAAATTTCCATGAAAAAAATTCATGTGGTATTTGTATTTCTACAATTGTGTTTTTATTTGAGTCAAAGACCATAAACTGTCATTTTTCATACAGGGAAGTAGGATAAACTCTTACTCTATTAATTAGGCATAAGGCATTGGTATGATTTTTATTTTATTTTATTAATTATTTATTGCACATAACTTCTCCTCCTTCCTTTATTTTGTAGGTACTTTCATTCACATATCTAGATTTGAAATATTAACTAGGGTTGGAGTCATATACGTGAAAAAAACACATCAAAGTACTACCAAACTTTGGCCCACCAAGAACTTGGCTACCAGGTGGGTGATTTAGTTTTGCGTTGCATTTTATTTCAAGAAGTTTTTTATTTATACATTGCAAATATCTGAAGACCATAGATGTTTATAAAAACTAGGGAAAACAAAATTAGGGTTTCTTTTAGAATGTTTTCTCTTGTTATACTGAACATTTTTGTGATATAATGTAATGTTAGTTCATCATCAAAATTAATATTTTTTTTTCATCATCAAGACAATGCCAATAAAGAAGATTGCAGACAAACAATAACACCAGAAATAGGCTCCAAGCCAGGGAAAAACCCCTCCACAAGGGAAAAACCAAAAAAACTTCTCTTATTATATAAATTCAAGGAAGACTTCCAAGACCTTTGATTAAGACAAATCACCAAGTGATAGACCAACCACCCAAACAAAAATTATTCTCTCTATAACTTGGTTTTCTACTTTTCTCTAGCTTGAAATATGAACATAGATAACTTTCTTCCCATGTGTGAGAGATTTCCAAACAAAGAATTGATGCACAATCCAAGAGAATAGAACTTCTTGATTTCCTTGATATCCTTCACCTCTTTCTCACTCTGAATTTTCCTCAGACTTCTTGAATAAATCACATTACTTGTGTGACTCAAATGAGGTCTAATAGCTCTCCTTTATATAGTAATTTGGTGGGGTTCAAGTGCCTCTTGTGGGGATGACCTGATGGGTTGGCCAACCACACCCAGGGAAAATATTTTTCCCTTAAGAACACTAAGTTATGCAGGATCAACAAAGAAATAGAATAAAGCCAACAATAGAATATGTTTTAGTAGATGTTTTTTTCTCACCTAGTGTATGTTTCATCCTTTGACAAGGGATTTTATTTTTGAATTACTCAACCTCCTTATATAAATAACTAACATATTGACTCAAACTTCTTTATGCTTCAATAGAATTTCAATATTATTTATATATAATGCTATTTCACCACCAAAAAATAATCCCATGGAGGTCTCATCTATATGTAAAATATATAAGTCTAGCAATCTAACACCTCAACAAAACAATATGTTTTCTAATTTCCTAAAATTAGTAATTATTAAACACCTATGTGGCATCCTTTCCTTTTTTTCAATGTAATTTTTTAACAAAGAATTAATAAACATCCCGATGTGTCACCTTTTGGACATTTCCAAATAAATATTCTTCCTAATTACCAAATTAAATAATAATATATTAATTTTCACTCCAAAAGTGGGTAATTTTTAAGTAAATTAATATGAACAAGTCCACTTACATTTGTACTAGTTTAAGTAGAATTTTGAAGGATTAGTGTTGGGGAGTGAGGATAACAAACCAATAATGCATGCCCTATATCATAACTATGAAATAAGGAATCCATCCCCTTACTCCCATTATTCCCAAGGTGGAGGTATTCAACTCACATATTTTACAAAGTGGGACTATATCACTTGTTGTCCCATTACATTACTTGTCAACTTTGTCATTGTCAATGTCAAATTCAAACGGGTTAAGTAAAAGCAAGAAAATCATCATAGTACTTTTCATGGTAAGGCATCAATGTTAGGTCTATCAATTCATATTTTCATAGCTCAATATTCTATATTACAACATAGTCTAAAGTTGTTGTTGCTTCATGCACTATGGTTTTCACATTAACACAAGATCATGTAAATGCACCACTGTCCAAGATTATATGATGTGTGTATATCTATACTCAGAATATAATTTTACAACTCTGTAATATTCCTAAATTAGCATGTAGCTAATTGGAATATTCATTTTTTCTTTTTTCTTTTAGATAGATGAATAAATGGGTAGGGAGACCCATAAATCTCTTTAGCAGGAATAAAATCCATCTTAATATGAAAAGGGATCATCATGATAGCTGGATAAATCACCTCCATGTGTGAACAGGGGAAAAATCATGTGGAAAAGGTCAATGTTGACCAAATCAACAATGTTGGTATAGAGAGAGTGAATCATCAATGTGAAACAACACAAAGTTAATGGGAGATAGTCTCCATGTGAGTAATGTCTTTAATGAGTGGGAACCAAGATTAGAAGGCTCACAAAGAATATAAGGAAGGGAAAGGAAGCATAGAAGGCATGTTATATGATTATTGATTTGATATTTTTAGATCTGTAAATTGTCAGGTGACATTTCTATGCATGCTTTGCTGTTTAGAAGGGTCTGCTGTACTGTTTAGTACAAGGGTGTTCCCGAGAAGTAATCCCACACTCATCCTACTCAGGAGAGATTATTGAGCTGTATAGTCCACATCCAGGCATCAGGCCAAGCTTCACTCTTCAGCTACAACACAGTTTCTGTTCAAGGTTGTGTTTTGTTGCAGGGTGTTACAGTGGAGGGTTGAGAAACCCACTTTCTGAGCTAGTTTATCGGTGGAGGAAGCATCGTTCCCATTGGGAGATTAAAAAGGAAGGTTATTGAGATTTATTTCATATCTTGGAACCAGGCCAACCTATTTCCATAATCTACAACACAGATTCCCTCTTTGACTGTGTTATTCTAGTGAGCATTTGCAGTGGAGGTTTCAGTGCCTGATTTGGAGGGTGAGATCTTCAGTGTTGGGATCAGACTTTCACTTGAAGGATCTATTGGAGGAGGTCTATACACCTATCCATCAGTTTAAACCACCTCCATCCAGTTATTTATTTGCATCTGTAATTCAGCCCTAGGCCTTGCATTCCATCATTTTTGCATTTTGGGTATTTTAGGAAACCCTTTCTGGGTTGTCTTGGAAATGTGTTTGGGAAAATAAATCTCTATCCCCAACACCTTTGGAGCTATATAACAATATATATACATTGTTATATCATTTATGTAGCATTTATGCCCTAAAACTACTTTTTCTTAGCTCATGGCACTTGTATAGTAGCTATTTCTCATTTATTGACATATTTTCTTAGTAGAGGCTTATTTTATATTGCTTAAGTGACTTGATCCTCAAGATATTGTGCCTGTTATTTGCTAATATGTTTAATAAAATGGTTGTACATTTGTCTCATTTAATGGTGTATTGATTTATTCACTGCTATTTTCCAGTATTTGGTTATATATTCCGGTCTTTTCCATTTAAAAATATTATAGTGGAATCAGAGCATAATCTTGGCTCAGCTTGTGAGTTTCAGCCAATATGCTATAAGAAGAAGAAGAAGAGGAGAAGAAGAGATATGAAATGATGGAAGGAATGAGTTTTGTCTCATCTCTTTTCAGATCTATTAAGAACCTCTCCAAGGAGGTCAAGAAAATGAGAGAGGAGAGATGCAATGAGACCTCTAGAGGGTTTCAAGATGAGGAAGGTCCATGCACTTCCTATTAGCAGGAGAAATAACTGGTATTGCATAGAGCTCAAAAGAAATACACTATGCCCTTTTCTCTTGAAGAAGAAGATGAAAGGCATGGGGATGGAGGAAACTTAGATCATGAGATTCTAAGTGATTATCTTGCAGATTACAAGTCTCAATCAAGAGTTTTCAAGGAGAATCTAACTCTCCCACAGTTTATTCAACTCAAAGAAGAGAGAAGACCTTGCAACAATATAAGGAGAAATTACAATAGATTTATATTTTCTACATTTGATGGATCATCCACATGTACAACAAGGGCTTCAGGAATGGAGTTAGATGCATTATTCCTGCTACATCCAGTAGTAGCAAGAGAATCTGTTGATATTGTAGCACTACACCTTGAGGGTGAAGCAAACATTTGGTGAGATGGAGGCTTTTTCTGAGCAAATTTCTTTCACAATCAGTGAGTTTTTTTCAATGGAAACAATAGTGAGGGATATTTAAAGGATAAAAAACACATGGAGGCTTCAAGAATGATAGTTTTTTAAAGGAAATGTATCTCTTGAAGAATCAGAAACAATTTTAGCCACCTATTTGCTATGCCAAAATTTTATAGGTGGCTAACACTAGCCATCCTCGAAAGTGGAGGTATATGATGTAGTTATGCCATGTTTTTCTTCTGATTTGTTGAGATGATGATAATGTTGTTGAGATACCTGATTTTCATTATCTATATGGGTACTTGTTTGCCACAACATGTGATATTTTGTTAGCTTGTCATGCTAAAGGAGGGCCCATTTGGGAGAGATTTCCTATAGGGAGAACATCTCATGGAGATACATACCACTTTGGTTGAGGGTATTTATCCTTGTAATGAAAACGAATATACAATGTACATCATCATCATTTGAAACATTTAATGAAGCGATCTCTCCATTCTTGACACCAGGACTGGAGACGTAACCCAAACTAGGTGAACTCTATTTTTAATGTGTGTGTGTACTTTGATTTAATTGTTGTTGTTATTTTTTGTCTTCTTTACAGTATGAACATGTGGTTTCTATATAATCCTTCATATGTAATTATAATAACATAAAATAAATAAAATATCATGGTTAATTCTGGTATTTGAAGAGATCTGGATCAATTTTGGTATCAGAGCAACTTCTTGTTAATGTGATTGAATGGATGTGCAACAAGAAGGGAAATGGATAACACCAAATATATCTACGAGGACCTCCTTAGGATGATACTCATGGTGGACATGATGTATGCATATCACGAGGAGAATATGGCAAAGGATAAAAAGGAGAAAGAAAGAGTAGAGTAGTTTCTAATAATTGTTAATCTTCTTCACTGTCTTCTCATCATTCAGATGAGGATATAAATAATATCCTTCAAGAAGAAAATATTGAATTGAGGATATTTATATGATAAGAAAAAGAGGATAAGAAAAGACTGCAACTTCAGCTGCAAGACAAATAATAGGCCTTGGAAGAGTTGAAGTGTAATGAAGGATTATAAAATTTTTCATCATCTGTTTTAGAATAGATAATTGAGGTAAAAATTGTTGATCGTTTTCTAGTTTAATTTTCACATGACATTATTTCTGTTGGAAACATGGAGGTACCCATTATAAGAAATAGCATGAAACTCCTTACTAAGATGGGGTATAAAGGAGGAGGACTTGGTGTTAAAGGCCAAGGAATGACTTAGCCATAGGAGGTTGTACAAAGACCTCGATTTGCAGGTTTTGGGTACACTAAAGAAGAATTATCAAAGGGATCAGAAGCTTCCAAGACATTTTCAAAGCCATCAAAGAAAAAGGATGATTGGAATACATCACAATCCTCCCATGATAGTACACATTGCAGAGGAAGAGCTACGACAAGATCTCATCACCATAATTGCACCAGAGATAGTTAAGAAATGTATAAACAGTCTCACTATTCTAAAGTTCATTTTGATTACAAGCATGTTAATTATGAACAAAAATAATGGCATATAAAACTATGTAGTTTTTTTGGTTTACATAACCATTTGGTCGTTGAGTGCTAGAAGAGAATAGCAACAAGAAAAAGGATGAGGTGTGAAATTCCTTCTCCACATCATGGAAGGAAGAAAATTAAGCAGGTCTGGAGGAAGAATAAATTTTGCAGTCATTAAAATAGAGATGGCCATCAAAGAGCTACATCTTGGAGGCTCCATCCAGAGCAGCGTCTCAAGGACAAAACATCTGCGCAAATTGAAAAAGTTGTTCAATAAGTGAATCTGCCACAAGGAGATGATGACCCATTCAATTTCATGAGTGGGAGATGGATTTTTATATATCATAGCTTGTCATGGCCTAATTTTGTAAATCAAGTGTTGCGATTGAAATTGTAAAAGTAATGATTTTTTTTCCATCTCTTATTAAAGCAACGATGATGTTTTTTCCTTTGATTAATAGCTATGGGTATTGATTTCTATTATGATGTAAACTTGGCTACAGAGTGTGTGTTATAAACTCTTGAAAAGTATGAGGATGCTTGGGTCATGATTGGTCATGTAATTGAGAATGTAGTTTGCAAATATTGTACTACAGTTTTGTAGTGGATGCAGGTGTCGGCTCATCACTTATGGCTCCGAAGAACAAGGGTGAAGGAGGAGGAAGGGTGACCTGTCAAGACAATTGTGGTGCAGACAATGTAACACGATAGTTGTAGTTTATTTTCATGTTTTTGGAGGACCAAAAGCTCCTCAGTGGGAAGGCATGATCCAAGTGGCTCTAGATACACTCATAAATCAAATAGGGCTCATAATAACTCAAAAATACAAGTTTTCATATTAAATTTAAACTAGGACCAGAACGTAGTGCTCGCACCCTAATTCCAACGACACGAATGACACTCAAATCTGAGTTCGTATGGGAAAGTTATACCTGGTCAAATTTTTGGTCAAAATTAGCCAAGTGGCAGGCTTAACGAGGCAACGAATTGGCAGAGACCCAGCGCATGGAATTTGGTCCCCAGAAATAAAAAATTTTGTCAAATATTTAAAATTTCCAATGAAACTTATTTTCAGCAAAATTATAAAAGACCATTATAGTTATCACCAACAAAAATAATATAAAAAACGGGGCGGGGCGGGCCCGACGGAATCGCCCACCCCTTCAGTCAACATATTATAACATATAAAAATAAAAAATGGATTGGAGGATCGCCACCCTTTCCGAAACCCACACCATAATTATATATTTTATTATATATAATGTGGGGGAGGGCCGCCCGCTGGCGGACCTGCTCCCATGTTGCCATTTGTCATATATTTTGAAGGCATCAAGGCTCAAACCTGCCCAGTCAACCTAATAGACCCACCTGGCGGCCGCCCTCAAAACAAAACAAAACTATATTATATTAAACTCCAACTACTCCAACTGGTGGAAAAATCGAAATAACACATGTGCCCCAAAATTGGTTGGCGGGGGGTTGGAACCTCTGACCTCTCCCAACCCAAATTCAGACTTTTCCAACTTGCCAAATGACCAGCATTGGATAGTTCACCAAAAAACTTGCTTATATGATACGGACTTATGAAGGAACAAAATAAAAAATAGAAATACACATAAACACAGAGATGCAATAGAAATAAGACTTCATTTCATTATTATCACATAACTGAAATATGCTTACAGACAGAATGGAAATAAACTAGTTAGGCCATTGGTAGCTTATCTCTGAGAAGAGATGTGGCGGCTACATGCCTCTGAAATGTGTTAAAATGAGGGTTAAAGGCCTATTTATTATTTAGAAACAATGGAAAACCCTAAAAATACAAAAATCTAATCCTAGGAGATGAAACGCTAAACTATGGGCCCCGTTGGGGTAAATTGGTACATAAATTTCCTGGGGTTGTAACTTTGGCATACGATATTTGTTTGATGCACATGATACCTAGTTAGAAATATTTATTTGAGGACTACAACTGCTGACAATGAAAATAAATTTAGAGACTCATATCTCCTTGGAGGTGATTTTCCCCAAAAACATCGTTTAGGGCCTCAAAACGGCTCTGGAAGTTCAAGACCCAAAAAACTGTCAAAAATAGTAAATTGTGCTACAATTAAGGAAATTGAAAAATTGAAAGAAATAATGGTGGGGGTCCAAGTGGAATATGCGGTGTGCACCAATATCCACATCGATCTTTCCTCCCTCCTTACGAAACAATGGTCCCCATTGCATTGAGTTCCTCCATGAGATGAGGAAACTTCTGTTGAACTTGGTCCCTAGTGAGCCACTTGCCTTGGTGAAGGAGTTGGTCCGCTTTGACAACTCGATATAGTTGGATCCTCTGCTAGTGTGTATTATTGATCTATGTTTCCATGATCTGATCATTTTTGGCTTGTTCCATGTATTCTGGTTTTAACTCTGCTGGTGTGATTTGTCCTGCCATGTCGAATGTGTCCAGTAGAGGTGGAAAGTAGGGTCGGAGGAAATCCACATTAAATAATGGGTGTAGAACAAGGAATGGTGCAATAATGAGCTCGAAGGTATTTTCTCCTGCAACCTTGGTGATGGTGTATGGCCCATATCAAATCAGGTGAAGCTTGTGGTGGGGTGCAGCGAGGTGCTCATTCTGTAAATATAGCCACACTTTGTCGCCCACGTATAATTTGTGTGGCACCCGACGTTGATCATGCCGCTGCTTCTACTTAGCATTGGCTCTGTCTAATATGTCATGAACCTATTTTTGGATGTGATGAATGCGCTCAATGAAGTTGTTCGCCTTGTCAGCTTCAGACTGGGACATGGATACATCAATGGGACATACTTGTTGGAATCCCAAGCCCACCTGAAAGGGTTTGTGGCCAGCTGAGCTGTGGAGGTGTTATAGCATCATTTCTCACCTTCACATGATTCATGATTGCTTTGATGGTTTTGGGCACCCATTCCTATAGACTTGGACAAATTCACTTAAAAACAGTGTAAAAATCCCCATACGCGACTATGCCCGTACTTTTCCGCGTGTATACGCGAGTCCAGCTGCACTTTTCCGTGTATGCCATTAAAATTATGAAAAAAATATATAATTATTCCCTATTTTCGGGCTAGGTTGATGGTTACTCAGGTAGTTCAACCACCCCAGCACGTGGCCAACTGTTTCCAACTGTTGAAACTACTTGGAGGGAGTATAAAAACCCCTCATGTGTATGGCCCATGGGGAGAGAGAGAATTATTGATATTACACTGCTACATTCTCATCCAAGTCTGACCCCCGCGTTCTCCTGCATCCCGCTCAACACAAAGAAACCCTTGTTTTCGAGATGCTCATCTCCTACATGTCTTCTCTGCAGACACCAGCATACAGGAGTCTGACAGGGTGATTTGACGAATCCTGGATTAGCCACCTCGCTCAAAGATCATGCATGATTGGCTAGATATCCACTCTCGTTATTTCTGTACATGCTATTTATAATACAGAAGTACCATCTTGTTCTCGAAATATACGTGTTAGTGTCTGCCTACATATATGAGAATATTGTTATTTAAGCATTCATTATAGTTTATCTAATGTTTCATATGGATTTCACTAACATTTAGAGTAGATATATGCTATACAACTAGTTCTTCATGCTTGTTTCTTCTTGTCTTTCAGCACATTGGTGACGGTTAGGGGTTTGACCCCGCGTATCCGGCTTCAACCGTAGGACTCACGGCAACTTCTATTATTCACTTGTCACAGTTTTTCTGAACATGCATGGTTGTGTGAGTCCTTCTTAAGTAGCATGCCCCTGCTCTGTGGAGGTTGTAACCCAACGAAACTCTAGGGTGATTTTCCCCGGAAGAGAATCGGCGAACTACCGGGGAACACATTCGTGACTCTCCGTTGGGTGGTTCCTGCTCGCTTGGTAGGTTGCCGATGCTTTAACTTACCTACCCGCTTACTTTTTCTCACCAATCAAGTCCCGGTTTCTTTTCCAAGCTTGTCCTTTTTGTTTTTTCATTATTTTTGTTTCGAGACACGCGCTTTTTCTGCACACACGGGCGTTCGTACATACACGCAAGTTTGTTCAGCGACCCGCGCACACGCGGTAGTTTCTTGTACGTACGCGTATGCACAATCGTTGTTAAACCGGAAGTAGCATACCCAGTGCGCATTTTAACTCGGTTTTCACCTTTTAAATTCTTTCTCATGGAGACTTGTTCCATGTTCCGTACCGGGATTGTGAAGGAAGTGGTTTCTGGTCTTTTCTCTCTTTCGTTTGATTGAAAACTAGTCTTTTTGGCAAAGTGTTGTTTCTGGTGCTGGCACTCCTGGTTTGAGTACCAAGATAGCTTTCCATATTCGGGGTCAAGCTCGTTTTATCAAAACAAGAGAGTCATCGTTTACTCGTTCCCATATTTGTGAATCATGCCTTCGATTACGATTTTTGCCCGTGTCTTGATTGTTTTTCTTGAGTTCAATAGGGTAGGTCTTGTTGCCACTTTTGAAGAGTTTTTCCTGCTTCTTCGAAGTTTTTGTTTGCGACGAGTTTGCACTATTTTTCTAGGCTGAGTGGCTGAGTTTTCTTGTCTTCTTGTTTACTGATCTTTGCATGCCATGCTGTTTTATAAGGTTTGGGAGCATTGTTGAATTTTGTGCTTGAAATTTAGTCTTGTTTGGTTTGGATTTTGATATTTTTGCTCGGTCTTTTCAAGCTCTTTCTTTATAAAACTAAAAAGCTCAAAAAACATTTGCTTTGCTTTTTGTTTTTGCATTTCAAAGGCTTAGAAAACATTTTCACTGGTTATTTGCTTTTGTTGTTGCATTTTCATTTTCATTTGCTATATCTTTTGAAGCTTTTGTGAGGTTTCTTGCTTTTGGTTTTCAGCTTGATTTTGAGGAGGAGTTGTCATTGATTTGTTCTTCTTGTTTTTAAGTGTTTTTGGTGTCCTTATTTTAAGAGTTCTTGATTTCGAGAACTAACTTTCTGGACAACCAAAGAAGAGTTAAAACTGAAGGAATTTTTGGGAAATGTCACTCTGCTTTAGGAGATTTGCATCTTAGGATTTGCATGCTTGTAGTGATTTGAATTAGGTGCATTTAATCATTTAGTCAATTTCATAGTTTTTGTGAGTGTGAGTTTGCTATTTGAAAAGAAAAATACAATTTTTAGTCTCATAGAACCTGTATAGAGATTGCTCTTCATCGAAAGACAAAGAACTGAATTTGCATGTAGTTATGTTTTTATTAATTTCTTTTGCGTCAAAACACCATAAGTTTCATTTCCATATCCTTGTGACTTAACATAACAGCCCATTAAAATAAGCGATTTAATCTAAAATCAACTAGCGAGTTTTTCTAAGTGTCATACACCAACTAGCTAGGTTGTAGGGCCTTGGATTAGGTGAGTGGAGAGTTAACTCTCCAAGTCCGCTAAAAAAAAAACATAGAAGTTGATTAATTGAGCGAAATCCAACTCCTTTAGGTGGACTTGTTTCCTCCAAAGAGAGTCAAGCGAGGGGGAAGTGAAGGTTGAGAAGAGGGATACCCCCCCTCCGATTAGTCAATCCTACGACTGCCAAGACCATCCTTGGCCCGCGCTCGACACGATTGCGCCCAGCTGCTACTCCTAGGTTCCGCGCGGTGTGACCGGCGGGGGAATACCCGTGTACCGAGGCGTACGTCGCATCACTTTCAGCAGCATTTCCGGGGCAGCCCCGGCGGCTTGGGTGCTTGGAGCCGGCAAAGGCCGGTCGTTAGGAGTGCCCGCGTAACTGTTTCTGATACCTTCGCTAGTTGTTCGGGGCCCTAATCATCCCAGACTGCTTTCGGAAGGTCCTATACTTCGCTTTCCTGTATTTTGGTGTCCGGTCCTCATCACCCGGAGCGGAAATACTTGGAAGCTGTTTGTTTGCTGTTTCTCAGGGTTTTGATTTTAGTGAGTGCTCTTTGCTCCTAGCTTGCCTAGCTTTTCACTTCTTGAGTCTAATTTAAAATCTATAAAAGTGGTCAATGCAATCGTCGATCAAGGATAATTTTCGGGTTATCTCCCGAGAGTCCAGAGCCTTCTTTGAGAAGGCATAGGAGAGATTTAGCAGGTGGTTACCACCCTGTGGCGTCTGACGCAGTGGAGAGAGATCCTCCACAAAGGTCTGAAGGTTTCATAGTTGATTCTGGTGTCAGTTCCGAGAGGAGCGTTCCGCTCACCTCACGAGTTTTGTTTCCTCAGGAAGAAGATTTTCAAATTGAAGACGTACCTGAGCCTCCGGCGACAGGTCCATATCCTCTTCCTCCTGACTATCCATTCGTTGTTCAGTACATTGGACCTAAGTCTCAGAGACCGGAAGATCTTCCGTATCTTTCCTATCTTTCGATGGCCACGACTGGGAACGCGGCCTCTCCCGTGAGTGCTGCAGGCATTCAGACCC
Source organism: Pinus albicaulis (assembly GCA_034641835.2). Classification (NCBI taxonomy): domain Eukaryota; kingdom Viridiplantae; phylum Streptophyta; class Pinopsida; order Pinales; family Pinaceae; genus Pinus; species Pinus albicaulis. The sequence goes on along the minus strand of CM076570.1, from coordinate 128,660,481 downwards.
CTGCTTCTGTTGAAGGAGGGGGCACTATTGCTTTATCTTCGATTGCTTCTAGTGCTGCTGTGTTTGGCTCTAGTTTCACCCAAGCACATGCTTCTCATTCTGGTCCCTTCTGTTCAGGGATGCCCTCTAGTGGGAATCCCTCTTTTTCCTTTTCCTCTGTTGCAGCTGGATCTACACCCATGTCTTCTATGGCTAGTGGATCAGCTTCTTTTCAGGGTTTCCCCTTTGGGACTAGACACATTCCTAGTTCCAATCCTTCTTTAGGGTTGTTTCCGTTTACATCCCAGACCCAGAGTTTCAACCCTTGGTCTGGGGGACAAAGTTCGACTACTTTTACGGGATGGAATCCTGTGTTTACTACAGCGGGGGCAGGGAATCAGTTTTACGCGGGTCATCAAGGGAATGCTTCTTTCCCTTCGTCGAGTGCTTACCAGACCTTTTCTCCTCTTTCTAATGCCTGGAACCCCTATCAGGAGCTCTCCTCTTCATTTAATACTTCAGCGGGGGGAACTGGTCTGGGCTTTGGTAACTCTGCGTTGGGAGGAGGTTCTTCTCCTTTTTCTACGAGTCCTTTCTGGCAACCTAGTGCCTTATCAAATCCAGGCTATTCTTTTCAGAATGTTGGGAATCCATCCCATCAAGGATGGAATCCTCAGGCTCCGCCTCGCTTACCTTTTCTGGCAACGTTAAACTTGCCAGATCTGTCGAAGTTGACTAATGATCCGATTCGTTATAGTCTGGGGTGGCCTCCGGTCCCGACCAAAATTCCTTCAGATATTCCAAAATTTGAAGGTAAGAATGGGGAGGATCCGGCTGACCACATCACCACTTTCCACTTATGGTGTTCTTCGAACTCCCTGATCGATGATTCGATTAGGTTGAGATTATTTCAACGCACCCTAACTGGAAATGCTACCAAATGGTACATCGAGCTCACTGGGGGCAGTTTTTCCACATTTGGAGAACTGGCTGTCACATTTCTAAACCATTTTCAGTTGCCTGTCAGATATGAGGCTGGGACCGAACTCCTGGCTAATTTTAAGCAGGATGAGGCAACTCACATTTCTGATCACATTCAAGAATGGAGGAGAAGGAAGAGGCTTATTAAAGCTCATATTCCTGGAGAATTCCTTCTGGAGTGGTTTTTGAAATCTCTGCAGTCAGAAATTTCAAAAGATGTATCCCTATCTGGGGTGTTTTCTGAGGAGTAGGCCATTTTTAGGGCCCAGCAGCTGGAATTGATCTATTCTCAGTCTGGGGTCCTTTATAAATATTTGCCCAATGCTCCTCGCTCCAAATTGGATTTATCGAAAACTAAGCCCGATCCGCATGGTGATGGGCTTGTCGGATCGATCAATAGTGGTGCAGCCAGCCTGCTTTCTCAACTGCAGCAGTTGTCTTTGCAATCTGCTCCTTCTAGTCAGGCTGTGCCTGCCGAGTCATCACCTTCCCAGTCTTTGTCCATAAATGTTGTCCAAACTTCTGATCCCAAAGGAAATCAACAATCCGATGGGAAGAAGAAGGGACGAAATAACAAGAAGAAGGGCAAGAACGGGAAGGGTAATGCAAATAAAACCAACGAGCGTGTTGGTGAGGGTCAAAAGGAGAAGAAGAAAGTGAAGTTTCCATGCAAGCTCTGTGTTGGAGACCATATCACACACCTTTGCCCTAAAATTCAGGATGGTCAGCGCTTGTTAGCTCAAAAGGGTTCTTCTAGTTCCCAGGCTGTATTAACAAACCCTTTTCCCCAAGGGCAGCAATTAGTTGCTGGCGCGAACCAAAATCCTGGGGCTTCCTCTGGGGGCACCCAGGAAGGGGAAATTCCATCGAACATTTTTATGATGAGTGCTCACGCGGATATCGCCACGAGATCCCGTGATTATGGCGGAGAAGAGTCTTCGAAAGCTAAGGAAGTTCCTGATGCTACTGAGCCGCTTCACATTACGAAGCCTACTATTGAGTCTATGCCTCGGATGCCCAAAGCATCTTCTAAGCGATCAACGATTAATCCAAATGCTAGGGCTGCCTAGAACTACTCGATTGTGGAAGATCTGGCGCAGAGTCCTTGTGCTATGTCAGCTTTAGAGGTACTCCAGTCTTGTCCGGCTCAGCGCAGTGCTTTGCTCACTACCATTGGGGCTATTGATCCAAAAAATTCTCTTCTGATTACTTTTGATATGAATAATTTTAAGAAGAGACTTCCTCATCACATGGCTTTTCATATTAAATCGTCGTATCGGAAGTGAAATATCTTTCGAACGGTTGTTGATGAGGGTGCTTCCACATGCATGATGTCTCTCGCATGCTGGAAGACACTTGGATCTCCCAAAGCTATTCCATCTAGCACTGTTCTTACTGCGTTCGATGGTCATTCTCACAGACCCCATGGTATTGTCCCAGCTTTGCCCATCTGTGTTGGGGGCAAAACTGTTAACATAGAGGTTGAGGTAGTGGATGCAGCCTTGGACTACAACCTTCTGTTGGGGAGGAACTGGATATATGAGATGGATGCCATCGCATCCTCATTATTTCGTGATAGCAGAGTTTCCACGAAGGAGGATTCTGCTAAGGCGTGATCAACCGGATCGGTCTTCCTCGTAGACCGAATGCGTTTTCCGACTTCCTGCCCTGCCCGAAGTTGGATAATACTAAGGCGCCCGTTGAGAAATCAGGGAGTTGGAATGTATTCTTCCCTGATGGGCACTTTGATTTTCCTCTCACGTCACATCAATGCTATTTCATCCTCCAAGGCCCTTCGAAGAGCAGCTCTTTCCGTGCTCAGCGAGTTTTTCGTACCTTGGACCTTACCTTCCCCATCGCCACTTCAGCTTAAGGTCACAGGGAATTTGTTACTTCGATTTCTAAGAACCCAGATTGCACACGTTCATTGTTGAACGCGTAATCCATCCCATTCTTCTTCATCTAAGAGTTGACGATGACGTGTTCTCGCCTTGGACGCTTAGTTCTTCTTTTCTACCCTGGTAGATCGTTCTTTTTTGGACACCTCTTCCATCTGAAGAGGCCATCCTGGAAACCATGACAGGTATAGATAGACCGTGGGATGATTTGCATCATCGGTCTTACTTCCTACCTGATTTGAACGAAGTTGAAACAAGTTTTCCGAGTCCTCAGTCTCCTGGTCCTGTTCACCCAGTCTTGAACCCTTTGGCACCAACACAGGTTTATGTTGAAGGGAACATGGTTGTGATCTCTCCTACTATCCCGGTGAACATTTCCAGGGATCCCAATATTATCGAGAATGTCTTCATTGGAGCTGAATGTTCCCATGAAGAGGTTCAAATTTATACCGAGCTCTTCAAAGAGTATAGGGATGTATTTGCTTGGTCTTATGAGGAAATGCCTGGCATAGACCCATCTATTGTCCAGCATGAGATCAAGACATATGAAAACGCTAGGCCGGTCAGGCAAAAACTTCGTCCGGTCAATCCTAGGAAGGCAACAGCTATCAAAGCTGAAGTTGAAAAGCTGCTTAAGGCAGGATTCATTTTCCCTGTTCCTCTGACTGAATGGGTTTCAAACCCCGTTCCCGTAGATAAAAATCAAGGAACGATTCGAGTGTGCATCGATTTCAGAGACCTAAATAAAGCATGTCCTAAAGACAATTACCCCACACCATTTATCGATCAGATCATTGATGAGTGTGCCGGTAACGAGATTTTCTCCTCGCGATTTCGTTTTCCAGAAATTGGGCCCCGTCATCCGTCCTAAGATGCACATAAGAACGGTATTTATTTCCTTTATTTGTCCCTGGGGTACGTTTGCATACAAGAAGATGCCTTTTGGTCTTAAAAATGTTGGGGCTACCTTTCAGCGGGCCATGTCTTACGCCTTCCATGACATCAAGAAGATTATCGAGGCATACTTAGATGATCTAGCTGCTCATTCTCGAAAGAGGATGTATCATCCTGGTCACCTCCGGCAAATATTTGAAAGATGTCATTTTTATAAAATTCGATTGAATCCGAACAAGTGCGTTTTCGCGGTTACATCCGGTCGGCTTGTTAGCGCTCAAATCTACCTTAGGCTGAAATAAGGTAAAACTCAAGGCTACATCAAACCACGCTCAGCCTCGTAGCTAGCCCTACGAGGACAGGAGAGGGCTCTCTCCGGGTCTATCTCGGAAAATGTTTTCAGAGGGGCTGAGATGACTTATAATGAACAATGAGTACTGATTTTAGGCTAGTAAAGAGATAGGAATGTTTGATTTTGATTTTTGGGTTTTCGTTGGAGAAATGGGAAAAAACAATTTTGGGTCCAGGGATAAGGTCAGATCTTTGCAGATTTCGAGTTGGGGCGAGTGGGGCGAGGTAGGCAATAGTCTTGATGCTTTTGATTGAGTATATGGATGGATCAGAAAGACAAGGAGCTGAAAAGGGCAAGGATGAACATGGATCCTTTTCAAACGGGCGAAAACATGCAAAACTAAATGAATTCAAAGGCAGAGCACTGTAAACAATGGATTCAACCTCATCTACTCATTCATTTTAGTTTCAGAAGCATAAGAAGGGATGGCATACATTAAACATGAAATAACTTACAATAAAATGAGAGAAAACACCATCAAGAACTGAAAGCCACAAGAATCCCAACAGGTGCTGCAAAACCTCTGATCTTTCCTTAGCCAAAATATGAAAAATATGTACAATAGTGTGCCAAAGTCTTCCCAAGAGTCCAACCTATCCAACCTCTGAAAATGATTGAGAAATTACATCATATAGACCATCCTAACCCCTTTCCATGCCTCTAGGGGTCGAATTCCTTCTTCAGGGATCAGTTTCAACCAAATTCTAATCAAGGAGCTAAAATCTAGGCAGCTAACAACTTGCCTCTAAAAGAGTGGAAACTGATTCATTTACATGATTTTCACTTTTTTGAGAGTGAATCTTCTATAATAGGTAAAAATGAGCCAAATTTACATGCCAACCATCAATTTACATCATGAAAACCCAAAAATTTCATCCACAAGCAAAACTGGTCCCAACTGGTCGAAATTATGAGCTGGAAGTTGAAAAATCAGCCAAAAATCTATATGGGTAGCGCGCCTGAGCTATAGTGGGTAGCGCGCCTTTCAGCCTGATTTTGAGGCACTTCCCGGCATCCAAATTGAGCTCATGATAGCTCGTTGGAAAGCCCTAGATGTTGGCTATCCAACCCAAGTGGAATTTCCCAATTTGGAGCTCATTTTCCCCTCCAAAACTTCATTCTCCCAGAAGTACTTCCTGCTAGTGCAAAAGGTGGCAGCAAGGTGGTTTTCATGGTGTTTTTGGGCCTTTTGACCATCCAGAATCTGATGAAATGCTTCGGCAATGCCTGAGCATGCATAAATTACCATGAAAAACCCAAAAATGCAAATATTTCCTTCAGCAAGTGTCCCGAACAAAAGTGAGCACATCGACGCGCTACCCGTATAGCGGAAAAATCTGTTTTTGGACCAAAATATTTCAAAATGACAAAAATTTCTCCGAATTTGCTCAAATTCGGAGAGAAGACCCTCCATCATGTATCATGCCCAGCCAACGAATCCTCAGCCAAAATCCGGAGTGGATCAGACCTTTTCCGCCGTTTTAGTGCTTCGCTCAACCTCCTTTTCAGAATCTTCATTCTTACTTTGCAGACGTGCATGCGGGCCCAATAATGACCTTTCATGTGGCGAAGCATGTCTTTCTCTCTATTGGCCTTTGCCAACAACTTCTCCAGATGAATTTTAACATGCGTGAGTACAGAATCTCGATCGATTGGTGTCATGTCGCCGGGTCTCTTCCGGGCCAATTGTCGATCCTCACGGATTCGCCGCAGCTCATAAAGTGTGTGCTCATCCTCTAGCTGTTTGTTACGCTGCTCCAGGTAGTTTATCACCCACTGAGCCTTCTGCAATTTATCTTTCAGCGTGTCATTCTCGTCCCTTTGCTCCTGGATGATCTCTTTCAGTTTCGAGCTAAGAGAGCTCGCATCAACATCAATGATCGTGAAATCCGTGTCCCAGCCTCCTGATGGGCCCTCATCATGCATGGGCTTCTTGCCCCTGTCCTGGATCTGTACCTGTGCTGAAGAAGAAGGCGAGACCCCTTCCACATCATGTGGAGATAATACTCGCTTTGCTGATGGAGTCGGCAAGACCCCTTCCACCCCGGGTGGAGATAATACTCGCCGTGTAGCTGCAAATAAGGCCCTGTGGCCTCGCTGATATGTCACAAACAATGGAGCGCTGATATGCTCAATCTCAGGAATGCCAGGCTAGTGTGAAGGCTCTCCCACATCATGAAATACCTTGGGAGGCGGCTGTGGCGCTGTGAAAAAGTCACGGGAGATGAAATCCTCCCAAGTGATGCCCTGCTGTGCCAACTGATGTAACACTATGATCTTGATCAGAGTGTAATGATATATACTTCTATGCTGCTGTGTTGGGCTCTTCTTCTGTACAAAAATCATCATCCTCTCTATGTTGCGATACATGAAGTACGGAATGTTCATCATACGTACCCTCGTGAAGTGCATCAACAAACGAACATGGTACGCAAAGAGACGCGAGAATCTGCCCTCGCAACTGAAATACCGAATGATGAGTTTCATCAGTGGTGCAAACTCATCCTTCAGGAATCTGAAAGGAAAAAATCTGCCCAAGTGCCTCATATACCCAGGTTTGATGTATGGCTCATAGTGGAATTTCTCTAACTGCTGACGTTTGTTCCATTCCTCTCCTAAATTTGGTATGCCAGTGGCCTGAGCAATAGTCATTGGTGACATAATGAAATCTACTTCGGCGAGATTTACACGGCCATCATGTAAATGTAGAACAAACAGACGAGCTAGTTCACGATGAAGCTGGGTTTGTGAAATCATCTCACAGTATCGAAAACATGATTGATACCGAAAACAATCCATTGCAAGCGGACATGCCTGCAATTGAGCCAAAGAAGTAGGCTCCTCCCTGAGATGCTTACCACCTTTGCCACCTTTGTGAGGCCTCCGTGGCACATTACCCTCTGCTGTGGAATCACTGTCAGACTCCTGCTCATAAACTGAATCTGTCTCTGACATGGCTTTGAACAAGATATTTGCAATATGGATGTTGATATAGGTGCAGTGAAGGAAAAGTTTTAATGTATGTTCAAAACCCAATAAATGTCACCCATGTACCCAAGTATCACAGGAAAACAAAATCATAATGAGGATGGCTCTGTTTTAATGGCATAAAAACTATCACTGTTTTGATCACAAGTAAGTTTGACAAATGAGTACCAAATGCAAATGTATGGTACAACTTTATAATGATGGCCAAAATTTGTCAAAGGAGCAAACAAATATGGGACTGTGTTTTATCAAATGGAGAATAGGAACAACATGACAATGACCATAATGAAACAAATGGCCATGACAGTGGCAATAGAATGATGATGACAGCAGCGGTGATATTATGGTGATGGAGGATATAGACTAGTCAACATAAGACTATGTAAAAACATGAAAGGACATGACAGCAGTGATAAGATGATAAACTAAGGGCGTGAGGATGATGTACACAACGTGCTAGGGCATGAGCATATCTACCATTCAAAAAAAATTTCAAACCCTTCACAAGACTGTCCATATATATTCAAAACCCTTAAGGAATAAATCTGCATATAAATGTAGGGTTTATACATTTCTCTTCAACCAAGGCTTGTTTCCCAACATCAATAACACCACAATCATGCTAAAAATCTACTGAGCAACCTTTAGAAACCTACTTGCAAGTCGATGGAGCTGATTTGATACGAAACTGGGCACAAGACAAATTTTTTTAGCTCTGTCTCTGTATGGGTAGCACACCTACCCAATGGGTAGTTCCCAGCAAGTGGGTAGCGCCCGTGTTAATTAACACTGGCTGTGGAGCTTATGTGGGTAGCGCACCTTATATGGGTAGCGCACCTCCTGTATGGGTAGCGCGCCTCTTGTGAGTAGTGCGCTACATAGTGAATTTTGCAGGAAACTTTTGGAGGCCTTCTCGGTGTCAAAATTGAGCGTGTGATAGCTCGTTGGAAAGATATTGGAGTCTAATTTCCAACCCAAGTGGAATTTTTCAATTTTGACTTCATTTTCCTTGTCAGAAATCAAATCTCCCAAAACTTGTCAAAATGAGCAGAATGAGGCTGCCTCAAGGCAGAGCGCTGTTGCAGTCAACTTTTGAAGGTCTTCCTCAACTCCAAATTGAGCTCATGATAGCTCATTGGAAATATATTTTTGTCTAGTTATCCTTTGACTCATCAAGCAAGTCATTTAGCCAACCATGCTAGGAGAAATCTTGATTTTCCCAAGGTCACTTCAGAGGTGCATTCAATTCTCCTGAGGCAACGGTATTTTTGACATTTATCTAAAACCATGATACCTGTGTAAACAGTGAAAGAGGTTTTTCCTCCTTGGCATGTTTTGGACAAAAACCTCTCTCATTTTTCCAAAATTCATCTTTGATTTCTCTGAAACATCTTTTGAGTGAAACTTATCCCGATGTGTGAAACAAGGAATTTTGTCGAAATGAAGCGAAATGAAGGGGATAAGGGGCTTCTAAATTCTTGGGGAAATTTTGGGAAGTAGGGAGGGATGTTAGGAAGCAGGGAAAAGTGGAATCACAGAGATTGAGTGAGGGGAAGGGGTCCAAAAGGGAAAAACACAGGCCTAGCCTAGAAAATTGCCAAGTTGTGGCAAGAAACTAGGATTTGTGCAAAAATGAGGAATTTGGGGGATCTCAGTGATGGGAAGTGTTTAATAAGGTAAATTAATGATAGGGGAAGGTGTATGAACATCAGGATACAAATTTTTTCGATGATTTGACCATCCAAGAGAAATTACCTCCAAAACCCTAGGAGAGGGAAATGGACCTTACCTAGGCACAACTGAAGCATGAACAAGGTGTAAAATGACTCAATGGAACTTGACATGATGATGAAAACCCTCTGAATGATGGCACACTCAGCTGAATGGTGACATGGACCGACATTTGGACAAATTTGAAAAGAGTGAAAACACACCCTAGACCTAATGCCTAGTGACCAAATTTTGCTTGAAGACTCATTGAAATGACAAAATTTGACCTTGACACCTTAAAATCACTTTGTAAGAGCATGTTTGATCACTGGAGGAAGGCTGCAAAGGCTGACACTAACA